>CM069447.1:56532254-56571783 GCA_035610835.1 Ophiura sarsii | reverse complement strand
AACAAAAATAAGTTCCCCTTTAGATTATGCCTGATATTTTTAAAATGAGTTACTCCATCGAAATGAATTTTGGCACACATAATGTACGTGTTCACAGCAACACTAGAACGGAGCTCATCACACATTGAATGAAGGAATACCTCAAGTCAAAAGTTGCTGAATGATATGTATTAAAGTTGGTTAGTTAAGCAGCTTGAACCAGGGTTTTTGCTTGAACACCACACAGGTACTGCTTGAATGAGCACACACGATATTGAACTTTTAGCAACTTTTGAAATGAGGTTTTCCTCCATTCAATGTGTGCTCATTCAAGCATTACAACACCTGCGTAGTCATAGCTCCTTTCTAGTGTTGCTGTAAAAAACATACATTATGTGTGCCAAAAACCGTTTCGATGGAGTAACTCATTTTCAAAATTTCATGCATTAATCTAAAGGGGAACATATTTTTGTTGAACTGTGTATTTTAAACTGCAGTCTCATGGCCATTTATATGGTGAAAATGTCGTTGAAATTGAAGCACTAATTGCAAAATTGTAGCCTTTTGAAGACAAATTGTTAAAAACTTGGTTGTCCAAACAAGCAAGCCAATGAAACATGTACAGAATTGCATAACAATTTATTTACACTTGTTTCTATCCAAATGTTTACTTTTATTGTATACAGTAACGCCTTTATCAATGCAGTCAACAGCTCTGGGGATACGGCCTTACATCTGGCCGCCTATAGAGGGCATCACGACGTATGTATGGTGCTGGTCGGTCACAAGGCAGACCTGTCTATTGTCAACAAGAAGGGGAAGACGCCCCAGCATGAAGCGCAGTCTGGGGCACACAGTAACACAGCAATATTGCTAGGACACAAACCAACAGGTAATTATTGAATGTGCAAAAAGGTGTATATGTAGTTGGTTTACCAATGGCATACATCCTTTTTCTGATGAGCTTAATGATGTGTGTGCAAAGAACTAAACCATAACATCTAGAAACAGTCTATGAACATGCAGTTTGTTCTGTTATTTACTATCAATCTACTCATTCCAAATGGAAATAAACTGAAACTTATTTAGTTGAATCATTTTGAAAATCATATTATCTTTCTGTGAAAATTGCTTTAAGGTGATGTAAAAAACTTTTTTTTTTCTTCTTCTTATTTTTGAATTTTTTTAAAAATGTTGGAACTTTTTTTATATATTTTTTTAATATTTCAAAAATTGTTGAAAATTCACCACAATTTCACCAATATTTTAAAGAACCCTCCCCCCCCCCCTCAACTCAACCTACTGACCTTTGACCTTAGGGGATCCAGAAATCCTTAGATAAGGTTGTGTTTATTTCTTCACCTAAGCATCCGATCCCAAGAAAAAACCTGCATTTAACCCTAACCCGCCTGCAGTTCGATCCCCTGCGCATGCGGAGACTTATTTCTCCCCCCCCCCCCCCAAATTTGACCCATTATTCTCCTCTGATAGTTGAATTCACAAAAACACGCCCAGGGGTTAGGGTTAGAGTCAGTACTAGATATCGTAATTGGAACACCTTTTACTTTATCATTGGACTTGATTCAGTGGTTTGTTAGTACAACATTGGATAAAATGTATACATGACTGAAAATAATTTATTATTTAAGCATGGACATTTTTACCCCAATTAATATGGCTTATAAATAATCCAAATGATTTAAACAGACCATAGGCCAAGGAGTTTCCCTGAAGACTCTAGCACAGGCAAGGAGCCATCCAGTAAGAGTGTCCCATTAACCAGCAAAGAATATGAAGACTGGGACGGAGGTTAGTAGGCATGGTTCATAAATATGCATGTTTGGTATGTGATGTTGCAGTGATAAAAAAAAAATCAATCGGCGTGTTTCCACTGGAGTTTTTTTCTGGATCAAGGTGGATCATGGTGGATCAAACATAAAGTGGATCATGGCAGATCATAGTGGATCATACACCCAGTGGGAACATATGTGGATCATATGTTGGGTACGTGGGCGGCATCCAAGATCTACCTAACAGGTAGATCATAATGGACCAAAGCGTGCATTCCGACCGGTAATAGAAACGTGCCATATCAATGGTCGCTGAATTCACCAGAAGTGAAAACCAGCCGTATGTTGGAAGTGACACACTTATCTCTTTTTTGCCTGTCTATGGAAACAAGCTGAGTTATGGTGAATCGGCCTTGAGTACTAAGAAAATAGTACCCAGTGGAAACACGCCAAATGTAACCAACAATCCCCATGTTGTTCTATTTTCCATTCTACAGGGTGAGTTAGAGAAAGAATGAATACTTTGTTCGCAAAAGCACCACAAAAATTTCAGGCCTGCATATTCTATCAAAATTAATGATAGTGCTAAAACAAACCCCACATATTTGGCTTCCATTAAAAAAATGATTTATCTAATTTGACCATTCACCAATTTTGTAGAGCCTGGTATTTTTAATAAGTTATCCATGGGATGGCGATTACATAGGTCCCGTGTCCCTAGATGGCTTAGGCCAAGAAAAAAAAGAAGTTTGTTTGTCCACGTCCGACCGACCGTGTACCTTGGTGCAACTTTTTGAGCAATTTAAATGGCCAAACGGACCGTTTTATTCCTGATTTTGTACGCTATCGTAAATCTGGTCTTTATAAACACCATCCCCAAAGCGCATTCCCTTGTAACATGATGTTTATTGCATGAACTTGGCAACCGCGGGGACTACTAAAAGGACTAAATGAACATTTAATCGCGCGTGCAATTGATGTCATTTTATACTAAAAACGCAGTGTGAGAAAATATGAAAACTCTAGTTACGGTTCATATTTGCAATTTTTGGGGTAGTTAGTTCGAGAAAAAATAGGTTTAGTAATACTTTCATGTATATATTTCTAGAACTTCAACACTACGTTGTTTCACTTTCTGCAAATTTTCAATCATAATAAATGGCGGCGACCGACAACATGTTCACGGTATCTGCGCACACAAACTCAGTACAAAAATACTCTTTGACCGAGTTTGCAGTGTTGCAACCAGTACTACAATATTGGAACTCATGAAAAAAAGTTCAATACTATCAAGTGATGTGTTTTGTGTTTGGACGACTTTAATTCACAGTATTCATGCCGAATTTATATTCCCATATACAATATCCGTATTTAAAATTAAAAAAAATAAAAAAAATTATCCGACCTACCGACCCTACCTTTTTCGGACCCTCTATGGACAAACAAACAATTTATTTTTTTTGGCCTTAAAAATGGTGGACCAAAAAGAGGGACTGGAAAATAAGTGCGTCCAAAAAGTTCGGTTTGCTCCTTGAAGTCCATGAGTATTTAGTATGCAAACGATCCATCGAGCATGCTCATTTGTGCCCAACAACAGCAGAAAAAACACCTGATTGGTCCTATTCAAATTGCAGTGCGTCGAATGATCGCCACGCCTCAGGAGGCATTGTCATGCGCTCTTTCATGTCACGCAGTGTACAACGTCGCATAAAACTATACCGGCGCACTGTGGCGTGAATAAGATCATTTATATTCATCAGTTTATCAGCGCACACTTTTGGAACTATTTTTTCCAGTCTTCACATTTGAGCACCTCGCAGGGGCTGTGTGTAAAATAGGGAAGACATGAGGATCAAGTGTAGCGATTACCCATGATATTATCATGTCTGGGTGAATTTCTAAGGGATGTGCTCAGCAGATTTAAGAAAACGTGCGGCATTAGAATACATAAAGAATGGTGGAATAATTCGACAATTCCATGGTTTGGCTTTAAAATAGTGGGCTTTACTAAAATTAGAGTAACATGCATGTAATGGTCATTTTTAAAAATCACTTTTGAATAAAAGCCAAATTAATGGTCTTTTTGCACTATAGCGTTGGCTTATTTTTGTAATGGCTTTGTGAAAAAAGTACCCATTCTTTGCTGACTCGTCCTCGGTGCAGTGGATGCAGACTGAATTGCAGCTTCATAAACAAGCCTGTGGCTCTTATGGGTGCACACTACTAAATAGAGGCCCATCGAGATATGTACCAAAGTGATATAAAACCCTATTTTAGACAACTAATTTTGAAATGAGACCTTTTAGAGTGAATTTTGCTTGAAGATGATTACTTTTTCTCACCAAAAAGTGAAAACAGTAGGTAGGGTAGCCTGCTCGAATTTTCCAAACGACCGGTTTGGTGTCCAACGAGCTAGGAAATGTCACCGTAATCTCCCTTGTTTCTAGTAAAAAAGGGAAATTTGAAAGATCTCTCAAAATATACCTAGATGACATGCGCATGTTATAGTTAGTGTGCATGGAGGTAATGTTCCATAATCTTAATTAATAAAAAATGATATGCATTTACACAATTGTTCTTACTGTCAAGTCTTTTAAATTTTGTCATTCATACTATCCGATACTAGTTTAGCAACACTTCTTAAGGGTAGTGGATATCCTCTTTAGTGTAGTGCACCCTTATGTGCTTGGCCGTGTAATTGTTTGTTACAATTGCTGCTTTTCTCACTGAAATATCCACTGAAACCACTGCACACAGGTGAACTAAATCGTAATAGAAATTACATGGAATGGAACCGGGCACTTAACATTGTTGATCAACAAGAGGTGTCATTCTTTTAGACGATTTCACCTGTAACGTCACTGCAGCCAAGCCAACAAAAGCTTGCCTGTCAATTTACGCGCGAATTGCCTAGACCAAACAAAAGCTTGCCTGCTGGTTTGCATGCGCGTACGAAAGGGGGTGTCCAGTATAAACCATACACCAAACCAAACCAGTCATCTAGCGCATGTTCCCCCATGCATGGATTGGAACCAGACACTTAACATTGTTAATCAACAAGAGGTGACATGGTCTATACATTAGCAAATTGCCTTTCTGCAAATTGGTGTGATCTTGTGGTACTTCTTGTCCATGGTGAACAATGGTCAAGATATGAATTGGGCTAATTTTGATTGTGCATTAGGCTATGGGCCAATATTGTATTGGGTTACACCAAATCATTCCAAAAGCTTTGTATATTTTGTGTAACACACATTAAAGGTATATTATGTGATCTTTTCCAGGGGACGCCCTCAATCCTCAAAAAAAAAGGAAGCAGATTTTCTTGGAGATTTACTTTTCTGATCATAAATCATTAAGATCTTTTAAGTTACAGAGTGATACGATTCCTAATAACCTCAAAATCATAGATTTTAGAGTGAATTTAGAGTAAAATTTGAAGAAGAAAAAAAAATTGTACCGCTCAATACAATCTATTTTCAAACCATGATTTTGAAATAATTAGGAATTGTATCGATCTGTATAACTTCAAAGATCTTTATGATTTATGATCAAAAATGCAAATCTGCAAGAAAATCTGCTTTCATAGTAAAAATCAAAGATAGAGTAAAATTGGAAAAGATCACATAATATGCCTTTAACATCTGCAATTAATCATTGATTCAGGCCCTCATATACACAAGCTCTTATAACATTTCACTGCATTGCAGAAGTGCTCCCAACTAGCCAGCTGGGCAGGTTATAAGTAAAATTTACCTGCTCGAATGCAAACTAACTCAGCCCAAAACATCATGAACAAATTTATCATTTAACATGGCAACGAGATAATCATCTTTTACAATTTTGAGTTGAATGTTAATGTTGGCTACCAACAATAACGACCTTGTTTTTCCTGATGTTTGTGAACATTGTCAAAAGTGCAGTCTTCTCCAACCTCGGTTATCCGATCCACTTTTATGCTAACAACTCTGTTATCTGGCTGATTGATCCCAAAAGAAAATACGTTTTACAGCCTAATCACCTTATTTTCACAATCTGAAGCATTTGCAGGCCGTCTTTCGATGTTGATAGTGCTGTTTAATGCTTTTTATTTTAAAACAAATAATACATTGTCACCATAATTACCCCTCATTCAGTACCCTTCTATTGTCCCAATTTGAGCACTTCAGGACAGTCAATGCAGAATTACACATAATTCGCTTATCCAGATTTGTCACTTTATCCGGCCATTGCTTGGTCCCATCATGTCCGGATAAACTGAGGTTGGAATGTACTCAGTATGAGATAGATATGTGTACAAGATGAATCCTACCTGTAGAATTGTTTTAACCCCCATGAGAACTGCCTGCCGATTGGTCAGAAAGATGGATACATCATTTATTGCACCAATCTTCATCTTTTTTGTTACAATTTGTTTGAACATTTTTAAAACATTTTGGGGTTTATTCTATATATAAAAATTGTGGAATTGTTGAATAATCTTTTTGAAGAAAAAAATATCACCCGAACGACCGACCAACCCTCCCTGAGCAGTTAATTTGCCTGTAGGGACAGTGTGTTTTTCATCACCTTACTCAACTAGAGAATTCTTTTTGAGAGAGAGAGCTGTTGTGCTGGTACACTGACACTTTTCAAAGAGATTTCAATCATTATTTATACATAGGTGGACTCCAGTGACATCTATTTATGAAAGGTTGTCAATTTGTTCATAATAATGAAATTATTTATTTCAGCTCACCGTAGTGCATCGTATCCGTTGGACCAATCCGCCATGGCACAGAATGGACGCGATTTTTCCAAACCAACTAATTCTAATAAGGATATACGCATTACAGACGAGAGACGCTCCAGCTTAAGACGAGAATTGCTCGTGCAGCCTAACAATAGGTAAGAAGTGGTACCACCCCACACCCCACCAGGGATAGCATAAGGGCCCAAACATGCAAAGAATCCAAAAATAGGGGGGGGGGGGAGTAAAAATAAATTTTAGCCGTGAACAATATTTTGGCCATATAGCAACCATGATAGGCTACAGGTCAAAAAGTTCGGGGTCTGATTTCACACCCTGAGCTTTCAAAATGTTTGGGGTGCTAAACAAATGCTACCCCTGTGTACCTCTATGTACAGCGTGTCCCATTCCTCTTAAAAATTGGGTCTAGAATTGAAGACCTACTACCTTTGAAATAGTTTAAAAGTGTATGTGATGAGTTTTCTACTAATTTGTATTTGTTTGATTTTATCCAAACATCAATATTTGCAACTTTGAACTCATTTTGCTTGATCGCACTACTTATAATTATTATATATTTGTCCCTGATTTGTGCTAATTTCGTACGCATCAAATGCCATTTTTTAAATGCCCAGATGAAGTGTGGCAAAAAACATTTCCACTAATTTATGGGAAGAACTGTTTATGTATTGATGTTGCATTGTTTGTTGACTAGCCCTGGTTCAAGTTAACTTTACTTTACTAAGAGGAAATGTGGTGGCTAATTTGAGCTCCATTACCAGTCATATCAAAAGGGTGGTTTTGTCTGCAATTTAGGCATTTTAAAATATTGAGGAAGTAAAGCGTAAAAAACAAAATAATATAAAAATATTCCACCTAGTATTTCATGTAAAATCTGAATGCGTATCAAATGTATCAAGTGTCATTTTAAAACTTAGAAAATACACATTTGTGTGGAAATAAAATCTCAATTTTCATTTTGAACAACAAAAGCCCCTTTTTGATGTGAGTGGACATAAAGTAGGATAATTTGTTGTGTATCATATATCATTTATTAGAAATTTAAATAGACGGGAGGCATAAATTGCTCTCAAATGTTTAATTCACGTGTTTTGAGATGGTTAGAGTCGCCCAAGGAACCATCTCAAGAATCACTGACCTAAGACCCGGTAGCTTGAACACTTGGTAAAATTTAGAGTGACAAAAAGGCAGCTTCTGTACATACGACTTTGTTGCACTCACACGACGGATTGTGTTCATGCATTGATATGGAGAACTTTGTGTTCAACTCATATGTGACCTGGCACCACAAAATGAGAGTAAAGTAGCAAAAAATGATTTTTCATAGTTTCAGAAAGTAAATGTCCTCAGGTTTAAAATGACACCAAAGTTGTTATAATAGGGCATTCTAAAGTGAAAATTTTCCGAAAATAAAAAGGTCTCATTTTCAACCTTCCCTTGTCAAATCGACTATTTTGGGCCTTAACTCAAAATCAGCCCCAGCGACTTTACGCTCATTTTGTCGTGCCAGGTCACATATTTAGAATGTGTAAATATTTTTCTTTTGTATAGGCGTGGCATAAAGAACATTCCCTACATGAATCAGTTATCGCAGGAGGACATGCAACAGTACCATCTACACCACAGGCCATTCTCAGATCCAACTGCTTTGTTGCATCACACCGACGTCCCATCCATAGAGGGCCCTCGTATGCAATCCGACCCGCAGGGAACGCAAGGTAATCTATCTGGACTTGATGAGGGCGCTTTTCGATTGGCACAACAGCAATCGGAGAGGGCGCACTACACGGAGATGTTGGAGGAGAATCAGGTTAAGGTGGCCATGCTGGTGTCAAAAAACGAAGCTTTGGAGAAGAAGCTTAAAGAACTTGGTAGAAGACGGAGCGAAGAGGAGAGGCTGCAGTTTCAAGACGGCTTAGACAAAGACGGCAAGAAGCAGTTAGAGACGCGAGTTAAAGAACTTATGTCTGAGGTGCAGCAAGAAAGATGGGAAAGGAGTAATGCAGATGCAAGGAGGAAAGAATTAGCAGATGAGATTGAACAGGAGAGGCGTGAGAAGCTTGAGGCGGATGCAAGAAGTAGGCATCTTGCGTCAGCATTATTCCAAATCAAATCCATGTTAAAAATTACAAAACCACCCGGTTTGGGAACACCTACCGAACATAGCCAGCTGGCAACACCTGCGAGTGTTACTACAACTGATGCTGTTGGGAGCACAGGGTCAGATCAAAAGGCAAACTCGCAAAGAAACTTTGCGCTCAAGTGTTGTCGCTCTCTGAACAAAACATTTGTGAATTCTACATCTGCCGATTTGCAGCATGTTCTTGGAACTGTTTTAGATGATCGCAGTCTGGACCATATGATGACTTCGCTGAAGACTACAGCAGGTCAACGGTTAAGCACCATAGCAACAGCATTGGGGGCACATTCGGATGAGGTATTGTCATCGGTTGAGCCTGGCACAATGTGGGAGAAAGGAAAGGACTATACATTTGTTGGTAGTGAACCCATTGATAGTCAGCTCAGGAGAAATGAAGATGGATTTGCAACAGAGGTGATATTCAGAATTCAGTGTCAATCAAAGATGGCTACAATGAAGGTAATGTTAATGGATTGATTGATCCATCTCCATTCATCCATCCATCAATCCATTGAATGAATTGATTTATCGATTGATTGATTGATTGATTGATTGATTGATTGATGGATTGATGATTGATGGATCAATTTTCTCTGAAAATCTAAATATGATATTACTTTGACTTCGATATTTTTACAGGAGAAGGGGGGGTATTGGGGAAAAAAGCTGTTGAGTAAAGGAACTGAAGGTGAAAAAAATGCTTTGAAATTTAAAATAAGCACTGGAGTCTGGAGTGAGAAATCATAAGTACAAGTGCATTTTGGAGGCATGTGATAGGCATGTCGTTTTGTATACTCTTGTTGAAAAGATTGAATTTTTTGACTGGTGATATTCATTTTTTTCTTTCAATCAAATTTTCTTATGCAGTGGTTTAATAAATAAATTATCAACAATATGGCTTTTGATAAGATGCTGCAAACATTTTTCTGCTTTTTATCATGCCTTATATGGCAATGAATTGTGCAGGCATCTGCTTCTCAAATTATAGACCTGACCATCCATCTATCATCACACCCAATTCCAGCAAGCGATTTTTTTTTTCGTACATGAGTTGAGAAAAATGTATTTATTCCGTTTTAATACGAAATAAAGCAAAATTCACTGAATAATTTGATTGTTTTTAATTTTTGAACAAATGAACCCATTTCGTCTCATGTACGAAAGAAAAAAGTCGCTTCCAGCATGCAACTAACTCAAATGTCCATCTTTTATTCTCTTAGACTCAATCCTTCATCTGTGTCTTCCCTATTTGGTCCATCATTTTTAAAGATGGCAGCCATATAGAGGGAGGCGGTTACCCAGTCTTGTATTCTCTTACAGTTTCTCATTCTTTGTCTTCAGATGATGTTGATGCATGGACAAGCGCCCTCATTGTCTAAAGATGTCCATTATGGCAGTGAATGGGCCCTGTTGACCTCTATTCCAGTGCATCGCAACATCACACGATTCATCCACTGTTACAGTCAACCAATCACAGACATGCATGAGCAGATCAAACCATTCCTAAACTCCTCTATGGGGACACTCCCCCAAAACATTGCGGTACTGATCACACCCGAGTACCGTCTATCATTGGACTCGTTGGGGGCGCTGTGCTCTGAAGAGCAGGCCCCCGGAGAACGCTGTGTACTAAAGATACTATTGGAGCTCATCAAAGCCTTGCACTACCTCAAAAGTAACGGAATAATCCATCGTGATATCGAGCCGTGTAAGATGTTTATAGACGATCATTTGCGAGTGGTTCTCGGAGGATTTGGAATGGCGAGGCGAGTGGTGAACGAGAGTACCCAACCTATACCGTACGTGGAGAGAGGACAGGTTATGGCTGGCAACCCATTGGCATGGTCCCCTGAGTTGACACGTTGCAACAGTGAAGGACCACCAAAGTCTTATCAAAAATCGGTAAGCTGTTGGATAAACATATAGTGTTTATCTTTGAAGTTAAGGCCACACGTTTTGAACTCGCCACCCAAAAAAGGTGGTGTCGTTGCGCTTTTCCGAATCGTGTTCTGCTCAAATCACGATAACTCGGGAACGCAAAAAGATATTGTCATGGTTTTGGTCTCATTTGAAAGCTAAATAATTGCATTAAATAACCTGTAAATATGAAGCATGTAACTTCTTAAATGGGGGAGATGTGTTTGATTGAGTTGGGAACAGATGAGGGGGGGAAGTGGTACACATAAACTCTATGGGGGGAAAAAACTGCGTGCCAGGCGGTGCCTTTAAACTTGAATCAGTTCACCTCTGTATGAGCTACAAACATGATTCTGGTCTCTTCTTAAAGGTTATTTAATAGTCTTTATGTCTGTGTTTTAACAGATTTGTCAACCTTATGTAACAACTATTAATTATGGATAAGTCGCATGATCATCGGCTTTCTCCCTATTCGCTACACAGTAAACGCAAATATTAACCCCAATTTATATAAATTACTCTAACGGAAAAAGTATTCAATCTATGATAGCAAAAGTATACATTTTTGGAAAGCTCTCAACAAGGTCAATTCAAAAATGCAGTTTAAATCAGTGTAGGGGGCATAGTTAACAAAATATTACTTATTAGTGTAAAATCTAAAAAACAATTAAAAAAATTGGGGCCCATTTATCAGCCGGTATGTTATTTTACCAATATAGTAACCCTTGCCAATCATAGATTTCCTTGTTAGCAATGTCATGAGGAATTCAAAAATGCAAAGTATATAATGTCATGGGTAGGTATAAGAATTACATGGATCTCAAATAAATATAGGATTTTTTTATAATAAAAAACGAACATTGTGAATCGTAACATGTTACCACTAGGTCCTACCCTAATTTCAATAGCATAATTGGATTCCTCATGGAATTTCCTTTAAGAAAATGTATACTTTTTATGAGGTAGGGCAAGTAGTTAAGAGTGATATGCTAACTTGAAGTGCATATGGCGTAAAATGTTAAAAATCGGACACGCAACGCAAAGGGTGGCGAGTTCAAAACGCATGGCCTTAACGACATCATTTAACTTAATGCAATTCTCGAAAATATGTTTAACTTAAACATGAGTCTAACTCGCTGAAAAGTACCTAACTTTAAACAAGGGTATGGGCACCAAGTGCATGTCGTGATTTTCTTTACGCAACGCCATAGCGCATAGTTGGGTGTATTTTGAGTAGACCAAAAGAGATGCAGAATATTGTGTTTAAATTTTTGAATTATTTTTTAAAAGAGAATTTTATTGTCATCGCAGCCAACCAGCTGAATTGTCACAACATTACAAATTACGTAAATTATTATACAGTATTAAACAATGCAACGTCAAGGCAGCAGCTAAATCAGCGCCAAGTTGCGACATAAACAAACAGTCGTATCCCTATATAGTAACCCCCTAAATAGGCAATGTGGACTAAGTGCCTTGCCCAAGGACACAAACACGTTGGCACCAGCGGGGCTAGAACTCACAACCCTATGATTAGGAGTCCTGCGCTTTTCCACTGAAACACACGTCAAAGCCTAAAATGTCTAAAACCTTGTTTAGTATGAGTATACAGACAGCCCTATGTTATGTTTTTGACTTATACATTTTTATTTTGATGAAACAGGTCAGTCTGGTTGATGTCTATGACTCATCTGACATGTATGCAGTGGCATCGTCACTATGTCGCATATTAAACCAAACCCCACCGGATGAAGAGAGTACCCCAGGGATCTCTTCTAGGTCCCATTCACCAAGCCAACCAACGGTTCCTGGTGGTTTATCTGCAAGGTTACAGGTGTTACTGTCTGCTATGCTGCAGGAGACCCAGGCAGACAGGCCAACATTACAAGAAGTAGTTCTGAGGTATGTATATTAAAGGAGGGAACTATATACACTCGGCAAAAGAAGTTCTTGGACACTTAAATTAATATTTAATAGAATATATATAATTATATATATGATTATATATATATAATTGTATATCAAAATAAGCAGAAAGTAATCCTCTAACAGCTTAACATGGAATTTAGACATGATCACTCATGCATGGCAGATCCCATTCACTTGACAATGGCAAGAAGATTGCAAAAAATTGGATAATCCCTCCATTCAAATGACTGTAAATGCTAATTTCTTGCAATTTCCTTTTACGCACCTTACCATTGCTTAATGAATGTGCTCAGCCATGCATGAATGCGTACATCTTAATTTCATACAGACATGATAGAGAATTATTGTCTGCTTATTTTGACATGCAATTGTTTAATTTATATTAAATATTTATGTGAAATATTTGAACTTCAATGAGTGTCCAGGAACTTCTTTTGACGAGTGTATATATATATAAGTTCAATTACCATATTATCCCTATTAAGCACCCAGGACCTTATAAGCGCCCACCCCTGTTTTTCTCAATGACTAACAACAACTAATCTTTTATAAGCACCCACCTTTTGAAATGGTCAGCATCCTCAAATGACCACTTGTACATATATTTCATTTAGTACATGAAATGGTCAGCCTCCTCAAATGACCAATTGTACATTTTCGTTAGTACGTCAAGTGGGCAGCCTTCTCAAATTACCACTTGTACATTGTATTTAGTACATCAAATGGTCAGCATCTTCAAATGACCATCAAATGGTCAGCATCTTCAAATGACCATCAAATGGTCAGCATCTTCAAATGACCACTTGTACATTTTATTTAGTACAATAAATGAGTTTAAATAAGGTAACATAATAAGCGCCCACCCAAAATGACTTTGCTAACCGCCCTGGGCGCTTAATAGGGATAATACGGTAGTTCCAAATTGGCAAGAAATATTTGTTTCTTATCAATCCGTGCGCAAAAGTAATCCAAGTGTATAAGCGCGATGTTGGCATACGCAAGCATCGTCACTCATACAATGACACTGCGACATCGCACGCCATATTGTGCCATGCCAGCATTTTACACGCGCGACGCTCTTCTGAATTCATTCGCTGCACTGTAAACAGGTTTCGCCAATTTGGAACTGACTGAACTATAGATGATGTCACATTTGATGACATTTGGGATGCCCTCTGTTGTTTGGGACAAAACACAACAAAGTCTGGCAGGCTATTGTTCCAAGAGTTAACATATGCCAAATCAGGTTTTCTTACCTGATTTTGGGGGACTGTCACAACAAATTGTTATCACAATTGTCTTGAAACTTGCTTAGAAATGCTATAAGCCATCACATTTCACAAAATATGAAGACAGAATATGTTTTACAATCAATTTTAAACTGTACTATATTATGCCTGCAGTGAAACAACTGAGGGCGTCCAATTTGTAGATAGATGACATCATATAGGTGACATCTAGACTATTTCCTTGTGTCTCCACATGCTCACTGACGCGAAGCTGTGCTGTATGAAAAACAAACGGTTCAAGTGATGCCATGGTTTTTGCGATCTGCGAGATGTGCGTGTGATCGCATTACACTGCGCCATCATGTTATCGCGCGGGTCGATTTCGAGATGCGCTACACACGAATGCACAGCCGCTGTCGTGTCGCATAGCGTATGGAATTACCGTGAGTAATTCAGTGTGTCACAAAAAGCGACACAAATGTCCGGCACGTAAAAAGCATAGAAGGGGACCAGTCCCCTGGAAAAATATGGTGATGAAATTCAATACATTTTGAAACATTTTGTGAACATTTGGAACTGTCGTCTGCAAACTACTGCCGGGTGGAAAGTGTTACGTACACTTAATCCTCTATCTCTAATGGCATTTCTTCCAGGATTAGCATGATGCTGTTTGGTCCCAGCCCAGAGACTATTAAGACCCAAGCAGATTGTGATGTTTGGATCCAGTCACAGCATATCAGGCTTCTTGCAGTGGCGCCTACACCAACAACAACCAGGTAAGAAATGCTGGGTTTTAAATCTAACAAACTAGCTAATAAGATAAATCTCTTGAGTGTTTTTTTGTCTCATAACTCTTGTGCAGCTGAAAGACAATCATAGAGGTTGTGTCACTGGAAAGCCATAGCCATTCATTTGAATTTTGGTTCCATATTGTTTTTACGTTTCTATTCGAGTTTCAACAAAACACATTTATTTTTTGGTTCATATTAAGTCTGTCCATTGGATGATCATACCAAGTGTATCTACCTCTTCCAAATCTCACTGCACTGATTGGTGTCAACATTAAGTAAATCAGGGGTATAAAATATTGGGAAAGAAAATTCAAATTGCCAATCAGAGCTTCCCATGGGCATATACACACGATGTGTCTCTCATCATTCGAGAGTGGCGCTATTTTTGGCAACGCATCGTAATGTTATAAGTTATCGACATCTTGATGCACGCGCCGTAAGCTCATCCCTAGACGCGCGATGGGACTCTAACAAAATGCTAATTTCAGGGCGCTAGAACAATGGAAGCTTCATTCCTAGCAATGATAAGCAAGCGTGTAGCGGCACGGGAATGAGTAAATCCTCATAAGTATCTTCATCAGTCATCCTGTTCTGAAATTCTATATCTCGGTTTTTTAAGGTGGCTGTATTGGCTGAATCAAAAATTTAGATTTCCTTTAAAAT
Source organism: Ophiura sarsii (assembly GCA_035610835.1). Classification (NCBI taxonomy): domain Eukaryota; kingdom Metazoa; phylum Echinodermata; class Ophiuroidea; order Amphilepidida; family Ophiuridae; genus Ophiura; species Ophiura sarsii. The sequence goes on along the minus strand of CM069447.1, from coordinate 56,556,595 downwards.
CAAATATGTTTTAGCCCTTGGTCTGACGATTCTGGAACTAAAAATTATATTTCAATCGGACATTGGGTTGCTGAGATAGGTCAAGATAGGTCAAAGGGGCATAAAACCAACAGCTTTGGCAACAACTTTATTTTTATTTTTATTTTTATTTTTCAACTCCAGTTGCCAGGTAATGTCCTAATTATGTCTTGTAAAGTAAAGTTTATGGATAGATGAGATGAGCTATGATATGACTTGGTAAATGGGTAGTACACTTAATGAGCTTCAGATGTATGTTGGCTTTTGCCTAATTCCATTTGCATAATTAATAAGACCCACTAATTAAATGTTTTAAACATTTTGAATGAAGAGAAGAAAACACAAACTGAATACTCCATACTTACCATAATAATATTACATTTATGATACAGCAATTCCTTGTTGAAAGATGACGCCGATGATTTTGACAAATTAGCAAAGACGGCAGAATGGTTGATGTGTTACGACTATGTCAGCAGTGTAACAGACTTACAGCTATGGGAACTATGTCAAGATGGTGGTGGTACATGATAGGGGTAAGATAATAAGACCAAACCTAGTATCCCGGATGGGGGATAGGGAAAGAGGGGAGGGTGGAATAAAGGTAGAGAAGGATTAGAACAGAGGAATAATGGTTGGTTTGTTAACAGCTATGGGAACTATGTCAGGATGGTGGTTGTACATGGTAGGGGTAAGATAATAAGACCAAACCTAGTACCCCGGATGGGGGTTGAGGGAAAGAGGGGGTGGAATAAAGGTAGAGAAAGATGACAAGAGAGGAATAGTGCTTGATTTGTTACAAATATTATGTGAAATTTGTTGATGTGTAATGGGCCTATGGCTAATATAAACAGCGTTGCAGCATTACAACCGGATTTTGCCAGGATAGTGATTGCTCATCATATTGTTAACACTTTGAATGCGGCAGGCGACAGCTCTAAAATTTCACAAAATGTTTACAATATTAGATTTCATCACCATATTTGGAATCACCATGTGAAATGCATTAAAATAAGTACAATAAGTCATTCTTGAAATAAGACTTTGAAAATTGGGAAAAGTTTCTGATAAATCTGTTTTGTATAATATATGGTAAACTAATAGCCGTTTGGAAAGTATTAACACTTTCCACACGGCTATCAGTTTTACCATTTCAGAAACACAAATATTTTAGAAACGTTTCCCAAATTTTAAAGCCTATCTCAAGAATTGCAGAGCCAATACTATGAATGTGTACTTATGTTAATGCATTCCTCATGGGAATTCCAAATATGGTTATGAATTTTAACAATTTTGACAATTTTTGAAACATTTTGTGACATTTTGGAAGTATTAAGCACCAGGAAATATGATCAGTGATATTGAAGGAAAAGTTGGTTTAATGAATCATTTTATGCGGTCACCGATTGTAAAGAAACAATGTTCCCATTTGTTCCGGGTACCGGGTCCTATTGACATGGTTTCAAACTGATACCAGGATAGGGGAATTGTTAAAGTTCTATTATTAAGGAAGTATGAATCAGAATGTGTTCCTTGTTAACATTTGCCGATTACAAGAGGGGAATCTTTTCTTTGCAAACAGTTGAAATACAAGCCTCACATACAGTCATTCACGTATTGTATTGATCAGAGACTGAGACTCTTATATAGGTAAGGTGACCCAGATTGGATTCCTGGTGTAAGCAGTGATGGCAGAGGCATGTTCTATGGGAGACTTTGGCACATTTTAAGGAGGGGGATGGGTGGGGGTCATGGGAGTGGGACGTGAAATTTAGGGGGGGGGGGGTCACAAGCCTCACGACCCCCTAACCCCTTTCCGCCACTTATATGAGTGCCAGTTTCTCCCCTCCACCTTGGCCCATTATCTCCCTGGTAGCTTTATGCCCAAAACCATGCCTTGCATCTTTAGGGTAAATGGAGATTGATAAAACATGGATTTTCAAGGATGATTTTGATACCTAACCATTAGTATTATTATTAAAATGTTATCATACATTCATAACCTCATGAATATGCTTGTCAGATATGCCCCAACAGTGGTGTCACTGTCGGTTGATTTGACCGAAGGAATCATGGAATTATGATGGTCAAAAGTACACAGATGAAAAATGTTTGTGCACTACGTACGCATATGTCTTCCCAAAATGCAATATTCTTTGGTACAAGCTTGTTAAAAACAAAATTGTACCTCGATTGTGCACAAAATAAGTGTAAAGTCGAAAAAATTCGTGCGCATAGCGGGCATTTCTTGACTCACAAAAATCTTATCGGTTCAGTTTTATTTCTGCCCCCCCCCCCCATATGAATAACCTAGCTACGCCACTGTGCCCCAATCAAACGTCTCTGATTCATTAATGCAGTAAACGGGTGCCGAGTAATTGTAAAACAACAGTATGACCGGCACGCAAACCTTATTTGGCATCTATACGCGCAATAGGGCAAAATTATGCATGTTGCCATTTCTCTTTCAACTGCTGTTGATTCGTTGGCAAGTATGTTTACTTAGCTTGGCTGTTTAATTGTATCATGGGGAGGTGTACATCTAATGATGAAAAAACACAATCGTCTTTGTGATAATTTTAAGCAAATTATGTGTTTTTACAAAAACTGATTCATTGTATTACTGTTATGAATGAGGTTAATTACTTTGATCAGTTAAGTTATCGGGTTCTGTGAAATTTCATGACATTTAACTTCATACCTTGGAATGATACGCAGTCATTAACCCTAATCTAACTGAGTACTACAAACTACTACGCCCAAACTTATCACCAAGCGCATGTGTGGATGTTTTTCGATGACGTAATGTATAGTATAGTGAGCACGGTATACTGTGCGAACGAGTTGCTGAGCTGTGGCTTGCCTAGCCTGTCAGTGGGGGGCAGGGTTTGGTCCGGAGGGTCCCCGGTTCAATCTCCAGTCGGATCACAGCAATTTAGTTGTCTATTTCTCTTCCAAAATTGCGATCCCTTAAAAACCTTGTTTGGGGGTTACGGTTAATCCCCAATCGAAGTAAACACAATTTTGCTTATTATTATGATAAAAGGCCTATTTGGACAATTGTTCTTGTTTTGTGGAGATTATGTTAGTATACAGGTGATTATTCATTTAACAAAGTGTATTGTTTCATTGTTGTTCTAGGTGACAACTGTTATATTGGCAACCACACAATTGAATGGAAGAAGACAGTGGATGGGTACAATTTTACAGAGGACAAGTATCCAAACCTACTCTACATCTACCCCTGTACCCAATAAATTACACCTGGGTGCGGCGGCGCTAATAGACCTGAAAATTGGAGCAGGTGACACCGCTGGTGTGTGGAAAATGGACCCATCTAATAAGCAAGCAAGTCAAGGCGCGTTCATACAACCGTCGTTGCGCGTCGGTCGACATCGGTGAATAAAAGTTGACATTGTTTCAACTCATGCACCGATGTCCGTTGACATCGCGCGATGCCCGTTGACATATCGCGCGATGTCCGTTGACATCGCGCGATGCCCAACGATGGAATATGAACGAGCCTTTATAAGAAACTATGACCCATTGTCACAGTTGGCTGGACATTTTTTAACCCATTCTGGGCCCAATACCAACATATCTTTCTTAGGATCCAGCAACAGTATCATCACTTCAAGCATACTCAAATTCAAAGGTATATTATGTGATCTTTTCCAGGGGACGCCCTCAATCCTCGAATAAAAATTGGAAGCATATTTTCTTGCAGATTTACATTTCTGATCATAAATCATAAATATATTCCAAGTTACAGAGCGATACCATTCCTAATTACCTCAAAATCATGGTTTAACGGGTTAACCCGACAGTTTATTTTTTTCAAGGATTGAAAGCGTTCCCTGGAAAAGATCGCATAATATACCTTTAATAATAGCATTCTGTGGATTGCAGCTCCCAAAATGAGTTCTTTTATCAAAACGGGTATAACTCTTGATGGCAATGATCAGCTTCAGTGATTCTTTTTTTTCATATGAGAGAAAAAATAAACTCTTTGAAAACTAGTGTAGTGCTTCATTGGTTTGTTAAATTTGTTTGGTCTTTTTTGGGGGAAAATATTCATTCCCGTACAACTTCTTTTTGACTCGCACTGTATGTGGGTTATTAATTATCTTTTGGGAGTACTCCATACTCCATTGATTTTCCCTACATAAGTCAAAATATGTTGATGGGCAAAAAAGAAAAGTTAAAGTGATCGAAATAGCCACCATTTAAGAATTCAATTCACCCATAGATCATTCTGGGACATCATTTTATTAATCAATCAGAAACACTGTTAAAAGGAAGTGGTGCCTAGAGAGGTTTAATAACAGTCAGTATGATTGGTAACTTTTCATGATGTCGTGTTATCAAATACAGTGCTAAAAGGCTGTGATTGTCGTTAGTAACAGTACTAACAGTCATTTTGATTTGTTTTTCTAATGAATATATTATGTGAGTGACTACATGTATTTCGGCCGCTAGAGGCTTGGGCACTAGATGAACCAGCACTTATATACAAAGCCTTTGTTGAGATTATCAATCAAATCATTGCATTTTCACATTCTCGACTCTATCTCGAGATAACCTTTTTAGGTTGTCCGTAGGAAAGAGACCTTATGGCTGCATCCTTCGTCTGTGTAGTCTGTGTCAGTCTGTCTGTCTGTCAACAATTTGGTATACACTTTTTGATTTGTCCATTTCTTTTCCATACAATGACCAATTGTAACCAAACTTTGGTCATAGATGCAACATGGAAACCTTCATATGTTAATGAGGTCAAAGGTCACATACCAAGGTCAAAGGTCATCTGAGGTCAAGATGTAAAAGTGGCTGCATATGTAAAATTGAATACATTTGTCCATTTCTTTTCCATACAATGACCAATTATAACCAAACTTTGGTCATAGATGCAACATGGAAACCTTCATATATTAATAAGGTCAAAGGTCACATACCAAGGTCAAAGGTCATCTGAGGTCAAGATGTAAAAGTGGCTGCATATGTAAAATTGATTACATTTGTCCATTTCTTTTCCATACAATGACCAATTGCAACCAAACTTCTGTCATAGATGCAACATGGAAACATGCATATGTTAATGAGGTAAAAAGTCACATTCAAAGGTCATCTGAGGTCAAGATGTGAAAAGTGGCTGCATATGTCAAATTGATAACATGTGTCCATTTCTTTTCCATACAATGACCAATTGCAACCAACTTGGGTCATAGTATAAAAAAGTAAAAGTAAAGTAAAGACTCGTGCCGAGCAAAGCTCGCGCGCGGAGTGCCCATCTCTCTTTCATTAGCGTTTGGGCCAGACTCCCCCATGTAATATTTGGCTGTGGGGGGTTCGCCACTCCTCCCGCACAGCGAGTCTGTTTTACTTCCCAACATGAATTAATGCCGGTACCCAATTATACACCTGGGTGAAGCGTGGTAAAGTGCCTTGCCCAAGGACACAACACGTTGGCACCAACGGGGCTCGAACCCACAATCTTTGCATTGTGGAGCGAGGGTGAATCCGCTGGACCACACGCGCTCTATCAATGTTCCTTCAGAGTTTGCTGCAAGAAAGGTACAGGGTGTCCCAGAAAAAAAAGTTTCCCAAAGGTACCCTCAATTTGAAGCATTGTAGTAAACATAGATGCAAATAATTATTTTTATATTCAGAAAAAAAGATGTAGTTAGCTTTTCAATGCAGCTATAATAGTCCAGTCAGTTCCAAATTGGCGAAACCTGTTTACAGCAGCGAATGAATTCAGAAGAGCGCCGCAGTGTAATTGCATGTGTGACGCTTACGTATGCCAACAGGGCGCTTATACACTTGGATTACTTTTGCGTGCGGATAGATAAAAACTGAATATTTCTCGCCAATTTGGAACTGATTTAACTATAGCACCATTTGTTTTGGCTCAGAAATTACTTGAGTTTTGTTTGTTAATCTATATATCTTTAATGAGAAGACACAAAAGATTTTAGTTTGTTACTGTTCAAAGAATGACCTATACATTTGGCGGGTTATTTTGAGACGAGTATCCATCAACATGTGTGTTTGTTATAGATTTAGGTATCTGTGGTGTTGGTCTTATTAAATTCTGATACAAACTTTAGCTCCGGCGAATATGGTCGATACCTGGATGGCCTCTTACAGGACTTATAAAGCAACATTTGTGGGTTAAGGTTGTTCCCTATGGCTAATTTTTTATTTGATATTTTAATAGAGCTGGCTGAGCTCCCACACTAATCTGAAATTTGAGATTGATTGGAGGTACGGTTTTCTAGATATGACAATTTTATTGTAAAAAATGAAGCAAAATTAAAGCGTTCATTTCTTTTGTTTCTTACTGTTTTTTGACCCCCTTAGCTGGCCTAGCAACATATTTAATATATGCAAAAATGTTTAATTACATTTTTTTTCCAAGAAAAGTATAAACGCTACAAAGATGAAATTTTGGGAGCTTGTGAATAATAGTTTTTAGAAAGTTTTCTGTGCTGCGGGAGGCTGTAGTAAGACATTTGCATAATTAAATATACTTAATTATCTTTAAAAAAATAAGAAAAATAAGAAAAATTCAAGTTCATGCGCTTTGCTAAATGTAATGCCACTTGTTGTATATCAGGGGTGGGCAACCTTTTTGAATGAATGGGCCAGATATAAGGAGTGAACAATTGACTGGGCCGCACCTAACCAAATTTTGTAGCAATGGCCTACTGTTGATTTCAAACCTTTGATTTGTGTGTGCTTAACCATATCATGTTAATAATATAATATCTCAATACAGTACAGATGACAGTGGCGTTCTTCATATTGGGGGGGGGCGGGAAAAGAATGAAAATCAACCGACAAAATTGTTCTGAGTCAAGCAATGCGCGCGTGAGCGCGCGAAAATTGTAGAATTTGCACTTATTTTTGGCACGATTGAGGTATATTTTGGCTCTAGATAAGCCGTTACTAAATAATATTGCATTTTGGTGACACATTATGCGCGCGTAGCTCGTGAACATTTTTCATCTTTATACTTTTGACCATCATAATTCTATGATTCCTCGACTTGTCAAATGAACCAACAGTGTCAATCTTACACGACGTCAATATTGGGGGTGGTGATCACCCCCTCGCCCTTTTCTGGTTATGCCACTGACATGACAATTAATGGGGAAAATATACCTACGCACGTTGAAGAACATCGTGTGTGCCGATAAATGCTAAACAGCTTTGTAAAATAGATTCATTTTTTATTTTTCTTGATACATCTCGCGGGCCGCAAAAAACCCACTGGCGGGCCGCATGCGGCCCGCGGGCCGTAGGTTGCCCACCCCTGTTGTATATGTTGGCTATACAACTCTCCTTAATTCCAGTGCTGCAGGAATCTAATGGAGTTTTCAATAAAAAATTAGAACAAACTTTTAAAAAAAGAATTATAAAAATTATACCAAAAAAGCAATATAAAACAAAAGAAAATAGACGGCCCTCTGTTGGCAGAAAAACAATACAAAACAAAAGAATTCAAAATGATTTAAAATGGATTTTTGACAATAAAATTGTCATATCTAGAAAATCCGATCATCTCAAATTTCAGATTATAGTGGAGCTCAGCAAGCTCTATTAAAATATCAAATAAAAAAATAGCCATAGGAACAACCTTAAATGATAAAAAGCACTAATTTCTTAAGTGTTTTACCATAGATTCTCACAAATAGTCCCCTTGCAGCAGTGTTTCCACTTTTCAAGATATTAAGGAAATTATGGTTGTTTCTGGGTAATGTTCAAAGATTTCGGGAAATCAAGGAAATTTCAAAATTTGTGAAAATTTATATCTCAAAATAAGAAAGAAAAAATCTTTCCCTCATGTATTTTGTTTTCATTCATGTTTGATGCCCCGCAATAATATTAAACATTTTGCTTTTTCAAAACACATAATGAGCGCCCTCAATGTAGACCATTCATTATTCAATTCAAACCTACTCCCCTGCATTTAGAATTTGTCTATGCCATATTTCCGGAGTTTCTCGCATGCATTATATTCTTGCCATCCTTTGGATCTCCATAAAATTTGTTAAACAACCAAAAAAGCACGGCTATAGCAATTTTGACGATTTCAGGAAATCCCATCAAATTTGTTTTTGAGGTGTGGAAGCTTAGCACAGCTGTTGCAGCATCCAATAGTAATAGTACTGTAAAAGCTGAAATATTTTCGTGGTGGTTTTATTTTCGCGCACAATATTTTTCCACGAAAATTTATAACATGGGAAAAATATTGTTTTCAGCATTCATGCAGTGCATCCAGAAGGTCGCCCGCGAAAAAAAAACAATTCGCGAAATGTCTATGATATCAAAATGCGCGAAAATATTGGCTTTTACAGTATTTGTTTCTCCAATGATAATTAATAACTGAGATCTAATTAAGGTCACTGAGAGATAAATCTGGTTTTCTGCACCTACGTAATACTTAGGCATACAGTCATCAAAAAAAGTAACTATACAGGTAATAAATGGGCTTCTTATTCTAAAAATATATATCCTACCTAAAAATATTAAATAATAAAGTTGTAGAATAATTCATCTCCTTTAATATGAGATATTGCACGCTAGGATCGGATGATGATTGAGGAAGTGACACTCCTTTATTTTCTACACGCGGACCCATCAAATGGCTGTTGTTCCTATAGTTTGTTCAGTTCCAAATTGGTGAAGCTTTACAGCAGTGAATGAATACAGAATTAAGAACGCGGGCACTCATGAATGCAACAAGCGCACCGTGCATCATATGCGTGACCCGTGCATGCAGCCAAAACCGTGAGCGTGTGGCTATAATCTCGAGCATACGCTTGGATTACTTTGCGCACAGAGATAAAAAACAAACAAAAATTCGCCAATTTGGAGCTGATTAAACTATAGCGTTTCAAACGTTTGTAATTATTTGTAAAGTTTAATATTGGGCAATGACACTATACTCAGATACTGAAATCATTTATAGAGATAATATATTTATGAGCTTATATCTATATATTTATAACCATATATCTGTATCTATATAAAAAGCATGTTGTAATTCTTATCATACACAGATCAGGGCAGAAACATTGTATTGCATTGTATTATAAAGTTATATTAAGTATATTGTATATTACCAAATAAGTTCATAAGGATCGTTGATTATAATCTGATATGGAAGGTTCATTATACTGATCCAGTGCAAAGGTAGTTGCCTATCAGAGAGGCTATCGAGATCAGAAAGTGAGGGACCTCCATGATGAACCGAGACGAGGGTCAATACAACCTCACTCACGTTTTCGATGATCTTTTTATTCTTTTATCATCTGGCAAAAAATTCCCAGTTGATAACTCAACTTGCAACTCCAAGACTGCAAAAAGCATCTTAAGTCGCCAAGATCATCACTACCAAAACTGTCGACAAAGGATACAGACATCCGAAATGTACACATGAGTAGGCCCCTACCTTTACACTGGATCAGTATAATGAACCTTCCATATCAGATGTATTGTATATAATATGTGATGTAATCAAACCAGATCAATCTTACTGGGTAACCTTTGCTGTAAACAAGTATGCTTGCCATTTAATTGTATTAATTTGTCGATTCCATATTTGCTATGTTTTGGATGAAAGTATAATTTGTGAATGATTCTGGTAGTGTTTGACCAATCACATCAAAGGGGGGCTTTTATCAATCAAAATGAAAAAGTGAAATTTGTTGTTGTTGCAAAAGTGTATTTTTGTAAGCTTTATAATGACATCCATCTTGATTCATTTGGTCAATGCATTCTGATTTTATGTGAAATATTAGGTGGAAATTATTTGTTATTCCTTTTATTTTTCTTCAAATGCATACTGCCAATAAAAGCACCCTATTGATGGGACTGTCACATCATGTGATGCCATTAATCAAAACTAGTCTTAACACTTTCCACACGACAGTCATCTGCAGACGACATTTCAAAAGTTCATAAAATGTTTTAAGAATGTAAAAATTATTGAATTTCATCCCAATATTTGGAATCACCTTGAGAAATGTATTTAAATAAGTACAAACATGCCTAGTATTGGTTCAGTAATTCTTGAGATAAGACTTTGAAAGTTGGGACAGGTTTCTGAGAATCTGTTTTGTGATGGTATAACTAATAGCCGCATGGAAAGTGTTAAGGGATAGTTAACTTTTGTCATTAGCAAAATATGCTTGCTATATCAGATTGTATTTGTATGGAATGTTATTTCTATGTGTTTTGTGGGTGGAATTTGTTAATGATCTGGTAGTGGTTAACAAGGTGTATCATTGCTATTATTATGAATTATTGTTGATTTATCATAAAAAAATGCAAATTTGTGTGCGTAAGACTTAACCTGAAAAGATGAAAGAAAAAGTGCAAAGGTGTGAGATTTGGAGAGAGTTTGCCACTGTGAAATGTTTAAGACTAGTTTGATCAGTTTCAAATTAACAAAGCCTCTTACAGTAACGAATGAATACATAAGGTTGCCGGCGCGCTGAAGGCAACAAGCGCACTGTGCATCATATGCGTGACTTGTGCGTGCGGCCATAATTGCGCACATATACGCTTAGATTACTTTTGTGTGGAGAGATAGAAAACAAATATTTCTCCCCAATTTGGAACTGATTAAACTATATCAACTCTGCATGTGTTACAAGGTGATGCAAATTGAAATTTAAGGTGCTTCATAAAATCATTGATATCTTGCTATCTGTTGCCCATGTAAACACAGCCTCTTTGGTCTATAGTGGGTAATCCTGCGTTGCGATACTGAATTAGGTGGACCAGGTTCGAGACCGTGTATTTTTAAGGTCTTTGTTAATTTTATTCATGCAAGTTTGTCCGAGTCTATATATTATTTATTCATGTCACTTACTCGGCTTGTATAGTTTGCTTGATCCTCGCGTGCATTTAATTGAGTTTCACTTGTCATAGATTCTGCTAGAATCATGCTTATAGGCCAATATGATAGTTAATATTTGCTTTTTAACACTTTCCACGCGGCAGGCGTCTGCAGGACGACATTCAAATATTTAAGCAAATGTTTCAAAAATGTCAAAATAATTGAATTACATTACCATATTTGGAATCACCATGAGAAATGCATTAAAATAAGTACAGGCATTCCTAGTATTGGTTCAGTAATTCTTGAGATATGCTTTGAAAGTTTAGAAAGGTTTTATAAAAATCTGTTCGAAATGGTAAATCTAATAGTCGCGTGGAAAGTGTTAAGGTAGTGATAGCTGATATTCTATAGGAATAGGGTTCTATACAAAAGTGTCGTCTTTCATGATACAGCATGTCCCCAAAAATGGGTCCAGAACGGCAGAGCTGATGACTTTAAAGGTAGGAGTCATCACAGCTTTATATGTAGGGATGTAAATTTATATATATCTGACCTTATTCTGAGAAATTATGAGACCAATCGAATGTCAACTTTTTGAGATACAAAGATTTGACGAGAGGCTGATCAGAAATTGTTTCCCTGATTTTACGCAATAAACCATCCATGCGTTGCATTTGCGTGTTCTCTGCAAAATATCATTCAATGGTTTTATTCTTTATAATTACTTATATTTGGTCAAAAATATCATTTAATAATAAAGTCAATCTGGTTACATTGGTGTTCTTATTTAAACACAATATGTTTTAAACAAAAAGTATGTAAATAAACTCACTTTATTGCAATAGCTATTCTGCTTGTAATCGTAGAGATATCCCAACTTCTAAAATATTTGACATATAAATTATACTTTTTGTCGTTTCAAATACAAATGTGATGATCTGGAAAAGATATTAACAAATGTCGAGCGTTGATTAATTGAAAGAACTTTCATCTGTTAAAGCGCTGTAATACTATGCCCAAAATTCCTTTGATAAGATTAATGTTCATGATGGCTGGTTTCAAATTCTAAAATAAATGGTTTTTGACATGCTTTTACAAAGAATACAAAGAATGGCAGTGTCTCAGAAAGTTATTTATGCATGACAAAAGATAATCATATTTTTTTTAATTTCTTAATATGAAGAAGTTATGTTTCCTGCCTAAAAATGCAAAGATTTAACTCCAAGCAGTCAAAACTTTGATGTAGTCGTGAAATATGCAAATGCAATGCATAGGCGGTTCACGGCCAAAATCGGTGGAAACAGCCTCTCTTCAAATCATTTGATCTCAAAATGTTACTAATAGATTAGTCTCATAATTTCGCAAATGAAGGTCAGTAATATTTATATTCCTAAATATAAAACAGTCACATTTCTTACTTTGAAGTTATAAGCCTCTCGTTTTTGACCCATTTTTGGAACACGCTGTACACTCTGTATGTTCCCATGTTTTTACAAAACCAAATGGAACTGGACAGGGGTCACAGCAATTTGGATTTTGGTTGAACATTGAGGTTAAAGTTGACGGAACCGTGAAGCTTTCTTTTTTTGAAAAATCAGACTTTTCTTTCAAAAGTTACACAAGTCCTATTTTAATTGCAGAAATGCTATTTTTTGTATACTGTTTTAAGTACTATTTTTGCCTTTTCTTGGCTCTGACCTTTGCTCAATTCTGGAAGAACAGGTCAAATATCATGATATTTATATACAAATCTGGGAGACTTGTTACAATTCATTATTGTATATGTTCATCAGGACTGTTATATCAAACTGTTAAGTAGGAATATCAAATCCAGGTTTGAACATGCCTGAGCAGATCGATAAAAAGTGTGTGTTGTTTTGGAATTATCGCTGTTTTGAGACTAAAAGGACTTGATTGTTATTTTTAATTGGTCATTTTAGTGCTAAGGTTTTTGAAAATAGTTGAAATTGTTAATAATAAAGTGCAAGCAAATTATTTCTTATTTCCATTGTCTATTTATGAAATGAGGTTCAAATCCTTGGTTGTTGTTAAAATGGACTAAATCATGTTTCAGCGTAAATGTGCATCACCAATCTACAACTTGCGTTCTGCATGTCTGCATGTTTATTTTACTTGGGCCATGCAGATGACGCGAAGGCCATTGTAAATTGATGATACACACAGTGCTGAAGTTTTATAATTTTTCTTAACCCCCTGAGAACTACCTGCCGATTGGTCAAAAAGATGGATACATCATTTATTGCACCAATGAGAGACATTGTTAGAATAATTGTATCCCTGATAAAGATGGGAGTAAAACATTTTACAAGCTGCATTTCAATTGGCTATTCATATGGGTACATCTTGTAATAAACCAATCAGAACCACTGTAAGATAGACAAGTAGACCCCAGGGGGTTAAGGTGCATAATTGCACCTTACTTTTGAGGTCAAGGTTCAATTCCTTCAAGTCAAGGTGCAATTGTAGGTGAATTGCGATACCAACTTGATTTAGGGAAGCAAAAAACTTGTATCGCAATTTTGCTCCAGCCTTTAAAAGTTGTATCGCAGTAGATGATTTTTTTAAGGTGCAAATTGCGATGCATTACGCGAAATTTGCAGGTCTGGATACACATATGCTGAAACATGATTTAATCCCTAATTATTTTTCAGAATTAAAGTATGAACACATTCAAGTACAAATAGGCACTTTCATCCACACTTGTGTTTTATTTTCTTGCTTCTGGATTGGCTCGTAAGCACTAGACTTAATATCAATATCAAATATGATTATGCTATCAACCTGATGATAAACAAATAGAAAAACATATTTTTTAAGTTGAATCTTGAATACACTTTTTCTTAAAGGGGCACTAAGAGCTCTTTAACTAGAGCTTTAATTTCAATTCCATTGTGACCATAATAAGCTACATGTTCACTAATGTATGCCCAAGATATTGAATTATAAGTTAATAGAATCTTATGATGTGTCCAAAATTTGGTGCATGTACCCCGTTTTTTTTACTACTCTGTATACATCACTATACCTTTACTTCTTGAATTAAAGGTGTATGTTCCGATCACTTTACTTTTTTTCCCACTTCAACATATTTTGATACCAGAAGGAACCGCATATTTTGTCAAGTTATAGGCCAAAATGCACTGAATCACTGCCAAAGTTAACCACTCGGCCAGTTTGTCTGCTGCTACTCAATGGGCAAATATGTCACCTTGTACTTCTTTTTTGAAATATCAGACTTTTCTTTCTCAAAAGCTACACAAGTCCTATTTTAATTGCAGAAATGCTATTTTTTGTATACTGTTTTTAAGTACTATTTTTGCCTTTTCTTGGCTCTGACCTTTGCTCAATTCTGGAAGAACAAGTCAAATATCATGATATTTATATACAAATCTGGGAGACTTGTTACAACTCATTATTGTATATGTTCATCAGGACTGTTATATCAAACTGTTTAGTAGGATTATCAAATCCAGGTTTGAACATGCCTGAGCAGATCGATAAAAAGTGTGTGTTGTTTTGGAATTATCGCTGTTTTGAAACTAAAAGGACTTGATTGTTATTTTTAATTGGTCATTTTAGTGCTAAGGTTTTTGAAAATAGTTGAAATTGTTAATAATAAAGTGCAAGCAAATTATTTCTTATTTCCATTGTCTATTTATGAAATGAGGTTCAAATCCTTGGTTGTTGTTAAAATGGACTAAATCATGTTTCAGCGTAAATGTGCATCACCAATCTACAACTTGCGTTCTGCATGTCTGCGTGTTTATTTTACTTGGGCCATGCAGATGACGCGAAGGCCATTGTAAATTGATGATACTGATGAGATTGGTGTTATCTCATTAATGAAACAATTGACGAGTATTTTACTATTCCACAGATGACTATATTATTATTTATTGAGGAGACTGGAACTTCCTTATTCGGCAACTCTAACACAACTGACTTAAAACAGAGTACTACATGCAATGCTCACATAAATGGATGATCAGTGATCACTGTATAATTAGCATAATGTCAAAGGTTACCTATACCAGCAAGTGGGAAGGATAATCCCAGGTATATGACATCATTAACTTTAAACCAATCATAATGAAGGATTACTTCCATGGTACAATACACCCCTTGACAACAGTTACTGGGAGGCCTGTCTGGTCTGCCAGACAGGCTAGACAGCAATAAACAATAATGGTAAATAATGACACAATAGATGATTGATGATCAAAGGAAAAATACCACCCTATGACACTAGATTATCTTAGGAGATTAACCACAGATAGTCATCTGTGGATTAACCCATGACTTAATGATGTTGACTCAGCTGTAGGGCCTATAAAAGCGCTTGCCAATTACTTCCTAATAACTACTACAAATACTATACTACAAATAATTATACAATCCCATTTCTCAACACTGCCCCCTCCTTCAAAAAAATGTCGATCTCCTGATCGATGAAAAAGTAACTAAACAAATGTAAGATTCATTAGAGTAATACCATAACACTATTTCAAAATACATGTCCTTGTATAAGTATTACAACATGTTCAACATGGGTGATATTGTGAAGTCAGTGAACAATTGTAACATATATATTTGAATAGAAACCAACCACCATTTACCAAAATCACCAAAGTGTAACATAACCATCCCAAATTGTAAAGTGAAATTAGATCTTCTTTTACTTAATCAACTACAAGGTATTTGTCTTACTCTACACACATTAGAAAACACTATTATTAAAACACTATTCACAATGAACAACTATTGGATTAGACATTCTTGCATTTCAAAGGAATAAAAACAAAACTTCAATCATAATTTGCAATTAAATGCAGTAATGAATAAAAACTAAATTTGAAATAAACAATGAAATGAACTGACTTTACGCAATCCAATGCAAAATCATTTAAAAACCTGACTAATGAAATGAAAAGTTTTGATAAAGAATGCAAGACATTGCCCTTGCAATTGTAAAAACACAACTATGAAATAAATTTTTATGCAATAGGAATCCATAAAATTCACTCTGTCTGGTTAAATAATGACGTGATAACCAATGGCTTTATCAAGAGAGAAAATAGTTTTGAAATAAACCAATTTTGTGAGTGTGATCCGAAACATGTAACTATCTTTGAAAAAAAAAACTTTCTAGGAAGGAATTTTCCACTTGAAAAACACATTACATTATCCACTCTTAACAATTCAAAAGACTATAACAATACATTACTTTATAAAGAATAATCACTTAACTTTTACTACCATTTACTACATGTCAGAATCATTTTATCAAACAAAAACACAAATCCCTTTACATTTCTATAGAACTTGGCCACTTATCAATAAGGAGCCACATGTATAAGCCAAGTTGAATTGAAAAGACTTGTCTTGAGGGCTTAGGATAAATTTTGAAGATCAGAATGACTGACAGCCTAATTTTAGTTTAAGATGCATCTATTATAAAACCTACACAATTTTAGACAATGGTAGCTATCCACTGGCCAAAATATACAGACTAGAACTTCAACCAATTAAGGCAAAAGCAGAAACCCGCTGTGAGGACTTATAACAAGATGCAAATGACCGAAAAGTAGAATAATAAACGCAAGCCAACCATGAGCACATTGTATTGAAATACATGAGATAATAATTATACGCAACACAGTATGATTTTAACACACAAAACACTTTGCAAAATAAACATCATTTACATTTTGCTTTAGAGTTAAAAGTTATTGGTAGTTAAAGTATCTCCCATTGGCTTGTCTGAGTCTTGGATTTCTCCGCAAAGTCACTGTCGGAGGCATTACTATCTATCAAAGTCAATGTTTTCAAAAGCAACTTTAGATTCTCAAACATTCAAATTTCGGATTTAGCACTGTAGAGGCACATTAATAAACATAGTTTCACATAGAAACCTTCACACGGTTGTTTCACATAGAAACCTTCAAACGGTTGTTTCACATAGAAACCTTCAAACGGTTGTTTCACATAGAAACCTTCAAACGGTTGTTTCACATAGAAACCTTCACACAGTAACATTCGTTTCACATAGAAACGTCAACACACAGTAACATTATAGTTTCACATAGAACTTATCCTCCACATAGCACAATCCGGGGTCTCAAAAACAGAGCATGACATTAATGTGTAGATATTGTTCCTCTTTATGCAGGCATCAATGTTCATCTTGAACTTTATGGTATTCCAGTCCGACTTATTCTTTACTCTTGTAACATAGTTTCCACCCTAAGCTGAAAGTTGCGGTTGGGGACAATTATTGACAAGATGCCCAACACATCTACATTGGTAGCATATACGATTGTTCTTCCACGGCCTCAATGCGTTACACACTTTGGTCACGGCTTCACATACAATTTTTTTCAGTTGGCTCTGTGTAACTACTGGGTCATCACTTGGTATTTCTTGGATTTGATCCTCATCTTTCCATTCTACTATGGTTGACCGAATCGGTACTTGGCTGAACTTGGTACCGACCACACTAACGTATCTTTCCACATAGGATCGTGCAACCTCAATCGATGTGATGTCAGACAACAGATTTAGTTCCTTGCTCAAATTCGGATCTACGATCCCTTGTCGAAAGTACGACAGCTCAATTGTCTTTCTCATTGAAATTCCTTCTGGACTGTCAAGTCCAGGGAACGCTTTCCGTATGCCGCTCTTTATTTGTTGTACATATTCGGATACTGGGTCCTTCATATTGAACTTGATGTTTTGTAGATTCAACAGATGTACATG
This sequence comes from Ophiura sarsii, assembly GCA_035610835.1. Classification (NCBI taxonomy): domain Eukaryota; kingdom Metazoa; phylum Echinodermata; class Ophiuroidea; order Amphilepidida; family Ophiuridae; genus Ophiura; species Ophiura sarsii. The sequence continues at coordinate 56,538,948 of CM069447.1, read as the reverse complement.
AGGGGTAGTCCTATCTTTATAATGCCGCTCTAATGCGTCAACCAAAATGGTGTATGAACACCTCTGCTCCTCACTACATACCCGAAACACAAAAGAGTGCGCATCTGCTTTCATGCACAGCTTTAGTTGGTGACAGCACTCTGCTCTGTTCCACTGAAAGTGGTCTGCCGTGCTTCTAAACTCAGCGTAGAACTCCTCCCAGTTGTTGTTGCCTGTGAAGGGGGTGATGCTGGGTTGTTGCGGAAGATTCACTATCACTTGTGGTGGTGGTGCCATTGTACTGCTAGGTTGTGGCTTAGGTGTGCCATGCAATGGTGGATCAAAATAACTCTCCTCTCGTTGCTTCATTCGGTGTATCTCATTCCTCAGCTTTCCATTTTCTCTCTCCAATTCACGCGCTGTCTCGTTAGATTCACTCCTCGACAAATCCCGCTCCTTCCTTATCTCCTCCAACTCGCTATTCTTCGCCTTTCGTATCTCCTCCAACTCGCTCAGACGCTCAGTATCCTTCTCCTTCAATTTCTCCTCCAATTCACTTTTAAAAGTGTTTTCCATCTCACTTATTGTTAACCATTCCTCGTCCGATTGCTGCTGCTTTGCTGTAACTGCATTGTAATCATCAGTCAGTTTCAAATATTTTGCTAGAAGTGTAGCAAAGTCTGCGGTATGCGTGGTTTCCGATGTCATGATGAAATGATGATAGTTTCAACTTTTATTCCGATGACATGTGCAAGTCCTTATCCCGACGCTGCCACCACTGATGAGATTGGTGTTATCTCATTAATGAAACAATTGACGAGTATTTTACTATTCCACAGATGACTATATTATTATTTATTGAGGAGACTGGAACTTCCTTATTCGGCAACTCTAACACAACTGACTTAAAACAGAGTACTACATGCAATGCTCACATAAATGGATGATCAGTGATCACTGTATAATTAGCATAATGTCAAAGGTTACCTATACCAGCAAGTGGGAAGGATAATCCCAGGTATATGACATCATTAACTTTAAACCAATCATAATGAAGGATTACTTCCATGGTACAATACACCCCTTGACAACAGTTACTGGGAGGCCTGTCTGGTCTGCCAGACAGGCTAGACAGCAATAAACAATAATGGTAAATAATGACACAATAGATGATTGATGATCAAAGGAAAAATACCACCCTATGACACTAGATTATCTTAGGAGATTAACCACAGATAGTCATCTGTGGATTAACCCATGACTTAATGATGTTGACTCAGCTGTAGGGCCTATAAAAGCGCTTGCCAATTACTTCCTAATAACTACTACAAATACTATACTACAAATAATTATACAATCCCATTTCTCAACAATACACACAGTGCTCAAGTTTTATAATTGCACCTTACTTTTGAGGTCAAGGTTCAATTCCTTCAAGTCAAGGTGCAATTTTAGGTGAATCGCGATATCAACTTGATTTAGAGCTGCAAAAACTTGTATCGCAATTTTGCTCCAGCCTTTAAAAGTTGTATCGCAGTAGATGATTTTTTTTTAAGGTGCAAATTGCGATGCATTACACGAAATTTGCAGGTCTGGATACATGTGCTGAAACATGATTGAATCCCTAATTATTTTTTCAAAATTAAAATACGAACACATTTAAGTACAAATAGGCACTTTCATCCACACTTGTGTTTTATTTTCTTGCTTCGGGATTGGCTCGTAAGCACTAGACTTTATCAATATTAAATATGATTATGCTATCAACCTGATGATAAACAAATAGAAAAACATATTATTGAAGTTGAATCTTGAATACACTTTTTCTTAAAGGGGCACTAAGAGCTCTTTAACTAGAGCTTCAATTTCAATTCCATTGTGACCATAATAAGCTACATGTACAATAATGTATGCCCAAGAAATTGAATTGAAAGTTAATCAATCTTACGACGTGTCCAAGGTTCATGTACCCCGTTTTTTTACTACTCTGTATACATCACTATACCTTAACTTCTTGAATTAAAGGTGTATGTTCCGATCATACCTTTTTTTCCACTTCAACATATTTTATTATCACAAGAAACCCCATATTTTGTCTAGTTATAGGCCAAAATGCAGTGAATTACTGCTAAAGTTAACCGCCCGGCGAGTTTGTGTGCTACTCAATGGGCAAACATGTCACCCTGTACTTCTAAAATATGACTATTTAAAGGATGACCCTTCATGTAGAATAGAAAACAAGAAGTTAAAAATCGTGCCAACAATCGGAACACCTACCTTGAAGATGGCACTATAGGTCTTACACTGGCACCAAAGATGATGAATGGTTTGTGGTCTGGTTTGTGATGGAGAGAGTCTCCCACACCTCCACACATCTTACTGTAGTATATTGTAGTTACGTGCTGACAACTAATTGACGCGAGCCGAACGAACAAAACTAACTTTTAAAATGACAAGTTTTGGTCGTAGGGATCGTGTGAAACAGTGTCACTAACAAATTGGAGATAAAAACCAGGCAGCCTTTACGCATTCATCCACAAGGTTCCCGATGTTCAGTTCCCAACACACATTAACTCGATGATCCTAACATGAAACGAAAGACAAAAAGATAGTATTTGTTTTATTTTTGTACATTTATTCTATTTACTCCACGCAACATATGCCAGCCTTTGACCCGCTAATGAAAATATCACTGAAAGTATTACATTCACCAGCTATCTACTGCTGATAGCATTTTATCAAGTTACTTTCTACTGCTGGATATATTGCATTAACATTAATTTGCTAGTTATTGTTGATATAGAATCCGCCTATGTGAACTATTTTACAAATTTTAATTCATACTTGTTTCTCTTTTATAATGAAGTCGGAATATCAAATAAGACTTTCCAGGACTCATTAAGGGGGCTGTCAAGTGTCGTTGTATGAATTTGTCAAGCACTGTAACTTTCAAACTATTTATGTGTTGTACATAAAAGTATACACTTTTTTGAATGAAATGAGTCAGGGAATCCATTTTTCGTATCAAAAATCGTGATTTTTATATTTTTGCCCAAAAATGCCTCTTTTTTGCCTAAATTTTACAAACAACCTAACAAAATAATTTTTAAGATGCTTTCTGTAAAATTTTAGAATTTTTTACCTAAAAATTATTTTGTTAGGTTGTTTGTAAAATTTAGGCAAAAAAGAGGCATTTTTGGGCAAAAATGTAAAAATCACAAGTTTTGATACGAAAAATGGATTCCCCGACTCATTTCATTCAAAAAAGTGTATACTTTTATGTACAACACATAAATAGTTTGAAAGTTACAGTGCTTGACAAATTCATACAACGACACTTGACAGCCCCCTTAATCAGTATCTTGACTGTATTTATCGTAAAAACATCACACAAGTTTAGTAAATGATAATGGAAAGCCACTTCCGATTTAAGGAGTTTTCACCATGCGTTTTTTACTATTGTCAGATTGTGTCCACTTGGGTACAGTTGTGATCGTAGCTGGAAACACTAAATGGTGTGAACACGGTATCATAACCATGGAATTTTATTTACAACAACAAAAAACATTCACACTCTCTATGGTAAAGATAAATGCCTTCCAGGTCATGTATGGATTTCAAATGAATAGCCCCATATACTTTTGATAGTATTATTCACAAATGCTATATTTCCTGATATATTACATTCAGAGGCGTAACCAGAGGAGGGGGATCCCCCCCCCCCCCCCCCACAATATTGATGTCGTGTCGAATGAGATTGGCACTGTCAGTTCATTTGACAAGAGCAGTAATGGAATTATGATGGCCAAGAGTACAAGAATACGCGCGCATAATGTATCCCGAAAATTCTATATTCTTTGATACAAATATTTTAGAGACAAAATGTAACTCAATCGTGCCAAAAATAGGTGTAAAGTCGGAACAAAATTGCGAGCTATGCGCGCACTTCATAACTACAACAATCTTGTCGGTTTATTTGTATTTCTTGCCCCCCCCCCCCCAATATCAATAACCTAGTTACGCCACTGATTACATTTAATTGCTTTCTACTGCTGATAGCATCATGTTCACTTGCTATCTAATGCTTATAGCATTATATTCGCTTGCTATCTTCTGCTGATAGCATCATATTTAATTGCTATTTATGATAGAAAGCAAGTGAATATAATGCTATCAGTAATAATTAATGATAGCATTATATTCACTTGCTTTCTTCTACTGCTGATAGCACTACTACTGGTAGCATTATATGCACTTGCTATCTACTGATGATAGCATTACTGCTGATAGCATTATATTCATTTGCTATCTACTGCTGATAGCATTATATTCTCTTGCTATCTACTGCTGATAGCACTACTGCTGGTAGCATTATATGCACTTACTATATATGATGATAGCATTATATGCACTTTAGCAATTTATATTGCCTTGCCATCTACTGCTGATAGCATTGTATTTACTTGCTCTTTCCTGCTGATAGCATTACATTTAATTGCTATCTACTGATGATAGCATTATATTCACTTGCTTTCTACTGCTGATAGCACTTGTACTTACTTGCTATTTCCTGCTGATAGCATTACATTTAATTGTTATCTACTGCTGCCATAGCATTTATATTAACTTGCTTTCTACTGCTGATAGCATTGTATTTCTTGCTATTTCCTGCTGATAGCATTACATTTAATTGTTATCTACTGCTGCCATAGCATTTATATTAACTTGCTTTCTACTGCTGATAGCATTGTATTCCTTGCTATTTCCTGCTGATAGCATTACATTTAATTGTTATCTACTGCTGATAGCTTTATATTCACTCGCTATATCTACTGATGATAACATTACATTCAGAATCTGGTTTAATAATGAACATATATGGACCAATTAGACCAACAATGGTTGGCCGCAATTGACTGACATGTGGTTAAAACTTGGTAAACATTTATAGACAGATGTCAATATGTGTACACTGTTGTGATAGCATCACATTTACCTAACTGCCATTTCACACAGTAGCGTAGCCAGTGGGGGGGGGGGGGGGGGGGGGCAGGGGGCAGACTAAAAGACCTAAAATGGGAAAGGGGCAGGAAAGAGAGAAAGAGAAGGGAAAGGGGAAGGAGAGGGGAAAGAGAAGAGAAATGGGGACGAGAAATCAGTGTTCATGTAGTACATTTACTGTGCGATTTATTTTGGACTGTGCGAAATTTTTTGACCTCAACCCCCCCCCCCCCCCCCCCCCCCCCCCCCACACACACACACTTACGTGAAATTCACAAGGTAAGTGACTAGAAAAAAATTGGGGCAACCTTTTACGAAAATGCTTAAAAATAGGGACGATATTGATGTTTGCCCCCCTCCCCCCCCCCCCCCCCCCCCCCCGAATGACAATGCTGGCTACGCGCCTGATTTCACATGATTGTGTTTATATACAGTATACATCACACTTGTTGCACATTGCTCGTAGGCCTGTACCGAAGTCGCTCCTGTTCTGCTACTGATAGCAATGGGTATATTTTACATTTACTGCTGATGATAGGAGTACATTTCCTTGCTTAAACATTGCAAATGTTACCCATGCACGTCGTTAGTGGCAAATTTGGCCCGAGTACAGTATTGCAAACTGTATAAATACCTCGTCTTTTCAAAATGCTAATTGCTGACGAGCTACTCAGTTCTGGGATACATGCATTAAACTGATGTTAATTCGGATATTCCATTTATAATCCATACATCCCCTATAGAAGACAATCATGATCTTAATCTTCCACATGGGAATGGAGATTTCAAATGGGAGTCACCAGGTAACCCCATTTGAATGTCACACTCCCTGTGGGGAAGATTGAGGTAATGTCTTTCATAGGGGTGCACAGATTTCAGATGGAATAGCCCATTGCTATGTATAAATACTTACAATATTATAATACGCCTTTACGTACATGTGTACTGCATGTTCAATTCAGTCATGATTACGATGTCCCGCTAAAATGTCCAGTGGATCATCCAGTCCTTCAAACAACTCAGTGAAATTAGTCGGTTGAAATGTGATGTCAAATTTGCTTCAGAGATTCATGCCCTCCAAATGGCAATTTGGCTAGAGAAGTTTAACACTCACTTCGCAGTTTACAAGAAGGCATAGGTCTAACAAGGTCTTTACCACACAGAATTAGCAAAGTATATAGTTGTCGCATTAAAGATCCGTTTGAGAAACGTCGGAGTAAGAAGACTGTGTTACGGCCGATACCCAAAGTTAGCATTATAATTTATCTCCATTTATTTTCAACTTGCAACACAATGCGCATTTGTGCAGCCACCTCTGTGCTCTACAGGTAGTTCACGTCCTCACGCTCAATCAAATCAAATGACAACAAAATAATTGAGCAAAGGGCTTTTATCTTTTAGGCCTATATTATTATATAAAGATTGCGCTTCAAAAAACAAAACCCGAAACCACCTGCCTCACGATAGGAAGTCAAGCCGGAAAACCCAGCTCCAGTGAAAAAGTCCAACAAAACGGAATTGCATTCACGGGAGCACTTCAAATCGATGCATCTTCTACATCCGGTGCGCGACGCTATTCGCGAGCGCAACAGCGTCTCTCATTGGTCAACACGCGACCGCTGCAGGTGCAAATAGACACTACACTGTCTATTTACATCTACTACTGACGAGGGAAATTGGATGGAAATTGGTGAAAAGGTTGTTGAAAAGTAAA
>CM069447.1:56178900-56532154 GCA_035610835.1 Ophiura sarsii | reverse complement strand
CAATTTTTTTTCAGGGGGGGGGGGGGGGGTCGGGGTGCCCCCCCCCCCCCCCCCCCCCCCCCCCCCCCTTTGCCACGCTACTGCCTACTACAGGTCTAGCTGTGAATCATGTACTGTAGTGTTGTTTTGATGTTTTTCTTAGACAGCTATCATATGTTGAGTGACACCCGGGCTGGATTAGTTTGAAGCTGAAATATGAAACAAAGGTTGTGAAGTTTGAGCCCCATTAGGTCCAACATGTTTGTATCCTTGGGCAAGGTATTTAGTCTCAATAAGGTTTATCGCAAATCGAAAAAAATCCATTGATTATCCTTTCTGTTGCATTGTAGGAAATATGCCCGTTCTTGATCCCACATTGCATCAGAAAAGGGTAATCAAAGGATTTTTTTCTGATTGGCGATAATGCTGAAAACATACTAGGTCGCTTTGCGTATAAATCGCTCCTATGACGAGTTTTACGTCATAAAAACCCCGATATATCGATCAAGAGATAGCTTGACTGTTAACGACCAGTCGCGGCCATGCAGTTGACTTCATTTCAACTCGAAAGATCGGTGGCTCATGATGTAATGAGCACCATACGTTTTCAACCAATGGGGGGGGGGGGGAGTTATTTTGCCTCGAAATTAGCATAACCAATCAGCTTCAATTATCCAGGTTTGATATCGTCTGCGTGACCCGGAATACCTGCGACTACCGGCGATTTAGTAGCTCGATGCGACTCTTGGTCGCACCAAGATACTTTTGAGCTAGCGAGTACTACGCGACCTGTTTCGACCATCAACCGGCTAGTATGATTCGAGCATTAGGCTTATTGCCTCGTGGTTCAGAAGTCACGTACAAATGGTGGTCCAGTGTATCGGAAGAGCAAAATATCGGAGCACGTTAAAAAGGTCACAGATTTCTTCGTAAAGAGAAGGGGATCATCCCGGTCTGTGGCTGTACACACATTGTCCCAAGGAAACTGGGGCCTTGGTGTTAATATCCTGACTTTTGGATTCTGCCGAGTATTGATGTATGTAGATGTACGTAGTGACATGATTTTTTAAAGCTTACTCATCAGTCACACCACTCCAGCACCACCACCAGTGAGTGTGAACAACGAACGGGACGGGCCCCTTTCGTTGAGACTAAAAAATAAAGAGCCATACTTTGAAAGGCTATATTATTGTTTTAACATTACGTACAAAATGAGGTCGTAAAATAAACTTACCTAAACATCAAAGCTGCATCTCGCGACCTTCCTCAACTTTCTCGTGTACAAAATGACAGGATTTTGGCACTCGGCTCATGATCAGCGACTACAATGTACTGTGATTTTTTATTTTGTTTAGATCCGGGAAGTTGCCGTATAAAGCGCCCAATAACCACCCACGCGTTAGAGCTTCCCATTTTGTACGTGTAGATGTCTTTGCGTGCGGTGTGCGTTGGGCTTAAAGTTGTGATTTTTATTGGGAGACGAGCTGTGGTTTTGTTAGTACAAGGTATCTCAAACAAAGTACAACCTACATTTAGAATCATACAATTTCTAAATCAGCAGCCAAACGAATGCAAAATGTTACAAAATGATTGCATATAGTCTTTTGGTGAAAATCGCATTTTTTTATATTTAGGGGTAAGAACCTTCATGCCTTGGTATAATGTATGATATACAATCACATTGGGGGGGGGGGGGGGGGGGGGGGGGGGGGGGGTCAATGTTACATCCCTTGGATTAGCTTCATGCCCTAAAAGCAGCAAATGGAATTGTAACCCCTTAACACAAATATAATTATAATGTCCCGAAATTTAACCCCTTCATAAATGATGGTAGCCAATTTAATTTAATTTAAACCCCATTCCTAATTATGTTGCCCAAATAAATGATGAGCCGTTCTTAAAACCAGCGAACGTAAACGTAAATGGCCTTTAAACACGAGATCGTTGCCCAAATAAGCTCGTTCTTGAAAAAACACCACTAAGTAACATTTAAACCACCTTTTCTTGGCGTTTAAACACGATTTCCCAAACCTCCTTTCCTTATCTTGCACAATAATGATAGCCATTCTTTAAACCGGCTAACGAAATTAATACCTCAGACATTATCTTTTCCAAAGTCCCCATCTGATGATGATCAACGATGCACGAGTTATTCAGGGCTGATTGGCTGATTTTAGTGTTGACGGTCACCGGCTGCTCTGAGCGCGCGCTGGGTGACATAAGGACAGAAAGTACCACCGGTACACCAATGTATTCTTCTTGTGCGACGCGTTTAAATGTCAAATTTTATAACTCTATTTGCTATCTACTGAAGATAGTAATTAAGGAGGTTCACATTGTGCCCATTTTGCTATCTACTAGGACAGTAAGGAGGTTCACATTGTGCCCATTTTGCTATCTACTGAAGATAGTAAGGAGGTTCACATTGTGCCCATTTTGCTATCCACTGAAGATAGTAAGGTTTACATTGCGCCCATTTTGCTATCTAGTGAAGATAGTAAGGAGGTTTACGTTGAGCCCATTTTGCTATCTACTGAAGATAGTAAGGAGGTTTACGTTGTGCCCATTTTGCTATCTAGTGAAGATAGTAAGGCCCAAATAAATTAATTGTTTGTCTCAAAGCTCCCGCGCGCGTTAGTTTATTGATGCGCATTAGAAAAACAAAAATCTGAAAAAAAACTTCTTTTTTTTTCTTTTAAAAAAAAAAAAAAAACCCAAAATTTCACCGATTTTTCAGATTTTCATTGATTACATCATCTTAAATACAAAAGTTCACTTTTACAAGGATTTCAATATTTTATAATATTTAAAAAAAAAAAAAAAAAATCATTCCGCATTAGTTTTACAACAGGAGAGGAGCTTTGAGACAAACAATTCATTTAATTTGGCCTAAGGAGGTTCACATTGTGCTCATTTTGCTATCTAGTGAAGATAGTAAGGAGGTTCACATAGTGCTCATTTTGCTATCTACTGAAGATAGTAAGGAGGTTCACAGTGTGCCAATTTTGCTGTGATAGTAAGTAGGTTCACATTGTGCCTATTTTGCTATCTACTGAAGATAGTAAGGAGGTTCACATTGTGCCCATTTTGCTATCTACTCAAGATAGTAAGAAGGTTCACATTGTGCCCATTTTACTATCTGCTAAATATAGTAAGGAGGTTCACATTGTGCCCATTTTGATATCTGCTATAGTAAGGAGGTTCACAGTGTGCCCATTTTGCTATCTTCTGAAGAGTAGTGAGGTTCACATGGTGCCCATTTTGCTATCTACTGAAGATAGTAAGGAGGTTCACATTGTGCTCATTTTGCTATCTACTCAAGATAGTAAGGAGGTTCACATTGTGCCCATTTTACTATCTGCTAAATATAGTAAGGAGGTTCATATTGTGCCCATTTTGCCCATTATATATGTTGTCATTTATCGTGCACTCGAAATTATGTCGTCAATTTATGTGCTAAATATAGTAAGTAGGTTCACATTTTGCCTATTTTGCTATCCACTGAAGATAGCATTGAGGTTCACATTGTGCCCATTTTGCTATCTGCTGAAGATAGTAAGGTTTACGTGCTCATTTTGCTATCTACTCAAGATAGTAAGGAGGTTCGCATTGTGCCCATTTTATGTGCTAAATATAGTAAGTAGGTTCACATTGTGCCTATTTTGCTATCTACTGAAGATAGTAAGGAGGTTCACATTGTGCCCATTTTACTATCTGCTAAATATAGTAAGGAGGTTCACATTGTGCCCATTTTGCCCATTATATGTTGTCATTTATCGTGCACTCAAAATTATGTCGTCAATTTATGTGCTAAATATAGCCTAAGTAGGTTCACATTGTGCCTATTTTGCTATCTACTGAAGATAGTAAGGAGGTTCACATTGCCCATTTTGCTATCTGCTGAAGATAGTAAGGAGGTTCACATTGCCCATTTTGCTATCTGCTGAAGATAGTAAGGAGGTTCACATTGTGCCCATTTTGCTATCTACTGAAGATAATTAAGGAGGTTCACATTGTGCTCATTTTGCTATCTACTGAAGATAGTAAGGAGGTTCACATTGTGCCCATTTTGCTATCTGCTGAAGATAGTGAGGTTCACATTGAGCCCATTTTGCTATCTACTGAAGATAATAAGGAGGTTCACATTGTGCCCATTTTGCTATCTGCTAAATATAGTAAAGAGGTTCACATTGTGCCCATTTTATGTGCTAAATATAGTAAGTAGGTTCACATTGTGCCTATTCTGCTATCTACTGAAGATAGTTAGGAGGTTCACATTGTGCCCATTTTGCTATCTACTCAAGATAGTAAGGAGGTTCACATTGTGCCCATTTTACTATTTGCTAAATATAGTAAGGAGGTTCACATTGTGCCCATTTTGCCCATTAAATATGTTGTCATTTATCGTGACAACTTGATATGTTATCAATTGTCGTCAATTATCATGTCAACTCGAAATTATGTCGTCTATTATCTCGTCATTTATCTCGTCAACTCATCAACTCTTAATTATGTTGTCAATAATTGTGACAACTTGATATTATGTCATCAATTATGTTGTTAATTATCGTGACAACTGGACATTATGTCGTCAATTATTGTGTCAACTCATCAACTCGTAATTATTTGGTCATTTATCGTGACAACTTGATATTATGTCATCAATTATGTCTTCAATGAAGCTGAGGCTATTTACAACGACAGTGGAACCAGTCCTGACAACTAGAAATTATGTCGTCAATTATATTATCATTTATCTCATAATTATGTTTGCAATTATTGTGATTATGTTTGAGTGTTTGCATTTTCTCTATTATTTACAGAGGAAATTGATTTAAAAATGGAAACGTGCATTATGTTTAATTTTTTTAATTTTTAAAAACTTAAAGTAAATTATTTTTACTAAAGATACATCTGATTTTGTCCAGATACGCGGGTTTTTGCCAATCCGACATCTAATTATACGCAGAGTTAATCTTGCAAAACAGCGTAACTCAAGTTACGTGTAATATTTTGGTTACTATTTTTTCACCAAACCCGCGTATCTCGTAGCAAAATAGTTGTTTGGAAAAGACGCGTAACTTAGAGATACGCTGTTTTGCCAAGAAAATACTAGATTTTGAAACACGTAACTCGAGTTACGCTGTTTTACCATATTAAAATGCTAAAAGTTGCAAAACGGTGCGTCGAGGTCTTTTAAGACGCTCACAGATGAAAAGAGTGTCCAGAAATGCATGTAACTCAAACGCTGTTTTGCTAAATTACGGCCGCACTGTGTGCTATCGAAAACATTCAGACACATATTGATGCATTGGGTATCACATACACACCCCACACCTGGCCGCGAATTTATTTACCGTAAACAACATTTAGATTGAAACTGATAAACATGTATGTATACAAGTGCTTTGCACTTGTACTTGCATAACTCATCAAACAAGGTTTATACGCAAAATGTTATGACACCGGGATTCAGTAACCTTTCGTTCATGGACCCTGTTTGCTAGCTATTAGACCACGAGGAGTTAGCCGACAGTGATTGGAATTGTATTCGATATGATTTTTACGGAAAAGCTAATCTGTTTTAACAATATATATAATACAATAAAATGTGCGTAAGTCGAATATGTATAGCGTACAGTGGGCTTTCTGTGAACTACGCCCGAGCTACGATGTTATTATCACGCATTTTAACTAGCCTATCCAAATGTTGGTTACAGTTAATTATTTCGCCCCTGGCCCTTCACACACACATTGTCACTGCATATCACACAATAAACATTAATATCTCATGAGAAACTTAATTTGCTACAGCTTTTTCTTCACTATGTGTAGTCACTTGAATCATCATAAGGCAACTTTTTAAAAATTGTTTGATTGTCCATAGATCACTTTAAAAAGTTGGGTAGGTCGGTCGGAAAACGGTGTTTTTTTTCTTCTTTTTTTTCTCACTTGCCCTTTTTTCAGGTACCAAAAGTAAAATGAGATGTACTTGTTGTGGTAACCAAAACGGGGAACAAAATCGTTAACATTTTGATGAGTATTTCTATCTTCTCAACACTTAAAAAAAAATGAAAACAATGATTTTTTTTCTTCTTTCGGCTAATATTTGGAAAAATATGAAATTTTCAACAACAAAAATTGAAAAATTATTTTTAAAAAAAATAAAAAAATAATTTTTTTTCAAAAAAACAAGGTTTTTGGGTCGGAATGATTAAGAGGGTCGGGCCGACGAGGACAATCAAACAACTATTTTTTTTTAGCCTAAGGCAAAAAAAAAATTGTGTTGCCCTCACAAGCCTAAAATCGGGAAGGTGTCAAATTATGAAATAGAAATTTGCTCACATTTATGTATATCTCATGTTTTTGGTACATAATTATTGATTTTGAATTAGCAAACATAAAAGCATCCAGTCAGGAGCTTTCATTACACATCATGTGAAAAAAGCAAGATCATTGTATTCGAATGAATGCATCCAAGAGGATACATGACTCTAACACTCTGGCATATGTACTCATAGAAAAAATTGTCGGTATTAACAAGTAAAGTTGCAATTACCATTAGAATTTGAACTGAAACTGATGTATGTTACATTCGAACTTAATAAATGGTTGGAATGGATTGCTCTATCAGAAACAAATAAAATAGAGAACATTGAATGTTTTAATTGTTAACCAATGCTTTATTTAAAAACAACAATAATAAATAAGCATTAATTAGATACATATAACTAGAATACCTGCTGATGTCATCTTCAATATTCAGGCTTAGGCCACAAAAACTCCCAGTTGTTTAGCGATAAGTTGAGAAAACGCCACACACAGAGATTTGGTGGTAGAAGCTATTTGGCACCATGCGAATTTGCGAAAGCAAATTTTGGATGGTGCCAAAAAGCATAATGACCAAGAGAGGCCGAGTGATCGAAAACCAAACGGGGCAGTTGAATACACTTCAACTCTGATATTGGATTACTATGACGCCAATCAACCCCTATATCTCATTTCCGGTTAACAAAGGATATTTTGATCGATAGACTCTAGAAAACGTTATTATCTTTAGACTTCATACAAATTAAAATGCATAGTGGTCTACACTTTTATGTTCTCACATTACAGTCTGAGCTACCACCACAGAGCTCTGGGTAATTGTTGGGCGTGCTTTTCAATGGGAAAGAATTGTGCTGCTTGGATGATGCTACAACGAGTTTAGCGTTTATTCCGTATAGAACAACACTGTTCCAACAATTACACACATGTTTCACGTTCAATACTCTAAGCCCTAGCGCACGTAACAGCACCCACAAGAAGCTTATGTCCCAATGAACAATTCCCATTGTTTAAAATGCTAATCGCCTCATTGTTTTAATTTTGAAAGAAGTATTATGGGGATCAGCACTATGTGATGCTTGAATAACTCCATACTGAAAATAACTTTATCAATGACTTCACCAAAAAGAGTTAAACCAATGTAGCATATTATAGTGACCAAGCTCTAGGGCTCCCACGCAGGAATCATTGGTTCGATTCCTTGTACTTGTTTATCATTATATTATATATTGCAGGTTTGTTTTTGAAACATGCTCATTCTGGCAGCATTCATAGTTCACCTTGCCGGATGTGAACCTGGGATGTGAACAAAAGAGAGCCTATTTTGATATCTATTATACACCCAACAAAATATGTTAGTTCCCCCCTAGCATATACTAGAATATTACCAAAAATATTTGATGGATTTAAATCATGTTCAGCTAGAAAGATGCACCCAATTGTTAGGCACATATTGATACCAAATTTGTTGGCCTTGAGACAATGCAACGATAAGAAATGGTGCCATTTATCACTGGCTATGGCTGGTTTTGTCCATTGTGTATTCTTATACTGTAGTCTGAGCTACAACTGGCAAATTGCAAACATGATGTAGGTGTCCCAGAGTCCTTAGCTTAATATTTGTATACATCATAATGCACTGTGGTCTACCATTGTGTATTCTCATACTGTATTCTGAGCTACTACTGGCAAATTGCAAACATGTAGGTATTCCAGAGTCCTTTGGATTTTTCTTTAGTGTCTCTACTGCTTATTATTTGTATACATCATAATGCACTGTGGTCTACATTGTGTATACAGGGTTAGTCAGAAAGAATGGGCCCTTTTTCTCAAAGGCGCCATGTAAATTGCAGGCCTGTATATTTGAAACCAATGATAGTGCTTAGATTTAGAAGGCCGCATATTTGTCTTTCATTCAAAAAAAGGATTTTAAAATTCAATCATGACAAATAACAATAATGCATCCGTCAATTGCAGTCCCGGCTCCTGGGTACCCGGGGCACTGCGGGGAAGTCGGCATCAACTCGCTTTCGAAAAATCGAGTAACTGACGTCTTCCCGACGAAGTACCCGCCGAATACCCGGCAATGCGGGGCAATATTTGATGACGAGTTTCCGACGAAGTCTCGGGCCCTATACCCCGGGGAAATTGTGCGTGTCCTCGCCGACCTCCCGACGAAGTCCCCGCCGTACGTAGTCAGTCAGTACCGTGCTAGATAGCGACTCAGCATCATCATTTTAGATTAAAAGAGTTTCTGAGCTGTATTTGTTGTCAACGGCATGTGACAAACAGCCCGCAACACGCTGTGTGTGCTTTGTTTTATGTGTCACACGTTATGAATATTTAATGAGATGGGGTATCGTTGCACCAAAAATCCCACAAAAGTCCTAGAAAAATTATTTTTTAGAAACCATGCAAATAAATTGCATGTACGATAGTTATTGTTCGTCGAACAGTTATTAGAATTGAAAAATGATTTTTTTAAATGTGATTTTGGAAATTATTTTCAGCGAGTTAAATCACAAAAAAGGGCACAAAATGTGAATAGCAAAACAGCGCCTGATTTACACGGATTTTCTTGAAGTAAAAGTTCTAGAATAAACCTGAGATTATTATCACAGCTTCAATAAACTATTTTGCTTTGTCATATTCCAATAGAAAGCTATAAAATGTTTTAAAACGATCAGGAGCCAGCAATATTTCGGCTAGTTCCAAACAAGGTCAATCGGGAAAACGGAGCAATTTCGATCACGTGCAAATCGCGCTCTGATTGGCTAACATGCTCGGGGAGTTCAGACACAGGTCAAAGGTTGCGTGACCACCAAAACTTTGTTTATTGACAATTTGTGTGGACACACATAAAATAAAGGTCGAATTAAGTTGAAAAAAAGAGACTGGGTGGTAGGAAAATGAGCATCAAACCCCTTCTCAATGTTTAATAATATTTGCGAACTCGCTATATAAATCTCAATAATTTCATTGTGCAACTACAACTTGTTTTAAAGCTTTATCGTACGTGCGTACGTAGTATGTGACCTAGTGCTGTTATCGATACAAAATTTTGTATCGATATGTCGTCAAAGAAAACTTCGACATGTCGATATATTATCGATAAAATAACTTTTTGGTTTCCGAATTCTGCAACTATCTTCACAAATCAAAAACGTCAGATAAAACCTGATCAGATCGGGAATGGGAGAAATATTCCTATCAATGATGTACCCCACCAATAAATAACTTTGAAAATTGGCCGAAAAAGTCATTTAAAAACGTTAAACGAAGACTAAAATGAACAAATTCCGAATTAGTCGCCAGCTTTTAATTGAAGAAAATCATCCGTTACACATGCGTGTGACATTGTGCTTCGGATTTATTTGATTTCCCTTCGGCCTTTTCCGAAACCCGATACGAATGACGTATTGCTACGGAAACCATCCTTACGCATGCATGTGACAATTTGTCCAATCATAAATTTTACTGCGGGGTTTTATAAATTTATTTAATTTTCCGGAACCGGTCCGAATGACGCAATGCCAATAACATGTGCTCGGAACTCATCTCGAAAGGCACAGTTCCACAGATGTGGATTAGGCCCCTGATTGACCATTGCGCTCTATGAAAAAGGTGGTTGTTTATTTATAAATACAATACGAGTGGCATTCCCCGATGGCGTTGTTATTCAGTATGAATTATTTTGTTACTTGCGGGATTTGTCAGGCTTTCACCGAGGGAATGATGCACGGTACAGCCATGCACGCGTCAATATACATTGTATCATAATTTGTAATGAATTGTAATTGAATGGGGAATGTGCGGAAAAATTAAAAAAGCATGTAAAACCCAATTAAAATTCATATCGTTTCTTTCCGATATACGAAAATATGTATCGACATGTCGTATCGTATGGAAAATATTGCGACAAGCGACACATCCGATGTGTATTGCCATTGATTGATGTCCGATTGTTTTAATATAAAATGCATTGGAATTTTTGCGGATTACGAGTCTCTGCCGAAGTACCCGACAAGTTCCCCGGGCCCCCACTCCCGGCTCCTCCGACTCCACGACGAGTACTCCGACATCTTCCCTGCTAGCGGGGCAGAAATTGCCGCCGAGTTCCCCGCCATGTCCCGGCTAGTTCCCCGTAGTGCCCCGGGTACCCAGGAGCCGGGACTGCAATTGACGGATGCATAACACACAGTATTGTTGGCTAGCTGATTCAGAGATGGCAATCAATGAAACGGGTTAAAAACCTTAAAAGACACATGAATGTTTGATACAAATTCTTAAAATCACTGAATATAAATTGAAAGAAGTAATCATTCATGAGTAGGAAAAAGCCTGAATTCAAGAAGAGAAACACTGAAAATAGGCATCGCAGCTGAATAAGGAAGCCAGCCTCATTTGAATACATTAAAGAATGGCTTGATAATTAGAACAAAATTGGAGGCTTTACTAAAATGAGTGCAACATGATAACGCAATGGTCGATTTTTAAAATTCTTTTTTTGAATGAAAGCCAAATAATTGGTCTTTTTAGCAGCTTAAAATTGGTTTACATCATAATGCACTGTGGTCTACATTGTGTATTCTCACACTATTGTCTGAGCTACAACTGGCAAATTGTAAACATGATGTAGGTGTCCTAGGGTCCTTTGTGTTATTTTTGCCAGTGGAGTTCATATTGGGGCGCCATTTCAATCTCTTCACGCAGGATGTGTGGCATAACCTATAGATATATAAGATAAAAGGAAATAATTAATAATATAAACACTCTTTAGGACAGGGGTTCTCAACCTGGGGGTTGTTGGGGTTTTTCCAGGGGGTCATAAATATAGCTTTATGGGTACCATTTTGATAATTCGCTCTAAAAAAGGCTTACAAACTCTTTCATTTTTTGTTGGGGGGGGGGGGGGGGGGAGGGGTCACGGTACTGACCCAGAATGTCAAAAGGGGTCGTGGGCCGAAAAGGTTGAGAGCCACTGCTTTAGGAGAACTGAAGGAAACTAACATAAGAATATTCAATAGAGCTTAAAGCAATGTTATGTGATTGTTTTCAAATCTTTACACCTCTTTCTTATTAATTGGAGTTGGTATTAAATGGCAAGTGTGTGGGATGCAGAAATACCCCTACAAAAATAATGATATAGTCTGAAAAGATCAGATTATTGTAAGGCCAAATTAAATTAATTGTTTGTCTCAAAGCTCCTCTCCTGTTGTAAAACTAATGCGGAATGCAGGTTTTTTTTCAATTTTAATTTTTTAATATATAATATTGAAATCCTTGTAAAAGTGAACTTTTGTATTTAAGATGATGTGATCAATGAAAATCTGAAAAATCTGTGACATTTTGGGAATTTTTTTGTTGTTGTTGAAAAAAAAAAATGAAAAAAAAGAAGAAGTTTTTTTCAGATTTTTGTTTTTCTAATGCGCATCAATAAACTAACGCGCGCGGGAGCTTTGAGACAAACAATTAATTTAATTTGGCCTAAGGTCAAAGTATTAATATTGCATCTTTTATGTTAATTCAAACCAGCGCTCAGATGTGAATGGCCGTGAGCCAATGACAGCTGAGCGCCGAGTTAACTAGCAAGCTTGAGGATAGAGATTTGACCTCTTTCGTTTGTGTATGTCAAAGTCTGCAGACCTATTATTTGAAGCATCTTTACGTTAATAAATAGTGCCAGGTTATCTTAGGAATGGTGGCGAAATATAACTAAGTCGTGTTGTAGTACTCTTCTTTTATACTGTTAGCAAGCAAATATATGCTCTTACAAGTGTTCAATCAAATCATTCCCTTCTACCATCACCTATATTACCTCCTCAAAAAAGTTCAGACTTCTTTTGTTCAATATGCAATTTGTTGAATAGTTTGTGATAGATCCATAGTGTGTTACATATCAATGGAAAGCTGATGTGTTCTTCCTTATAAAGAATCACATTTGTAGTAATTGCTTGTTTCAGCGTTCAGCATCTTGCTTGAAAATGTGGTGAGGTCTCATTCACAATGTGTTAAATTCACCACTATTTTCCACTCAAACGAACAACTCTGTTGTCTGATCAATACAGTGTTACATTGACAATGTTAAGTAATTTTGACATCAAAACTCAACATTTTTGATTGTTTGGGGGACAAAATGGGTGGAACTTGAGCTGACTGGGGGGGGGGGGGGGGGCTAGTAGGGGTGGTGCAAAGGTCATGACTGGGGGAATTCCCCCATAGTGCCACCACTGCGTGTACAGTGATGCTCTAATTGACTTTTGAGCACAAAATAGTGAGGATAGAGACCACCCATATTATCAAGCAAGTGGCTGAGTACTGAAACGGGGGATTGCTACAAATATGGAATCATTTCAAAGATGTACACATCGGCTTTCCATTTATGTTCAAAACACTATGGCCCAAATTCACAAAGGTGGCTTAACTTTAAACCTAGCTTAAGTCAGAGGTTTAAGCCACGGTCCTAGCTTAAGTCTGGACTTAAGCTAGGACCGTGGCTTAGTCATATTCACAAAGGTGGCTTAAAGTTAAGCCAGGCTTAAACAGTGTTAAACCAGGCTTAACTTTAAGCTACAGAAAGGGGTAGTTTAAAGTGTGGCTTAACTGTCCTAGACAAAAGTTGTGTGGCTATACTCTATTTGGCCATCTCGAGACAGTGACGTAACCGCGTATTCTACTAATTGCATCACATAACGCGCGTGCATACTCGCGGCGCTGGCGTACAAACACGAGCGTTGAAAGGCGGAAGATACACACGCGTGCGTAAAAGCTGCGCCTGTTCAGTTACGTCACTGTCTCGAGATGGTCAAACAGAGTATAGTTTGGTGTGTGAATTTCTTGGAAATGTGTCAGACAACAGGAATGGTTAGGTCTAAAAGGCCCTATGGATTAGTAGTCAGAGAGCAGTCAGGGAGTATAAATAGCTATCAATGAGCAAAATTTGTTTTTGTTTACAAATGAGTGCAGAATTTGCACTTGAAAACCTGTGCCAGTATGCGTACACGAACGCTGTGCACAAATCAACAGACCAACATCTTCTCTCACTCAGGTAGGCCCCCGGGTAGGCCTACGATTAGAATCATTCTGGACATCACAATTTAGTTAGAAGATACAAAAAGTATTGTTGTGAGATGTGTCCATGCACCAGGCTACCAGCCTAAACAGTTAATTTTTGATATAAAAAAAACGTCAGAAAATTAAGTAAGCTTATTTTTATAAAGCTCATTTATTTACCTTGCTAAGTCAGCCTAGATTTATGCTAGACAAGCATGCTAGCTCTACTCTGAATGGATCTTCTCCATTCCCTTGTATTTGTTGTTTTAAAGTAATACATTTGATAGCATGGTCTATGCTTTGAGTTTGATTAAAACACCTCAGCAGCAGCCAGTATAAAATCAAAGCCGTTTTGCTGAAATTTGCAGTGTTTTGTTTGTAGGAGTTCCCACATCAGTTCAGGTGCACCATTCACAACAGATCAATTTAAAAACTATCACAAACAGTCTGATACAAGATGAGTTTTCAAAAGGTATTATATTAATTTTAAAAAGGCCCATGTTTAGAAAATACTGGTAAGGGCTGAGGTAATAGCAGGGAGAGTATATAATGGGAGGGGAAATTCGAATCGCAAAACAAGAGCCTCCCATATAAGGGCACATGGGCGTGAGTACGAGCGATGTGACTTGTAAAAAGGAGGGCGACGCTATGATTGACAGCACGAAAGTCCTTATAAGGCACATGAGACGCTCGATGTGACTCAGAGAATTAATTTAGACGCGCGATGTGACTCGTAAATCGAGGGCGCTACCACACTAGAGGTTTCAATCTCGGCAATGGGAGTTTGTGTACAGTGGCACCCGCCTGGTAATAGCTATTTCAATGTAATGAAATTTGCAGTGTTTTGTTTGAAGGAGTTCCCACATCAGTTGGGGTGCACCATTCACAACAGATCAATTAAAAACTATCACAAACAGCCTGTAAAACAGAATGAGTTTTCAAAAGGCATTTATATTAATTTTAAAAAGGCCCATAATTAGACAAATACTGGTAAGGGTTAGGTTAGTTATTTTAATGTAGGCCAAGGCCTAAAATGACCACTGATGTAATAGTTTGGGTCAGGGGTCCCCAGGCCAAAGTCCCATAAATAAATTATAGCTAGGCCCTAGCCTAGGTCTACCTTCCAAAAAAGTATTATAATTGAGGGGTTCACTGCAAGACTCAGTCACGAGTTGCTAAATTATGCATTTTTGTAGCGGTGCTTCAGTTCTGAATATAATTTATCCGATTAAAAACATCAAATTAACACCACAATAAAGCAGACTTGACCTTTTTACGGCAGGGCCTAGTAAAAAAAAGCTTTTGTGATTTCATCGTGAACAACATTTGAATCGTCATAATGTGTTGCGCGGTTTGACCGATTAGTGGCACTGATCTCACACGTAGCTCAAAATGTGATCAAAATGTGATGCGTTATCATAATACTGGATATTTTATGCTATTTAGCCTAGTAAGGCCTAGTCCGGCAGGGAAAAGCTTTGTTCCTTGCGATTTGAACGCAAACGACTGCGGTTTGACCGGTTAATGACGTTGATCTTATACGTAGCCAAAAATTGATATTTCATCCAAAAAAGGAAATCCGGGCACATGGTATGCTGTCTTTTAGCCTAGTTAGGCCTAGTCCAGCATGGAAAACAGTTTATTTCCTTGCGAACGGCATTTGTGGCATGAATTTGATTGCGGTTTGACCGGTTAATGACGTTGATCTTATACATAGCTAAAATGTGATATTGTATCCAAAAAAGGAAATCTGAGCACATGGTATGCTGTCTTTTAGCCTAGTTAGGCCTAGTCCAGCATGGAAAACAGTTTTTTCCTTGCGAACGGCATTTGTGGCATGAATTTGATTGCGGTTTGACCGGTTAATGACATTGAACTTATACGTTGCTAAAATTTAATACTTTATCCAAAAAATAGGGACAGCGGTCCCAAATAGGTCGTCCGTTGATATGGGTAGATTAAAAACAAGGTGGATCTCAAACCACAGGCATCTAGAAAGAAAGAGGTTACACCACTAGCGGATCCAGGATATAAAAAATAAAATAAACATCCTGGAGTTTGGTTGCAATTGTACTTCACCTGTTTAAATGTAATTAATTTTACATATGCAGCTAATTTTACATCTTGACCTCATATGACCTTTGACCTTGGTATGTGACCTTTGACCTAATTAACATATGAATGTTTCCATGTTGCATCCGTGACCCAAGTTTGGTTGCAATTGGTCATTGTATGGAAAAATGAACGAGACAAAAAAAAAATGAACAAGAGACAAAAAAAAAGTGTACTAAATTTTACATCTTGACCTCAGATGACCGTTGACCTTTCTATGCGACCTTTGACCTCATTAACATATGCGGGTTTCCATGTTGTATCTATGACTGAAGCAATTGGTCATTGTATGGAAAAGAAATGGAAAAATATAATCAATTTTACATATGCAGCCATTTCTACATTTACATCTTGACCTCAGATGACCTTTGACCTTGGTATGTGACCTTTGACCTCATTTATATATGAAGGTTTCCATGTTGTATCTATGACCAAAGTTAGGTTACAATTGGTCATTGTATGGAAAAGAAATGGACAAATGTAATCAATTTTACATATGCAGCCACTTTTACATATACATCTTGACCTCGGATGACCTTTGACCTTGGTATGTGACCTTTGACCTCATTAACATATGAAGGTTCCCATGTTGCATCTATGACCGAAGTTTGATTGCAATTGGACATTGTATGGAAAAGAAATGGAAAAATGTAATCAATTTTACATACGCAGCCATTTCTACATTTACATCTTGACCTCAGATGACCTTTGAACTTGGTATGTGACCTTTGACCTCATTAACATATGAAGGTTTCCATGTTGTATCTATGACCAAAGTTTGGTTACAATTGGTCATTGTATGGAAAAGAAATGGACAAATGTAATCAATTTTACATATGCAGCCACTTTTACATATACATCTTGACCTCGGATGACCTTTGACCTTGGTATGTGACCTTTGA
This sequence comes from Ophiura sarsii, assembly GCA_035610835.1. Classification (NCBI taxonomy): domain Eukaryota; kingdom Metazoa; phylum Echinodermata; class Ophiuroidea; order Amphilepidida; family Ophiuridae; genus Ophiura; species Ophiura sarsii. The sequence goes on along the minus strand of CM069447.1, from coordinate 56,515,781 downwards.
CCTCATTAACATATGAAGGTTCCCATGTTGCATCTATGACCGAAGTTTGATTGCAATTGGACATTGTATGGAAAAGAAATGGACAAAACAAAAAGTGTATACCAAATTGTTGACACACACACACCCCGACACACAGACGGACACACTGACAGACTACACACGAAGGATGCTGCCATAAGGTCTCTTCCTACGGACGACCTAAAAAGGAAATCTGGGCACATGTTATGCTTTTTTAAGCCTAGTTAGGCCTAGTCCCGCATGGAAAACAGCATATTTGCGAACAATAGGCCTATCTGTGGCATTAATTTGATTGCGGTTTGATCGGTTAATGACGTTAATCTGGGCATGCACATCCATGTTATGCTATTTAGCCTAGCCCTAGTCTAGCGGGCCTAGTTAGGCCTAGGCCTAGTCCGGTAGGGAAAACAGTGTATTCTTGCGAATTCAATGCAACTAGTGGTTTGATCAGTTAATGACGTTGATCTTATGTTTCAGCTCAAAATGTGATATCTTATCCAAAAGAGCAAATCTATGCACAATTTGGCTAATTTGCCCCCACCCTCGGAACGGAACACTTTTAATCTATTCTAAAAATAGTATCAAATGCTTACATAGCCTTACCCCTAGCTTATGTAGAAGCCTAAGGACTTATTCCCCTTAAAGTGAGTTGTAACTCATTTCTTTTGTCTGGACTCCCGTCTGGACTAGGCCCTATGTGCTATCAACCAGATCCACATAAATGCATTCATTCCTGGTTAAAATTATCTAATAACATCAATGTGCTTCTGAGCATGTGCAGATCAATCACTTAGCAACTAGACCCAATTATAAGCATAGGAGCCCAAAAGGAGCCCAAACAGTGGCCTAACTTAAGCCTGGCTTAACTTTAAGCCTGGATTAGTTAAGCTAGGTTTGTGAAAGAGAAATTTAAGTTAAACCATGGTGGTGGCTTAACTAAGCCAGGCTTAAGTTAAGCCAGGCTTAAGTTAAGCCACCTTTGTGAATTTGAGCCTATGAACATACAAGAAATATAGGGCGATTGTCTGAACATTTTTGAGGGGTTTATTTTGCATGATTTCTCAGTCAAGTATGGGATTATAAGCCAGTACCTTTAGGTTTTTAATGATTACAACAGTTTTGGCTGATATTCTCATGTGTGGTTGAGATCAGCAACATTCTTAGCATCCTTTTGGGCAGGGTTGGGGCATAAGTATTTGGTTCTCTCACAACTCAGGTAGCAAAAAGGAATCCTTTCTTCCAGATCTTTACATGTTATCAGCATCTCACCTTGAATCTAATGCAACACACAGTTGCCATACAGTAGTAGAGTTGTCATTGGCGGTTGGGTTCCATTTATGTATAGATATATGTCCTGATTCTAAACCAATAGCTATAATGTAACTGTGAAGGGAAATCAAACATAAAAGACAATAAAAAAATCAAATATTTACTGACACAATAATCCAAATAAATCGCTAGAGGTTTATGATGTACTGTGGTCATAGACCACATTTATCTTAGGCCCCAAAAAGAAGGTCTGTCTCACATACATTTGGGAAAATAGCTATGTGATATGTGGTTTTTGTGTGTGTCTTTAAAAGAAAAAAAGCTACTGTAAAAGTCAATATTTTTGCATACAGATATTTTTGCGCATTTTGATATCATAGACATTTCGCGAATTGTTTTTTAGCGGGCGACCTTCTGGATGCACTGTATGAATGTTGAAAACAAGATTTTTGCGTAAAAATATTTTCCGCAAAAATAAAACCACCGCAAACATTTCAGCTTTTTACAGTATGCTATTTGCGGATATTCTTTTTTCATTGTGTTTTTGGCCCACCTTTTTCTTCTTTTGTTTGCCCTTTTGGAGCCAATTTCCCCACCAAAAAAAAGCCAACTTTTTTTTTTGGCCTTTGGCGAGGCAATAAGGCTTTTAAAGAGATATGGCGGACTTTACATACCTGACTGCATTTTTTTCTCCCGGTTTTACCCAAACCCAAGTACGCTCTTCTCTTATTGAATATACCCCTTTCAAATACTGCCCTCCCATTGTGTGCACCATTCTTTACAAAGGCAAATAGGCCTCGATGACTCTGAATGATCTCAGCATGACCGTTTACAGGTATTTCCCTGGGTACAATACTTTTTCCGTAGGGGTTTATATAACATCAAACATACAAGAACGGATCAGTAAGTTATGTCACCAAAGGTAGCCCCAGCTACACAAGATAATACTGTCTTTATTGTGTTATGTCATTCTGTGAATCACATTCTTACCTCCCGCTAAGGTGGGGATATATAGCCTGTACAGAATTTGCCAAGCCCAATTCTGCAGCTACTTAATATCTACCTGTGACGGTATCGAATCATGCTGCATTGCGACAATGCTTTTCCCAACAATCAAATCAAAGATTGCTGAGAGGCCTTTTTCAAGGATCCAAGACCTAGCCAAAGCTGTACATTCAGAAATGAGACAATCCCTACTTTGGAGTACCGCCCGTGCTTTGAGAAGTGGAGGATGAGGATGCAACAGTGTATATTGTTTATAAGGCCCTACCTGTTATCTTTGGCTAGACAAGGTGCAAAATCCACAGCAGTAACTGCATCATGAGAAGACAGTGGTATAGAACATGCTCTGTAACCATGCCGACTATCAGCTTTGTCAGCATCTCCTTGCTCCTCTGAACTTTGACCCCAAACAATGACCTGTCAATACATATCAAAGAGCTGTGTGAGTATCCATAGTCACGCCAGTCAACCTATCACATTAATAGGGGTACCTTTCTTTAAGTTAACTGAAGATCCAGCAGGGGCAGAGGGGCAGGATTGTAATCATGGATCATAACTGACTAATTTTGTCAATATAGATGTGTTTTCTTCTTCTCCTTTGGGGTGCAGGGATTACACATTTCTCACCTGCCCGCTCTGGTTACATCCCTATAATGAAACAACCTAATAGACTACAAAGAGCACAATCATTAAATTACACATCCTTGACACTTTTGCATTACAGACCAATGGACCCATAAGTGTCTGTTTTTAGGCTGTCAATCTGCTGTCATTGTTGATGGCCATGTGTGAGAAACAATGCTTCAGGCCTGACTAATATAGGAAGTGAAGAAAGTATGACTGATGGCCATTAGCTAAATCGAACATATGTTTTCTATTGGAAATAAAGGGTCATCCTTAAAATAGTCATACTTCAAAGTTTGAGTTGCATAACTCCAATGGTTCTTATTTTAGAAGCACAAGGTGACATGAAATTTGCCCATTGAGTAGTACACAAACTGGCATGGTGGTTAGCCACCTTTCGCAGTAATTCACTGCATTTTGGCATATAACATCTAAATGGAACATAATGAGAAAAATATGGGTTTTTTTCTGATATGATCTGATCAAATATGTGATGCGATCTGTGAAAACCCGCCACATGGTGGCATTTTTCATATTGGAGATATTTATATCATAAGAAAGCTAAAACTGTGCTGATTACAGAACTGTTTCGATCATTTTTCTACATTCAATACAAAAAAAAGTTATGAGTGAATGATGATTGTGATGTCACCAAAAGCTACAAAACAAGAAATCATGAAAACAGGCCAAAAAAGATACATAATTCAATATAATAACATTATAAGGTTAATAATAAAAGTGACTTAAGTAAGTTTGTCAAGGTGAAATTTCATGAAAGATGATGACACAAAGTACTGGAAACTAATTTTCTTTAAAAAAAATTAAAAAAATTAAAAAGGTTTTTTCTATTTTTTTATTTTTTATTTTTTTTATTTTACCCATAATCCCTAGTTCACATTTTGCGACATCCGACGGGTTTTCTCAGATCACATCACATATGATGATGGTCAAAATAAAGGTACAATGATCAGGGCATCAACTTAGCAAATAGTATTATGAAATTAGCCCAACTGCCTGTTCACAAACGCTACCTTTTGGCAATGTCTTGCTAGACGTCCCGTATAAACTGATGTGTGCATGCTCATAACAATCAAAATGTGTTGTCGTATACACTGTTTATTCCTTACGGGACGTCTAGCAAGATATAGCCTACCTTTTTATCCCTGGAGGCAGTGGCAAAGTATTTGTCATCATGTGACCATGAGCAGGACCATATGATTCGGCTGTGTCCTGATGTCTTTTTGTCTGTCTTGGCTGCTAATTGGAAAGGAGCATCTGCAATCACAAGGAATACAACAGAACAATGAAAATGGGAATGAAAGCTAAAAATTTATCACATGGGCTACCTACATGACAAACCGTAACTGTCTGAAACGAATGCCGGTGAATAAACATGTAACACAAACAATTCCTGACAGGGGCTTTATGTAAGCTATACATTCATAATTGATAATCGGTACAAAGAATGTGAGATAAAGATTAATTGAGGAAATGTTCCTGTAATTTGACACCTCATTCATAACAATTGAGTGGACACTTTCTATAAGTCATGATGTTTAAAGTAACCACACTTAATTGGAAAATAGATGTAGCAAATTTCTTTTCTGTGGGAGTTGTATGGTACACTGTGACCTACGGACAGTATTTAGGCGCATTGCATTGCGGGGGGGGGGGGGGGGGGGGGGGGGTATCACACACGCACTCAGTTGCTGCATTGCACACTTAGCAATGGTATCCGATACGAAACCTATTTTGCCACAACTTATTTTTTGCATTAGGTGTGGTAACACAAGACATCATTTTCAGACACGAAGTTTGTTTCATTTTCAGACACAAAGTTTGTTTCATTTCAGGCACAAAGTTCGTTTCATTTTCAGGCACAAGTTTGTTTCATTTTCAGACACAAAGTTTGTTTCATTTTCAGGCACAAAGTTCGTTTCATTTTTAGACACAAGTTTGTTTCATTTTCAGACACAAAGTTTGTTTCATTTTCAGACACAAAGTTTGTTTCATTTTCAGACACAAAGTTTGTTTCATTTTCAGACACAAAGTTTGTTTCATATTCAGACACAAAGTTTGTTTCATTTTTAGACACAAGTTTGTTTCATTTTCAGACACAAAGTTTGTTTCATTTTTAGACACAAGTTTGTTTCATTTTCAGACACAAAGTTTGTTTCATTTTCAGGCACAAAGTTCGTTTCATTTTTAGACACAAAGTTTGTTTCAATTTCAGACACAAAGTTCGTTTCATTTTCAGACACAAAGTTCGTTTCATTTTCAGACACAAAGTTTGTTTCATTTTCAGACACAAAGTTCGTTTCATTTTCAGACACAAAGTTTGTTTCATTTTCAGGCACAAAGTTTGTTTCATTTTCAGACACAAAGTTTGTTTCATTTTCAGGCACAAAGTTTGTTTCATTTTTAGACACAAAGTTTGTTTCATTTTCAGGCACAAAGTTCGTTTCATTTTTAGACACAAAGTTCGTTTCATTTTCAGACACAAAGTTTGTTTCATTTTCAGACACAAAGTTTGTTTCATTTTCAGACACAAAGTTTGTTTCATTTTCAGGCACAAAGTTTGTTTCATTTTCAGACACAAAGTTTGTTTTTATTTTCAGGCACAAAGTTCGTTTCATTTTTAGACACAAAGTTTGTTTCATTTTCAGACACAAAGTTTGTTTCATTTTCAGACACAAAGTTTGTTTCATTTTCAGACACAAAGTTTGTTTCATTTTCAGACACAAAGTTTGTTTCATTTTCAGGCACAAAGTTCGTTTCATTTTTAGACACAAAGTTTGTTTCATTTTCAGACACAAAGTTTGTTTCATTTTCAGACACAAAGTTCGTTTCATTTTCAGACACAAAGTTTGTTTCATTTTCAGACACAAAGTTTGTTTCATTTTCAGCCACAAAGTTTGTTTCCTTTTCAGACACAAAGTGTGTTTCATTTTCAGACACAAAGTTTGTTTCATTTTCAGACACAAAGTTTGTTTCATTTTCAGGCACAAAGTTCGTTTCATTTTTAGACACAAAGTTCGTTTCATTTTCAGACACAAAGTTTGTTTCATTTTCAGACACAAAGTTTGTTTCATTTTCAGAAAAAGTTCGTTTCATTTTCAGACACAAAGTTTGTTTCATTTTCAGACAAAGTTTGTTTCATTTTCAGACAAAGTTTGTTTCATTTTCAGACAAAGTTTGTTTCATTTTCAGACACAAAGTTTGTTTCATTTTCAGACACAAAGTTTGCTTCATTTTCAGACAAAGTTTGTTTCATTTTCAGACACAAAGTTTGTTTCATTTTCATACACAAAGTTTGTTTCATTTTCTGACACAAAGTTCGTTTCATTTTCAGACACAAAGTTTGTTTCATTTTCAGACACAAAGTTTGTTTCATTTTCAGAAAAAGTTTGTTTCATTTTCAGACACAAAGTTTGTTTCATTTTCAGACAAAGTTTGTTTCATTTTCAGACAAAGTTTGTTTCATTTTCAGACAAAGTTTGTTTCATTTTCAGACACAAAGTTTGTTTCATTTTCAGACACAAAGTTTGCTTCATTTTCAGACAAAGTTTGTTTCATTTTCAGAGACAAAGTTTGTTTCATTTTCATACACAAAGTTTGTTTCATTTTCTGATACAAAGTTCGTTTCATTTTCAGACACAAAGTTTGTTTCATTTTCAGACACAAAGTTTGTTTCATTTTCAGACACAAAGTTTGTTTCAATTTCAGGCACAAAGTTCGTTTCATTTTTAGACACAAGGTTTGTTTCATTTTCAGACACAAAGTTTGTTTCATTTTCAGACACAAAGTTTGTTTCATTTTCAGACACAAAGTTTGTTTCATTTTCAGACACAAAGTTTGTTTCATTTTCAGGCACAAAGTTTGTTTCATTTTCAGACACAATGTTTGTTTTTATTTTCAGGCACAAAGTTCGTTTCATTTTTAGACACAAAGTTTGTTTCATTTTCAGACACAAAGTTCGTTTCATTTTTAGACACAAAGTTTGTTTCATTTTCAGACACAAAGTTTGTTTCATTTTCAGACACAAAGTTTGTTTCATTTTCAGACACAAAGTTTGTTTCATTTTCAGCCACAAAGTTTGTTTCATTTTCAGACACAAAGTTTGTTTCATTTTTAGACACAAAGTTTGTTTCATTTTCAGACACAAAGTTTGTTTCATTTTCAGACACAAAGTTTGCTTCATTTTCAGACAAAGTTTGTTTCATTTTCAGACACAAAGTTTGTTTCATTTTCATACACAAAGTTTGTTTCATTTTCTGACACAAAGTTTGTTTCATTTTCTGACATAAAGTGTGTTTCATTTTCAGACACAAAGTTTGTTTCATTTTCAGACACAAAGTTTGTTTCATTTTCAGACAAAGTTTGTTTCATTTTCAGACAAAGTTTGTTTCATTTTCAGACAAAGTTTGTTTCATTTTCAGACTCAAAGTTTGTTTCATTTTCAAACTCAAAGTTTGTTTCATTTTCAGACACACAGTTTGTTTCATTTTCAGACACAAAGTTTGTTTCATTTTCAGACACAAAGTCTGTTTCATTTCCAGACATTATTATGCTTTGAGAATCTTCCGTCCTATACACTATACACAAACTGAAAACCCAATATAAATGTGTATTTCGTCTTTTAAACACCCTGAAATAACTTTGGCGTCCAAGGTTATCCCAACTTTGGACGTTATTCCCCTTTCCCTTTACTGTCACGCACTCTTAACGTAGTTTATGACTTTGCGACCTGGTAACGAGACTATATATTATGACACATGCGCATTTGACAACAATAACAAACTCAAAGTTTAAAAGATGGCGACTCGCGGCGGCGGACAGTGAAGTGAAAATAATGCGGCGAAGATCACATAGTGAGCTTAGGAGGTAAAAAAATCTACAGATTTGACTAAATAAATTCATTTCAAATCCATCTCCGCTATACATTTGCATTAAATAATCATGTATTTGCCGACCACATGTTTTTCAAGTAAGCTTATTTTATTTTATTTTTTCATTTTCATTTTTTTGGGGAAGGGATTCAGGAAGGTGATTGATTCTTGTTCCCGGGACCAGAAATTTTCAGGCGGGACTCGATTTCACAGGACTCGAGCTCATACTAGTGGTAAACTCATGTCCTTATGTTTCAGGGGCCTGCTGTAATAGTTGGTAATCCAACAAGTCTAGCGGCCAGCAAATTGAAGAATTGAAGTAAAAACTAGGCTAGGCTATATTTTATTGTTCGAAAGTTTAAAAATGAATTGTGTATAGTATATAGGACACAAGATTCTCAAAGCATAATAATGATAAAATTGGATTCTTTTTTTTGTCCAATACTGAAATTTATTGGTCGCGCTATAAGTTGAAAATCATTGGACGAGACGAACTCAATGAACCCAATTTTATACCAAAGTTTGTTTCATTTTCAGACACAAAGTTTGTATCATTTTCAGACACAAAGTTTGTTTCATTTTCAGACACAAAGTTTGTTTCATTTTCAGACTCAAAGTTTGTTTCATTTTCAAACTCAAAGTTTGTTTCATTTTCAGACACAAAGCTTGTTTCATTTTCAGACACAAAGTTTGTTTCATTTTCAGGCAAAAAGTTTGTTTCATTTTCAAAAAAAACCGAGAAAAAAAAAGTCTTGTATTTTCATTTTTATTGATCTATCTAAACAAGGTCATAACATTACGTTTCATATTTTTAAGAAATCTCTCTGAGCTCCTCTGAAATTTGTTACGCGTTAAGTTTACAAATTGAAAGACATTCTTACCTGCAACAGACCGATGAAACAACGACCATGTCCTATCTCGAGACACGGCGAGCAAATGTTGACCGCTATGTGAGAAGGACATTTGCGTAACTGTCAGAGAGTGCGCCCCCAATTGGCAGATCTGATGCCAGGTTTGCGTATCCCATATAATAATGGATGCATATTCTGCTTTTGAAGCCTGTAAAATAAAATAAATATCCAGATAGGTGTATTTGTTAAGGTAAATAAGGAGAAATATCACCAGAAAGCGAGAATATTATTAGTTATTTCCTGCATGTTCACACAATAGGGAAAAATACCTACGGTTTGGCATGTCATATCACATGAGGCCGCAGTGTGTGAACATGCAGGGGATAACAAATTTATCGTTTAGTCCAAAGGCCCACAAAAGTATTTTTAAAACACATTTTTAAAGACCTCGCGTATGAGATGCGACCGCCGCACGCGTATCACTGGGCGCTGCAAGGCATATCCCCATAATGACGTCACGCGAGAGACACATCACACGTCTGACGTCACTTTCCAATATAACAACAGTCGCTTACACGGCCTCACGTGTGCGCTGGGAACGATTTCGTGTATACTTTTGTAGAGCGTACAAACTGTTTGTTGAAACATTTTGTTTTGTTGCCAATGCCAATACTATAACAACAGTCGCTTACACGGCCTCACGCGTGCATTGGGAACGATTTTGTGTATCTTTTAAGACTAAGAGCGAGCGTACAACCTGTTTGTTATATAACGTTTTGTTTTGTTTCTAACGGCAAAATGGGATCTCCGGCTTCACCTTAGTATATCTATATAACATCTATATAAACAAAAGTTAAATATTTTTAACTTTTATTGTATACCTTGAGATACAATATGACCAAAAGAAAACGGCAAATCGGTACCACCATGCATGAGGACAGAACAGAAAGATGCCAAACGGAAGAGAGACATGAGGGCTGAAAAAGTAACATAAATCATAAAGATCTACCAAGTAACAGAGCCATACGATTTTTAATTACTTCAAAATCAAGGTTTGAACCGGCAACTTATTTTCAAGAGGCTGAGCGGATTGTTCCCGTTTTTTCGTAGTGCAAATAAACACGTGTTGCCGCCGTTTACAGTGTTTCCTCTACGATCGCAACAGAATACTCATCGGGAATATTTTATGGAAATCGAAGCAAATTATGTTAAGAAGTTCATTAAATTGGAAGCTGATTTCCATTACTAAAAGCAGAAATTTTCGCGGTGGTTTTATTTTCGCGCAAAATAATTTACACGCGAAAATGATAACACGCGAACATAAGGGTATACACCACCATAGTCGCTTCCATTGAAACGTGTGTTAGAAACCCGATGTTCAATCGCTTCTCCTAGGGTCCCTCTCCTTAGCTGGGATATTTATTTTTGTTGTAAAATCTTCGTAATTTTGTTTTCTTTAATATTATCAACATTTCACATATGATCGACAGTCCCAGTTTTTCAGAAATTTTGATTTCACAAATCACTAGCTTTTATAGTGCGTAAAAATCAGGAAAATCAGAGTTTCGGACCGCTTCACACGTGTGATCAAGACTCACGCCCAAGAATAATTCGTGACTTTTTACATTTCAGATTACAATCGTGAAGGTTTCAACTTTTTAATAAAACAAAATCTAAGACCTATGGTGATAATCTCGTCAAAATATTCACATTTGAAGCAGCAATCAAAGTTTTTTTCGGGACTTTAGTACCCCTGCACCCTGGCCCGCGGAAGGTTATGGTGGTGTGTACCCATAATATTGTTTTCAACATTCATGCAGTGCATCCAGAAGGTCGCCCGCGAAAAAAAAAATTCGCGAAATGTCTATACTTTATGAAATTCAATTTCAATTCAATTTATTATAAAATAACATCGTGGCCAAAGGCCAAATTGCGCATTTTTTACAATATAAAAACATAATATTATCATCAAAAATACATATAAATACATGATAAAACAGCGATAACATATAAAATACATAATTATGATTGCAAATCCCCACACAAAAATTATTTAAGAATCCAAACACACACATTTACAAGCAAATGAAACAAACATCCTCACACCACAAGTGTACACTCACCCCTCCACACATAAACCCCCTATACCACACACCCCGACAACACATATATCCACTAAGCATGCACTCATACACAAACTCACAACCCACCTACCAAACAACATTGCACATGAAAAGTACTATTAGCCCCCCCCCCCATAAAGACCTAAAAAATTGCACATTACCAAATAATCACAACATGTAAATGTTAACAGTACATCAAATCTCAATACATGTATACTGGGCAGTAAAAATGAATTGTACAAAAGATTGACAAAAAAAAAGAAAAAAAAAAAAGAAGAAAAAAAAAGGCACACATAAACCCCCTTTACCACACAATTTGACACCACATGTATCCACTAAGCATGCACTCATACACAAACTCACAAGCCCACCTTCCAAACAACATTGCACAAGTAAAGAACTATTAGCCACCCATGATATCTAAATGCGCGAAAATATCTTTACGCGAAAATATTGGCTTTTACAGTATGATTTAGTAAAGTTGTGGGATGTTTTTTCGCAGAAAATACAGTCACGATCACAAGACAAGACAAGAAATATTTATTAGTCCATGAAAGTCATTCCTGATATAATATATAAGTCAAACATGAATATCAAGCTAAGGGCACCAAGGAATGGTACATGAAGTATAATAGTAGGCTACCTGGATTATTAATGGCACATGGTATATTATTATCTGGATTATGTTAGGGGGCTGTCGTTTTCTTCGGTAAGAGGTCAGAGGTACCAAATATCATTGGTTGTGGTCGTGTTTTTACAAGGAAAATATGGCAAGGGGGTCATAAAATCAATACCATTGTAAATGGGGGTGGTGGGCGGGGGTGGGGTCAAAACAAGATATATAAATAAGGAGGCTAGGCCTTAAGATGCTTAACCCGATTCTAAATCCAACAATCCAACAAAAGCACCGCACCAAGTATACACAACATAGACCTCAAAAAGTTATTTTTGGGAGCGCAACCCCTATAGCATTATGCACGCTCACCTGGACATCAGCACACATCATTGTGTCATTATTTGTCCAGTGTCCTCCCCCAGGCCCGTCAGATGGGGGGGGGGGGGGGGGGGGCGACGGTTGCGATCGCCGCCCCCCCCCCTTTTTGATTTTCTTTTTAAGGTAAAAATTGTGTTTTTCTTAGTTTCAAATATCAATGATAGTAAAACTACTCATAAAACATTGACTACAGTGGTTTTTGGACTGCGACATTTTGTGTCCGTGCGAATTTTTTTGACTTCTACCCCCCCCCCCCCCCCCCCACTTACGTGAAATTCACGAGGTGACTGACTTGGAAAAAATTTGGGGCAACCTTTTACGAAAATTTTAGGTGAAAACGCGCCCCCCCCCCCCCCCCCCCCCTTGGGCAAAAGTGTCTTACGGGGATGCCCCCCGTTATAGCTATTGCTTGCTATCCATCCCAAATGGGCACGGGTTATTGCTTGCTATGCACCCCAACCCAAATGGGTACGGGTTATTTTTGAGCCCCACCACGTTGAGAGAGCGCAACCCCAGCACCAGCGAGATGCCCGATCACCTACCTGACTCTGGCTTAACATGGCCATCCCCGGGGGCGGCAAACACAATCATAGTTTGGGTCATTATGTTCCGTATTAGGCTACCGCCCCCCCCATGATCAAGTACCTGGATTATTAATGGCACATGGTATGTTATGGATTATGTTAGGGGGGCTATCATTTTCTTCGATAAGAGGGCCAGGGTAGAGGTACCGAATATCATTGGATGGAGGTGTCGTGTTTTTACACGTGTTTTAATGTGTCTACCCTTATTTTTAATTTTCCCTTCCGCATCAACTTTCCCCCCAATATTCCGAATTTTACTATTACTAGATAGGTCTGAGCATGGGAGTGGTCATAACAATAATCACGTTCGTTGAGCGGGGTGGGGGCGGCATAAAAATGATGATACATGACATTTTGGGACCGTGTACAAAAAACACACCAACACACCCCTACAAACCGCTGAAGTGGGGGCTCACTACTAGCGGGGCCCGCGCGAAGCGCGGGTTCCCGCTAGTTACTAATAGTAGTGTTAGACTAAATTTATAAACAGTGATGTTTTTCCTCAAAAAATTACTTTCTCATGCTGAACTTAACTCATCGATAGAGGTCTGGGCATTGTTGCAAAATGCCCTCAGGTGAAATGACAACAAATATTCATGACTTAAATTAATTGAACTGTTCATCCGATAAAAAGATGTTCATTTTTTTGGGTAATAAACCAAAGAATGCAGACGACTTGTTCTTGTTTGAAAAGATTCCTCTTTTGCTGTTGTGCACTGAGCGGACGTCGTATAGACGGTGGTGGAATCAATTTCTTTGATTGTCTACCGAGCCTAAAACTACAATGTATGAGATTTGTTGAAATTATAGAGAAAGTTTTTTGGAGAATCACAATCACAAAAAGGGTTTATACAGGGTGTCACGGGACACTCCATACCGGTACTGCATGATTATACTAGTTGGGCTTTTTTTGGCTCTCAATAGTACTTTTGGAAAGACCAACAAAACCGGGAATGACGTCAGGTATGAAATAGACCAAAATATTGTTGAGTTATCTGTTGTAGTATCCACCTATCAAATGGCAAGAATATTTTCATGCGTTCTATAACGAGAGCATCAATGATGCAGAACCGCGATATTTTTGCAGGTATCATGTAACTTAACCCAAATTAACCCAACTTAAACTAACTCTACCTAACTTTACCTAACTTAAACCTAACATAACCTAACTTAACTCAACTTAACCCAACCTAACCCAACTTAACCAAACCTAACCCAACCTAACCCAACTTAACTCAACTTAACCCAACTTAACTCAACTTAACCCAACTTAAGGGAAGTGTCAACCCTATTATTTTGATGATCAACTTTTGCGAAAGTTTGAGAATATTGAATTAAAGTACATAAAAGTATACATTTTTAGAAAGGAAATTTGATAAGGAAGCCGATGGTGATATCAATGTGATACCAAATAAACTAAATTTTGAGAAATGAACCAAAAAGCCATTTTTTTACCCCAAATTTTTCAGACAGCATAACTATAAAATAAAAAATGGTAATTTGTTCTAATATACGTTTTTGTAAACAAAACAATTTTGTTTAGGAGGCAATTTTTTCTTTTACCAAAATAAGGCTTGGTTTAGGAAATATTGCTAAAAACATCGGAAAAGTGTAAAAGTCATATTTTTTTGCATACATTTCGCTAGAAATGGATGCCTATCTCGAGTTTAAAATCCATAATCGAAAAAATAAAAAATTGCCTCCTAGCGCTGAAAGTCCTCTACACAATGGTAGTAAAAGCTTACCTGATAGTTTGATATATTTTTAGTTATGTTGTCTGAAAATTCGTAAAATTCCTTCAAATTTGAACTTCTAGAAAACATCGATTTAGTAAAAATATTGACATTTTCCACCATTTAAAGCTAAATGTTCATGGAACACACGGGCGTGTGACCTAAAAAGCGAGTATACTATTATGAACAATCATAATAAACTATCAGATTCAATTTATATTGTCACAATGTGAAGAAATTGGAAGAAAACTGAAATTTAAATGATCGTAAGATTGGCCGTTGTTTACATTTTAGACATTGTTTTGCGCTCTTTTGTTTTTCGCGTCTACGTCGCGGATATTAAGCGGCGCGTCTAGTATTACGCGCGGGAAGTTTCAGCGCGCGACGCAATGATCGAACAGCTGTCACAGCATTTGAAAAGCGCGGAACTCCGCTTTAATTCCCGCCAAATAACTATGCGCCTTTTCCTGACTCAAACTTACCAAAACAACAATTTAAAATCACCCAAAAGAACGGGAAATAATAGCTTCCGATTAGTAACTTATCATGGTAATGATAGAATACATATAAAAGTATAAAATAATAGAGAAATATGAAATTCAATTTTTGAAACAAGTGCCAGGTTGACACTGCCCTTAACCCAATCTACCCAACTTAACCTGAACAGTTCATCCGATAAAAACCTAACCTAACCTAAACTAACATAACCCAATCGCGGTAAAAACCCACTCACCTTACACGCTGATGCTACCACCGTGCCTGCAGGATGGGCAGCCACACAGAACACCTCAAAACCGTGTCCGTACAGTTTCTGCGTTTCAGGCCATAGTGTGTTCTGAAGGAGATGCTCTTCAGTAGGAGGGCCTACAATAAACAAGATGAGAGGACTATCTTATGTAACTCAAGTATTGATAGATCTGAGCAAACTTGAATAATATTGCTTAAACTGAGCAGAGCAAAGTATATCTCTCTGGATACATTTGAATAAGGATGGCTAATTTCTCTGTCTCCACTGAACCTACTGCCATGTACTAGCTGGTGGCCTGTTGCACTACAGAATTGCTTTAAGCTATGAAGTCCCGGGGACTCGGATTTGGTTTGGTCGGGGGTGTGCCGCTGGAGATTCAAAACCCATACCCATTTTCAGGGGTGATTTTGGAAATATCGGTACCCATTTTTAGGGGTTTTGCTTCATTTTAGACCAAATTTTCGCAAATTATCAGGAAAATATACCTAATTTTTGCAAATTTTCACGAAAATAGACCTAATTTTGGCAAATTTTCGCGAAAATAGACAAAAATTCACGAAAATAGACCCATTTGTAGAAAGTGACCCCATTATTAGGGATTTCCAGCACAAAATCATACCCCATGTTTAGGGATTTTGTGCCCAAAAAGCTACCCATTAGAGCGGCACACCCCCGTATACCGTCTTAGGCGAGTACCCCCCTCCCCCGGGTAGTACAAGTAGTACACCATTTATTCCATTTATGATGTCAACAAGATATAACCATCGTACTTACAACTTAAATTGAGTGGAGCAAAGTATATTTCTGGATACATTTCACTAGGATAGCTAATTTCTCTATCACTCCTGAATACACTGCCATGTCTTGTTTGGTGACCTTTTGCACTACAGAATTGCTTTAAGCTATGAAGTAGTACACCGTTTATTCCATTTAATGATGTCACAGGATAGCAAACAAGATATAGCCATAGTACTTACTACTTAAATTGAGTGGAGCAAAGTATATCTCTGCATTGGATATGTTTCACTAGGATAGCTAATTTCTCCATAACTCCTAAATACCGGGTGGTTCAAAAAAAAAGTTGACCCAAGTTCAAGGTAATTTTTCAACCACATTTAAAGTTTCAGATAATTTCAGTTTGCTTGGTCTTAATCAGCAGTAAGTTTTGAAATTATCCTGATAAGATGGTACATTTATCTTGGTTGGTTCTTCAGATATGGTTCATTACAGAAAGCATGTACAAAGCTGCCTTGGCCACGGGGGCGTCCTTTAGTAGAGATGGAATGTACAAAGTGGACTTACACACGTTTGGTCACAAATTGTAAAAATAGGAGAAAAAGAAATAAGCAGACATCTGAAACATCTGTCTGGTGCTTGACATTACCTTCCTATACGTATCTACGTTTCTTTGTTGAATGTGAATGGCACATAAACATAGAGATTGGGATACTTTGTCAGGGCGGGCTTTTCAATTCTGAAACTAGAGTATGCTGTTTTGTTTAAGACAAAAACTAAATAACGCTCCCGTGGACAAGTCAGTTTTGTACATGTTTTCTGTAATGAACCATATCTGAAGAACCAAACAAACTAAACGTCCCATCTTTTCAGGATAATTTCAAAACTTACTGCTGATTAAGATTAAGCAAACAGAAATTATCTGAAACTTTAAATGTGGTTGAAAAATTACTTTGAACTTGGGTCAACTTTTTTTTAACCACCCGGTACACTGCCATGTCTTGTTTGATGACCTATTGTACTACAGACTTGCTTTTTAAAGCTATGAAGAAGTATACCGTTTATTGCATTTTATGACATCACGGAATAGCAAACAAGATATAGCCATCATACTTACTACTTAAATTGAGTGGAGCAAAGTATATCTCTGGATACATTTCACTAGGATGGGTGATTTCTCTATCGGATGGTGGCATACCAGTCTCCCCAGAAAACACTGCCTTATTTGATAATCCAAGTGCTGGGACACTGGCGCCTTCTGCCTTGGATTGACGTTCCTAGGTCACGAGAAATGATAATTAAAGAAGAGTGTTCATTTGCTGGTGTAGTGCACATTGGAATACAGTCATCAAAAAAAGTAACTATACAGGTAATAAATGGGCTTCTATCTCTTAAAATATATATCCTACCTAAAAATATTAAATTATAAAGTTGTTGAGAAATTTGTCTTCTTTAATATGAGATATTGCACGCTAGGATCGGGTGATTATTGATGAAGTGACACTCAAAAATGTAAGGAAAAGTCAGATTTTCATTTTCACATTTTTATTTTCTACACGCGGACCAATCTACGGGTACCTTATCGATTACCGGTAGTGCAACAGGGATGCATGCGCTTGTTGGACAGTCGGCCGCATTGTTCCGATGGATCAATACTCCACACATACGCTACCTGTCATTCTCTCCCCCGTGTTGAAATGTAAAATGTGAATTTGAAATTGTGACTTTACCTTACATTTTGGATTGTCACTTCTTCAATATTCAACCGATCCAAGCGTGCAATATCTCATATTAAAGAAGATAAATTTCTCAACAACTTTATGATTTAATATTTCTAGGTAGGATATATATTTTTAGAGTTAAAAGTACATTTATTACCTGTATAGTTACTTTTTTTGATGACTGTATAACCGTTGCCAGGTCAACTGGCTCACGCTAACTTACCCACAACTAGACTATAAAATATAGTTTGTAGCTGTTATGGCTATATATGGTAGTTTCAAAATGTATACAGGCTGTACCATATAGTCGTTGCATGCAGCTTTTCACGACACCTCTGCGTTATACGGACAACGCCTACACCGACAACTTTGTGCAGAACGCACTTCAACGTCTTAACGCGAGGACCATTACTCTACGGTCCTCAAAATAAGTAACTGACCAGGTAGTAAATATACTCTTAACTCAAAAACTATAGCTCCTACGTGAAAATATTAAATTATAAAGTTGTAAGGAAATCTCTTCTCTTAAATTTGAGACATTGTTCATGACGATCAGTTAATAATTGAGAACACTACATTGATAAGGATAGAACAAAGTGCAGTTTACATTTTCACACTTGGACCGTGTGACAGGTATGTGTATGGGATGCATTGATCAATTGAAGCATCCCGAATCCTCATCTTACAATATCAACCTGTGGGTTATCGCTACCAGTTAGTCAATAATCTGCCTGTTGCTAGTCCGAGGCTGCGTGTCGATGAGCAAAAGTGTTAAAATGAAAAACTGACTTTGTTTTGGTTTTGGGCACATAACTGAGATAATAATATTCATTCAATCTTCAAATGTAATATCTCAAATTGAAGAAGAGATTTCCTTACAACTTTATTACTTAATATGTTTACGTAGGAGCTATAGTTTTGGAGATGAGAGCATATTAATAACCTGGTCAGTTACTTATTTTGAGGACTGTATACATACTATCTGTCTCATATATAGTGTTTTTATCGGCGGAAAATCAACTAAAACTATTGACATTCAAAACAATGAACTACATAAAAATGCTGATATACCAAAAAGATTATTGTAGGGGTGTGTGACATACTACTTTGATATAACATGTTGCTAACAAGAAAACACTAGCTTGATCTCTCTTAGATAGATGTATACAATCCATATTATTCATGAAAAAACCCTGAGTTTGTCAAATCTCATCTAAGTACGACAAGGCTCACTCATTGCCAACCCTCTTGTCACCATTGACCAAATGGTGCATTTACCAATTAAACATCAATTTATAGTGGTTAGGTGACAAAAAAACCTTCGGTCAGTCAGGCATTTTTGTTGTTTTTTTTGGGTACATTTTCAACTATTTCAGAGATTTTCAATAAAATGCAAACATTTCAAAACAATTTCGAAAATTTGCAAAAAATGTCCCAGAAATTGTTCTAAAAGATTTTGTTGTTGAAAATTGTAAAAAAAAGTTGGTCGGGCCCTAAGAACAGTGTTTTTTCCATCGCCTTGAGTGAAACAACTGTATCTTTACCTTTATTTCCTCGTCCAAGTTCAGGTGCGATATTTTAGAAAGATTCTCCAAAAAGTTTCTTGGCGCTTCAAAGACCCTCAGAACCTACGACAAAATGTACAATAAGAATTCATTACAAACAGGTCCACAACATGAAATAGTCTCATCACAAATTCAGAATAACATTGTGTTGAATATTTGTCTGAAAATTCCAAGTAGGAAACTTATTTTTTTCCATACAGGTTTTGACAACTAATCTGATTGTCTTCCTCAGTGGATTGTGTTTGATCCAGAGCTAGTGATTTCTACAGGGTGTGTCAAAAAAGGGTACCATGAGTTAACAAAATACATCCAAGTCTTTTTGTTTAAAAAAAAAAGGGACTGTTGGTAAGCCCGCAATCAAATACACATTATCCTAATGAATTTTACCACCTAACTACCGAGATATGATCAATTCAGTAACAAGAGTGCAAATCCAACTTTGGCCACTTTTGAACAAGAAAATGACTTTCAACTGAAAAACCTGCCTCTGTGATCATAATGATGATTTTAGGATATGTCAATGTATTGTTTAAAATACCGTCTCAAATTCAAATATTTTATGGTATGTCATGGATAATATGGATGAAAATATGTGTTTTTCAAATTCAACTAACTATCAACATTTAGTAGGTACAGTATTATTGATTTGATTGAGTATGTTAAAATTACACACTGATAGACGATTCTAATAAAAGAGCTCTCTTCACATGAAAAAAAAAAGTGGCCAAAGCTGAATTTGAACATGCCCAAGGAGATTTGCCATAATTTGATAACGGAAGCTCCAAATTGGATAAACACAAATTCTTATGGCATATTAAAGATTGCTGAACATGATTACTAGTATTTCCCAAGCAATTTTTATATTTTTCATTGCCCCCAAAAAATCATGTTTCACATGGGCCACCTTTTTTGACACCCCTGTAGGTTGTTTCTTGATGATGTCATCGTATGTTGATGATGACGCCCTCTGGATCACTGAGTCGTCACCTTTACAACTCAGTGATCCAGAGGGCGTTAGTTATTTGTTTAAAATTTAAAGTATGCACACATACATGTGTAAATTTGGATTAGTATTATAGTGTATGAATTAGGTCAATGCATGCGTATGTTTTGTTTCTTTAAAAAATAGAAAAATCAATGCACTGGTGCCAATGTTGATATGTTCACAATAGCACGCCCCCTTCGGAGTCGTGTCATTATTCACCCAAAACAAGACATAATAACGCATTTATAAATATTATCTCTTGTGACTGTAAAAAAGGTATGGTGAATGCACAATTAATTTACCTTTTCATCTGCCCCGGCAACAAACCTGAATCGGCCAATCATAGCGATGCACTGCATGTCGTAACCATGGACTTGAGGTCTGGCAATCTCATGCCATGAGGTCTGTTGAAGACAATAGAATACATACAAAATAAAACATAAAGCAGCTATCATTTACACAATGTAAACCAACTGTAAAACAGTTGCTGCCTGATTATGCATTAACCAGTCAGACCTACAGGGTGTGTCAGAAAGAACGGGCACTTTTTTCAAAATATTATCACTGGAATTTGAAGCATGTATGCTCGAAATATAAAAAATGATCATGCTGGAAAGACATGCTAATCAGCTTTAATTGAAAACGAATTTTTAAATCTCTAATTTCTACATGAGTGGAAGGGTGTGTGTTCAACCAACACACGCTGTTACGCGCCAAATCATCAGCCACCACAGAATTTTGTTTGTGACATTCATTCATTCATTCATTCATTCATAAGATTTATTTACACAATCCAACAACATACAAATATAACAATATAACAAAATATAACATCAAGAAAACAATTTATATACAGGAATGGTATGATATTATGAAAGAGATAAATCAAGACGATATATAGTGAAAAGAATGATACAAAGGATAAGCTAATACTAGTAGTATATGTAAAATATCAGGCGATGAGAGTGGTCCAGAGAGGTGATGTTGGAAAGTGTGCGGAGAAGCCATTAAGCCTGGAAGGCTTTAAGTTTGGCTCCACCGCTGTGAATATCAAGAATTAAAAAACAACGTATATACTACTACTATAGGAGGTTGTTATGATAAGTAGGGAGATGGTTTAATGAAGTGAAAAGAGTACAATGACAGTGGACCGGAAATGCAGGTAACGACATAATAAAATATGAACAAAATGTGAGACAAACAAACTCAGAGATACTCAGAGATCAATTTCTTTTTATAACTATTTTTGAAGCGGTTAATTTGTGTACAACTAGTTAGAGTAGAGTCAAGCGAGTTCCAGATTTTAGGTCCATTATAGATTATTGAATGACGAAGTACTTTAGATTTAATATTATCAATAATAAAGTTATTAGCGTTTCTAGTGTTATAATTGTGAAGATCTTTATGTTTAGAGAAGAAACCCCCAAAAGAATTTGGGAGAGCGTTATTATTGAAACGGAACATAAATAAAGCAGTTTGAAGTTTGTTGATATCGAAGATATTAAGAGTATTAAAGTTGTGAAATAGAGGCATTGAATGCGAGTCGTATGATGTACCAGCGCAGATACGCAAAGCCTTCTTTTGATAGATAAATAGTTTGTCGATTTTTGTCATATCCGTGCTCGACCATGGGCTTAGGGATATATGTTTGGATAGAGTAATTGCCCATGCAATGTTGCAATAAGATATGTATGGCAAGACAAGTGTATTATAAAGAGTAAGCAGAATAGAAGAGGGAAGGTCATAGCGTAATCGCCGGAGTATACCGATACTTCTAGACACCCGAGTACATGTATTAGCGATGTGAAGTTTCCAGTTTAGATGTTTATCAATGATAACGCCGAGGAATTTGGTATGGTTAACAGGTGAAATAGGGGTAGAATCAATAGAAATGGTAGCAGAATGTACGGAGGTATGCCGATTAGAGCCGAATAGAATATAATTGGTCTTGTTAACGTTAAGGGAAAGTTTATTAGCCTTGAACCAATTCGACACATGTTGTAGCTCATCATTAAAGGTAGAAATTAGAGTAGTAAAATCCGGGTGTGACATAAAAATGTTGGTGTCATCAGCGAAGAGAACATATGATAGGAGAAACATGTGTGTTTTGGCAGGTCTTATCAACAATGTAATAGGACCCGTCTTCGTTCCTGGGAATTTGAACGGCCAGCGATATCTGGACATCATCAACAACACCGTTGTTCCTGATGAGTTGATACGTCTGTATAGACAACAGAGAAACAGGGCAATTCCCAGAGTCCGATATATTCATGACGGCGCAGGCCCACATCGAGCCCGAGTGATCCACGATAGACTACAGGAACTCTTCCCAAAACGAGTCATTGGTTTAGGACATGGTGTAGAGTGGCCTCCCCGTTCACCAGTGCTGCAACAACGCATAATTAACTCTGTACAAGCTCTGCGTCGCACAAGGATCACAAGAAGAGCAATCCACAGTGTGAGAGCCAGAGCAGCCAATTGCATTCAACTTCAAGGTCTTCAGGTGGAAGGTAGAGTGGTGAGACATTAATTTTGAACCGTGTTCATAACACTGGGTAACTGTAAACAAAGGATTCTCATGCGCCAGCAAAACAAACTATTGATATCATTAATATTTCAAACGCCAAGGTTAAACTTTATTCTACAGGTGTATTGTTTTTCATTGAACTGTTTGCTTGCATTTCCGAAATAAACCAGCCGTAATAATATTATGCATTATTGACATCCTGTTGATTTGCTTTAAAAAATGGGCTCTACTAAAACTGGTGTAACATTTTAACGCAATGGTCGATTTCAAATTTTGTTGTTGAAATAAAGATAATTAATGTATCTTTCCAGCATAACTATTCTTTCTGACTTTCCCTGTACATGAGGGCTAATACCGATGAATAAACACCTAACACAAAAAGTTCCTGACTAGGTGCTTTTATGTTAGCTAATTTAAAATAAGTGAGTATCAAAAATCTAAGATATGCTAAATGAGCAAATTTCCTCACCACAATATGACACCTCATTTAAACAGATTGAGTGAATACTTTTTAAGTTATGATCTTGTTTTATGAGGGTTGGGTGGGGGTGGGCTATATGTCTGACTCATAGCTGGAACTAAAAATACTTAGTTAAAAATGTGGAAGACATGATAATAATTAAGTTTTCCCTTGTGGTGGTAGAGAAATTTAAAAATAATTTCCTCAACCGGGATTTGAACAAGGACCCTCCAGAACTCCAGACGGACGCTCTACCAATAGCTAACATGGACAATTGGTATCGAAACATTAGAAAGGCATCTACTATAAGGCTTATGGAGCTTGCTGCTACATACCTGTTTGTCGTTGGCACACCATTCAGCATGTAGCCTAGTGGTCTGGTCCTGACTCACAGACACACCAATACATACCTGTTTGTCGTTGGCACACCATTCAGCATGTAGCCTAGTGGTCTGGTCCTGACTCACAGACACACCAATACATACCTGTTTGTCGTTGGCACACCATTCAGCATGTAGCCTAGTGGTCTGGTCCTGACTCACAGACACACCAATACATACCTGTTTGTCGTTGGCACACCATTCAGCATGTAGCCTAGTGGTCTGGTCCTGACTCACAGACACACCAATACATACCTGTTTGTCGTTGGCACACCATTCAGCATGTAGCCTAGTGGTCTGGTCCTGACTCACAGACACACCAATACATACCTGTTTGTCGTTGGCACACCATTCAGCATGTAGCCTAGTGGTCTGGTCCTGACTCACAGACACACCAATACATACCTGTTTGTCGTTGGCACACCATTCAGCATGTAGCCTAGTGGTCTGGTCCTGACTCACAGACACACCAATACATACCTGTTTGTCGTTGGCACACCATTCAGCATGTAGCCTAGTGGTCTGGTCCTGACTCACAGACACACCAATACATACCTGTTTGTCGTTGGCACACCATTCAGCATGTAGCCTAGTGGTCTGGTCCTGACTCACAGACACACCAATACATACCTGTTTGTCGTTGGCACACCATTCAGCATGTAGCCTAGTGGTCTGGTCCTGACTCACAGACACACCAATACATACCTGTTTGTCGTTGGCACACCATTCAGCATGTAGCCTAGTGGTCTGGTCCTGACTCACAGACACACCAATACATACCTGTTTGTCGTTGGCACACCATTCAGCATGTAGCCTAGTGGTCTGGTCCTGACTCACAGACACACCAATACATACCTGTTTGTCGTTGGCACACCATTCAGCATGTAGCCTAGTGGTCTGGTCCTGACTCACAGACACACCAATACATACCTGTTTGCCGTTGGCACACCATTCAGCATGTAGCCTAGTGGTCTGGTCCTGACTCACAGACACACCAATACATACCTGTTTGTCGTTAGCACACCATTCAGCATGTAGCCTAGTGGTCTGGTCCTGACTCACAGAGACCAAAAATTGACCCTCTGTTTCCCAGTCCAAGTCTTGCACACCAATACATACCTGTTTGTCGTTGGCACACCATTCAGCATGTAGCCTAGTGGTCTGGTCCTGACTCACAGACACACCAATACATACCTGTTTGTCGTTGGCACACCATTCAGCATGTAGCCTAGTGGTCTGGTCCTGACTCACAGAGACCAAAAATTGACCCTCTGTTTCCCAGTCCAAGTCTTGCACACAATTACATACCTGTTTGTCGTTGGCACACCATTCAGCATGTAGCCTAGTGGTCTGGTCCTGACTCACAGAGACCAAGAATTGACCCTCTGTTTCCCAGTCCAAGTCTTGCACACAATTACATACCTGTTTGTCGTTGGCACACCATTCAGCATGTAGCCTAGTGGTCTGGTCCTGACTCACAGAGACCAAGAATTGACCCTCTGTTTCCCAGTCCAAGTCTTGCACACAATTACATACCTGTTTGTCGTTAGCACACCATTCAGCATGTAGCCTAGTGGTCTGGTCCTGACTCACAGAGACCAAGAATTGACCCTCTGTTTCCCAGTCCAAGTCTTGCACACCAATACATACCTGTTTGTCGTTGGCACACCATTCAGCATGTAGCCTAGTGGTCTGGTCCTGACTCACAGAGACCAAGAATCGACCCTCTGTTTCCCAGTCCAAGTCTTGCACACCAATACATACCTGTTTGTCGTTAGCACACCATTCAGCATGTAGCCTAGTGGTCTGGTCCTGACTCACAGACACACCAATACATACCTGTTTGTCGTTAGCACACCATTCAGCATGTAGCCTAGTGGTCTGGTCCTGACTCACAGAGACCAAGAATTGACCCTCTGTTTCCCAGTCCAAGTCTTGCACACCGTCAAAATGACCGCCCACTGTGACCTCTGGCACCCACTGCTCAACATCCTACAAATAAACAAAAGGGTACAGTATCCAGTGCTTGAGGCACATATGAAATGATCTTGAGATACATTTTATTCTGAAAGTCAACGATTCCTTTTAACCCCTGAGAACTACCGGCCGATTGGTCAGAAAGATGGATACATCATTTATTGCACCAATGAGAGACATTGTTAGAATAATTGTATCCTGATAAAGATGGGAATGAAACATTTTACAAGCTGCATTTGAATTGGCTATTCATATGAGTACATCTTGTAATAAACCAATCATAACCACTGTAAGATAGACAGGTAGACCCCAGGGGTTAATATCACATATTTTGAAATTTCAACAAAAATGTCACACTTTCGAAAGTTATGTTATCTCCTCGCTAATTTTTCAGATATTGAATTGCATATCAAAGGTAAGCTGATGTATTCCTACCTGCATGCCTAAAACCTACCTGTGATTCTGTACTGTGATTGGTCGCTTTAGTCCACATGTGAAGAGCTCCTTGGAAACCATGTGCCATGATTGACAGGCCATTGGGACTAAACTGGCATCCATATAAGCCTAGAGTATTTCCACCTACTTCTCCCACACGCACCTGTGGAGAGAATAAATGCCAATGATTATATGGTGTGGGATTTACCCCCTTGAACCCGATAGGTCGATTTATCGACCTATCGGAGAACGTCGTATAACCCGATAGGTCGAAAAATCGACCTGAGCGACCAGGTGACACATTGATCATATGACTGAGTGGTCATGTGACTTGAAAGTCATGTGATGTTCACCCGATGTGAAATACATTGTTTCGCAAGGTTTTCTTTGTGTTTGATGTAATTTAGCTGAAGAAAACAGGTCAAAAATAGCGCGAAATTGGATGAATATGCAACCCAATATGGCGCAGATGATTCTCAGGTAGACAGGGATGCATTGTTTTACGGTCATGATTGGCAATTTTGGCGATAAAAACGGACGTTTTTATGTTATAAATAGGTTACGTTATACGTGTAGTACAATGGTATACTGCCCTCTATCATCGGTACCATATATTACCGATGATATAGGTGTACTATATTTAGCATTTTACCCCCGGAGAAGTCAGGGTGGGTGTACCGAACCCTTATAATAACTCCGGGTTCAAAGGGTTAAAGATGTACTGACAAATACCTGGGTTTTTTAGGGAGAGAGAGAGGGGGGGGGGGGGGGGGGGGGGGGAATCATCACCTTAAGCAGGTTAAAAATAATTTCCCCTAATTTAACTGGAACTAAGTCATCCATCGAAAGGATGACTTTGTATCAGTTGCTTAGAGGCCCGGGAGGGGTTCAGAACTAGGCAACAAATTGTCATAATGACATATTTCTTAGGTTACATAAACAGCTATACTCTGTTTGGCCATCTCGAGACAGTGATGTAACCGCGTATTCTACTAATTGCAGCACATAACGCGCGCGCATACTCACGGCGCTGGCGTACAAACACGAGCGTTGAAAGGCGGAAGATACACACGCGTGCGTAAAAGCCTGCACCTGTTTAGTTACGTCACTGTCTCGAGATGGCCAAACAGAGTATAGAAACTATTGTTATACACATTAAACAGCTAACAGAAACCATTAAATGGATTAATGTTATATTGAATCAGCACACACATTCACTGCAACACCTGCTTCGCAACACACCGGCATACACATTCCTAACACTAATGCATTCAACATAGATTTCAGCTACAACGGTTGATGGGCATATTTGCCAGATTTGATTTTCTGATTTGGGTGGAATTTTTAGCTCCTGTAAATCTTGGTTGGTTATGTCCTCAAGTGAGTTCCCTATTGCTTTGTGTGGCTATGAGGTCAAATTCATGATCAATTTTCTCAATTTTTGAGCAAACTGGTTCATTCAAGTCATGTGTCTTCTAGATACCTAAAACAATCCCTTTAAAGCAGGGGTGGGCAACCTACGGCCCGCCAGTGGTTTTTTTGCGGCCCGCGAGATGTATCAAGAAAAATAAAAAATAAATATATTTTACATCATCACAAAAACGAGCTAGATGCTTAGCATTTTATCGGCACAAATGATGTTCCTCAACGTGCGTAGGTATATTTTCCCCATTAATTATCATCTGTCAGTGGCATAACTAGAGGGGGCGAGGGAGCGATCACCCCGCCCCCCCCCCTCCACCCCCAATATTGATGTCGTGTCGGTTGAGATTGGCATTGTCAGGCTGATCATTTGACAAGATGAATCATGGAATTATGACGCTCAAAAGTACACAGATGAAAAAAAATCGCGCGCTACGCGCGCATGATTATGTGTCACCAAATTGCAATATTCTGTAGTAACGTAGCTTATTTAGAGCTAAAATATACCAAATATACCTCAATCGTGCAAAAAAAAGGTGTCAAATCGACATTTTCCCTCGCTACGCGCGCATTGCTTGACTCTGAACAATCTTGTCGGTTGACTTTCATTCTTTCCCACCCCCTCCAATATGAAGAACGCCACTGTCATCTGTACTGTACAGGCCATTGCTACAAAATTTGGTTAGGTGCGGCCCAGTCAATTTTTTACTCCTTATATCTGGCCCATTCATTCAAAAAGGTTGCCCACCCCTGCTTTAAAGGGATTGACCAGCATTTCCTTTCCTATACGGGCCATAATCTAGCTTAGATACGACAGGCTGTTTATATTCTAAGATACATGATTTTAGCTCTATATTGGTGGAAATAGTGAAATCATGTAAAAATAATGTCAGTCAAGAAAAAAACCTACAAATGCCAATTTACAAAAACAAAATAGGTAAGCACTTTGTACCTTTTCTAGGATGTTAAAATAAGGTTTACTCTAGGGATGTTTCCGAATTTAAAAACACCATAAGGTATTATTTGGTGGTGGTGTGCACTCTTCAGACAGCGATCTCGGCAAAGACTGTAGTCTTACCTGATCTAACCAGATTCCTGACTCCATATCTGGCTTCCAGACGATCATAGTTTTATCCATAGAAGCCGACAACAGACACATCTCTTGATGTCTTGATGAATCTGGAAAGAAATATTGTAATATAGAGTTGTAAAACTGTTGTCAAAACCTGTCGGTTACTGAAAATTTAAAATTTATTTTCACTTTTTGAATGCAATTGTTCGAAGGCGACGGAAAAACCCTTCATGTAGGGTCAGTCGGGCATTTGTGTGTTTTTCCCTGAAACTGTTGGTGAATATCACCAATTTTGCAAATAAAAAAAAAGACAGGTCAACAACATTTAAACAAATTAAAACATTAATAAAACCCACCTGTTTTGGTTTTGAAAAAAAGAAGAACAAAAAGGTGTCCGTTGGGCCTATAGAACAGGTTTTTTCTTTGTTGCCTAGGGAGTTTAACAATGTACATCATCATTCTCAATTCTCCATTTATATTCCATCATATACACCAATTACTCCATTTAACTTCTTTATGCTTGAATGTGGGTGATTGCCATTGTATCAATAAACCAATTGCTCTCCTTATCTTAGTAAATATACCTTCATACACCTAACACACAAAGTTCTACACCAGGTATTTTTATGTTAGCTTATTCAAAATCAATAATCGGTATAGATTATTTGGGATATGCATTATTAAGCTTACAATGCTTTAATTAATCACACAATTAAGACCATAACCTACACTTTAATTGAGGTTTTGGCCCAGGCTTGTTTTTGGGTAGGGGTCTCAAAAAAAGGGGGGGGGGGGGGGGCTACAGAACTGAACTGAGTGGAACACAACATTTCGCGATTTTTTGAATTTTCAACAAAATTGGGGTCCTAAGAACTGATGCAGGCTCAAAAGGGGGGTCATAAAAGCTAGCAGCAGACGGTGAAAAAGGGGATCTTCATCGCGGCACATACCTATACCCTTTTCCAATGTCAGTGCCCCCCAGGGTTTTGGCCTTGGAACCCTTAGACCTTTGTCATCTGTCAATGTGTTCTTTATAATAATAATAATAATAAATGGCACTTATATGGAGCAATTTCAAGAATGATGCCACCTGTTGGCCTTGGTGACAGTTGCCAAGGGTCCTTCAAATTGAGCGCTTTCAACGAAGAAAATTTGTTCACAACTTTTAACTGAAGAGTTTATGTTTGGGCTTTTATCTTATTATTCTTATGTCACTTTAATTGGCATTTTTAACCCCTGCCCCTATGTGTTTCTTGTTTTATTAATGTTTTGTGAGTTGCAGTGGACCAATTGATTGACCCATCAGAGCTCTTTGTAGATAGTTATCAGTTTGATTTCTGATTTATTCACATTTGTTCCTTATATAAAAACCAAACCCAAGCCTACCTGTATATGTTGGTGGTTGCCAGTGCACACCATAAACCCAATTCTCATGTCCTGCCATTATAGATTCTAACGTCACTGCAAATGACATATCAACTCCTGCGATTGGGTGGCAAAATAATAAATGTGTTCAATATTGTTGCAAATTATATTGTCGGGAAAATATGCAATTTGTGTGGTTATACTGTCAGCTTGTCTGATTCTTGGACAAGCTGGTCAAAACATATACTTCAGCCAACGGCTCACAATCTTTTGGCTGTCACTAGGCCCGCTTTTAAGTCCATAAACTCACCCTCTACACACTCTCTTAAAGCGATTTTCCAAAGTTTTCCTACAGAAACATGATAACATGATAATTTTGTCATCTGCAAATTCGTCATTCCATATCAAAACAACCGATGAAAACAAGCACTCCATCTTTAATGGGCCGTGAATCTGAAACCACTTGATTTTTTAAATTTTTTACATGTGATCATTACACCCATAGATGAAGGTTACAAATTATAATATAAGCAAAATGGCAGGAATAGGTGAATTTACGGTAATTTATTGAAAAATAAGTCGGAAAATACAAATATTGGTTTTGAGATATAACCAAACAAAGGACCTAATTTCTTTTAAGTTTTCTACTGTTTTGAAAGCCCTTCATTTGCTCATATCATAAATTGTAAATTCTTCATGATGTTTTCTGCAAAATGTTGTGTTGCAAATTGTCAAAACAATCAAGTAGGAAACTAAAAATGATTTTATTTTTGACTTCAGACTCATTTTGTTTGATCACATCACAATGTGTGACTTGCTAGCGGACACCTAAATAATAATAATAATACTACAAATAATACAAAATACTTATAGAGCACCTTACAACAAGTTCTCAAAGCGCTATACAAAGAGAAAAGTACAAATACAAAAATATATGAGAGACATTCATAAACTACATACAATCAAAAATACAGAGGGGCTGCACATTAATATTCTGGCGGACATCCCAATATTATAGCATGGATGTCCACCAATCATGCTATTTATTTCACTAAATTCTAACACTGCCCATACCTTGATGTGTGACAGAGAAACAGTTTTCTTTCAGTCTGATTTCTCTACTCTCTTCCCCTGATTCATCGCCTCCTCTAGGAATCCTCCAGATGCGGATCAGACAATCTTGGGAGCAGCTGGCAAGAAGAAGATCATTGCTATCTAAAATAAGACAAATGTTATCAACAGTATTATTTATTTTTTATTTTTTCGCACTTTGCAGATTTTGAACTGTTTTGCGCGTTTTTAAATTCACAATTTTTAGCTTCATCACATATACCTATCCGCAAAAGAAACATTCACATTTCAATGTACATTGTATTCACAATCAAAATTGATTGTGTAGCAAATATGTATGACATGAGAGCATGTGTGGTCTAGTGGATAGCATGCCGGTCTCACAATACAAAGGTTGTGAGTTCTAGCCCTGCTGTGGCCAACTTGTTTGTGTCCTTGGGCAAGGTACTTAGTCTCAATTGCCTCGTTCACCCAAGCGAGATTGGGCAGCTGTTAAAAAAGGGTGATATTACAATCTAACTGCTGATATGGATGTGCGCCTATAGCCAGCGCAGATGCGAAATGATTGTGACGATTTCCCAACGACAGTGTAATAATAATTAGGCTACAGCGTTGCTTACGACGGATAACAGCGCTATATAAATGTCCATTATTATTATTGTTTTATTATTATACTCATCATATAGGACAACAACGGCACAAAATATCTTACCATTGATAGCAAACTGCAATCCTCTGATCCAGTCTTCATGTCCTACTAGCGTCTGTACCTTAGCAAACTGCCCATCTTTCTCTGTGTACAGGTAAACCTTACTGTCGTCTCTTCCAATTGCTAGGATTGGTACTATAAGTAAATTAACGTCAAAGTTATCACTAGTTCAAGATAAGAAAGTATTGATTTGAAACATAAAATTAAGGTGCAGTTATAGTATAGTTTTTGGCCATCACGAGACAGTCACATAACCGCGTATTCTACTAATTGCAGAACATAGCGCGCGCGCCTACTCACGGCGCGGGATTATACACACAAGCGTTGAAAGGCAGAAGATACATACATGTGCGTAAAAGCTGCACCTGTTAAGTTACTGTCCAGAGGAAACCAATAAGAGTTAAGTGCATTATTATATGCAACTTATCTGCAAATTTGAGAAACCTCTCCTACTAGAATAGGGCATCAATCAATCAATCAATCAATCAATCAATCAATCAATCAATCAATCAATCAATCAATCAACCAACCAATCAATCAACCAACCAATCAATCAACCAACCAATCAATCAATCAATCAATCAATCAATCAATCAATCAATCAATCAATCAATCAATCAATCAATCAATCAATCAATCAATCAATCAATTAATCATACCTGGTGTGGATGGAATCACACACAAAGCCACTGCCAGAGCAAATCCATTGATACAGGGTATCACTTGTGTCTCTTCCCACACATCTCCACCTTCACCTCCGTTTTCTCCACCTCCACTCTCTCCTCCTCCACACTTAAATTTCCTCTCCCATATCCTTACTGTTGAGTCTCCTGATGCTGATGCTATTATAGTCCTTGGGTCTGGTGATAATCTACCATCAGAGTTAGGTATATAAAGACTATCCACTGCCGTAACTGTACCGGTATGACCGGTCAAGGTGGCCATTGGATTTACCTGAATCAGAGACAAGTCATATGTATTAGGCAATAGTCATTGATTCATAAACTGTGAGGTTATTAAATGCCTTTTGTTAATATTGATACTAAGGAAGTCCTTGGGTCTGTTGATACTGATAAACTCCCAATTGGAGTCACGCTTATAGACTATACACCTAATTATAACACAAAAAGTCCCTGACCAGGTGCTTTGATGTTGGCTAATCCAAAATTTATAAAAATTGGTACGAAAAATCTGAGATATACATTAAATGGGCAAATTCAATTCAAGTACAATATCTCAAATTGACAAGAAGAAATTACTTCACTATTGTATGAATATTTTTACGTCAGTGCTATATTTTTAAATGAGCATATTTATCACCTGGTAACACTGTTGTCACTCACCCTTTATGTATTTCTACAAAGAGTGAAATACCATTCCTTTTGATTTTCACCTAGCCTTTCATCAAGGCGTTGTTGGTTGTGCTGGTGTGTGTGAGCACCTTAACAAGAGTGTAAAGCGCCCTCTGTAAGAGTGTAAAGCGCCCTCTGTAAGAGTGTAAAGCGCCCTCTGTAAAAATTGTCTGATACAACGCCTTTCAGAAAAAAATCTTTGTGTTATGTTTTATATTGTTTTACGGAAGATTTATCCCGGAAAAATCGCGATTGCTGATTGGTTGATAACGATGTCATGATTTATCAGGCGACGTCATCAATATCAAGTGTCAGTTACAAATTGTAAAAATTAAAATTAAATTAAAAAAAAAAAGTGCCGGTTTTTTTACCCTTTTTTAAGAGTGCCGGTGGGCAATCGTGAGTGCAGGCTCCTCCCGGCCGCCACCGACCGCCTTAGTGACAACCCTGTCAAGTGATACCTTTAAACATTATCATTGATTGAATTAGGCGGAGTTATACGATGACAACATTGTTTGATCGACACATAATGCTGATACAGTAGAATAGCTAAGATGCCTAGAATGTTGAAATTTACTTTGTTTCACTGCCTAAAACAATGCAACAGCACACATTTTGGCCATCATTTTGGTTTTTCACCCTCCATAATTTGATCTAGTGAAATTGCTGTGGTGAGTTACTTTATGAGCATTGAATACAGAAGGGTAAGCCCTGTATAACCTACCTGTTCTTCAGCAACATCCCATACCCTCAATGTGTTATCTGAAGATCCCGATACCAGTTCACAGTGGTTGTTGCTTGTGTCAGCTGTAGGACACTGTATCCAATGCACACAATTGACACGGTCAGTGTGGCCAGGCACCATGTGTTGTATACTTCTTGTATGATGGCCATCCTATATAAGTAAACAAGAAAAACAGTAAGTGACGCAATAAAGGTCAGGTGTTTTTTTCTAGGTTTTTCCCCTTCAAATTTCAAAATCTTCATAAATTGAGTCTATGACCCGATTCTGACGTCATATTGCCATGATTTAAAGGTATATATATTATGTTATGTTAGGTTAGGTTAGTGTTAGGCAACGCTGTACGGTGCAACTAATTCACTCACATAGGCAAGCATTTTTTTTCTGATGCGACCACTTTTTCAAACCTAAGCGCGAGTGGCGATAAGATATTTAAGCTTTCAGTCGCCAGCACCAAATACTTTGCCAAGCTAAAAGCCTTGTCAATAAATCTGTATCCGTTTCAAAAAACACAGTTTCAAATACGTATTTGTATAGGCAAGCGAAGTTCTCACACGAGGCTATTAAATGAACCTAGAAATTGGCGCAAATTCCCACGCTGGCATTTAATAAATGAAGCTCGTAATTAGAGACACGGTTCAAAAGGTCATCTTAATACTACGCATAGTGTAATACGTGGAGGCGATGACCTGTGAATCATGCCGTAACACGCGGTTATGTATTATAACAATTTATATCCCAAGGCGCATTGCCATTGCGCAACTCCCTGGGCTGCCGAGAAATGGTTCTGTGAGAGATGTCACGTGCGATCGCGATGTGAAAGGTATACCGATATGAAACGATTGCAGAATAAAATAAGACTGATTTGCGCCCGGGATTTGCGATTCAAATGATAAATTTTGATGGCGATCTTTTTATGTATGAATCCATTTTTTATTTTAAATTGTTGATCTTTCAACCAGATACACGCATCGCATCCCAGGTACAATTTGTCGGACAGCAAAAGCAGGAAATGCTGGCGCCAAATCTTTTTTACTTGGGAGCCAAATTTGGGCTCCTATTTTTTTAAACTTAGGAGCCAGTGGCTCCACAATTAGATTTTGCACCGTACAGGGTTGGTGTTAGGGTTAACCTGGTAAGAGTTAAACTAACCATAACCCTAACCTAACTTAACCCTAACCTTACCCTAACCTAACGCTAACCCTAACCTACCCTAACTCTAACCTAACCCTAACTTAACCCTAACCTAACCCTAACCCAAACCATGCGTTAATCAGATTCACCTATGGCTTTTGAGCTAACAAATTTGAAAATACGTTTTTTATCGATTTTCAATTAAGTCTTGCCACACGAGAACAAAAAGAGATATCTCAATGAAATTAACATAAAATGTTGGAAACATGTTCACCTTTATATTGCAGTGTTTAAATTTAAAACAATAATAAATCATTTTGTATTTTATGTATTTTATAAATATGGCACAGTTCTTTCTGATACACCTTGTATTGATCGACAAAACAGTTATGCGATTTCCGTATACCTGTTGCTGATGAAGTGGTTATAGTAACGATGACGTCACAATATTTGTTATGGCTATCCCATCAGCACTTTCGACACAGACAACATGGGGAAGTTTCAAATAATCACAGATTGGGGATGTGCAGTGCAGTTTAAATTTGTTTTATTGAACATTATAGTTCTGTGTTCAATTAAAATGGTTAATAATAATATACATTAGATAATTATCTTCCTACCATATAATGCTTGGTTTCATAATTTATAGTAGGCTACTGTTCTCCTTTTATAACTTACGCTATCATAAACACCTCACAAAAAGAAACTTACCACTTTTTTCGAGACACCCTGTGTTTTATTTCTAGGAACCTAAATAAATCCAAAATAGTGAAAAGAACCAGAATTTTCTTCCGCACATTTTTAAACCTCATTTTTTACAATAGCATTTTTTTCTCCATATTTTGGATTTATTTAGGCTCCTAGAAATAAAACACAGGGTGTCTCGAAAAAAGTGGTTAGTTTCTTTTTGTGCGGAGTTTATTATTCAATAGGCCTATGAATAATGAAGGATAGAAATAGAATACGCTATTTTGTGTGTAGAAGCGCTACTTTTGGATTCACCGTCTAGGGCTGAATAATTTGTCCACCTGTACGGACTAATTTAAAGGTGAACAATGTATGTTCCGATCACTTCTTGGGGCTATGATTTTTTTCTTCGCATCAAGATATTTTTAGAAGAATCCCCATATTTTTCTCATTTTGTCTCTGTAACTCTTTGGGGCCAGAAATGTTTCATTTGGAAATTATAGGCTTATATGTGGTGAATTACTGCCAAAGGTGGTTAAGGGTAATGAAATATAATGCCAAGGTTTTCCGTTTCATATATTTAAAAGTCTATTTCATTATTCATTATTTCACTCAATTTCATTATTGCATCTGTGGATGTTAACTACTAACTACCTATTGATTCGTATACTACACCTTAATTAACACTTTAAAGGGGCATTTAGAGATGTGGTGGAGGCAGCGCCCTCCGTTACAAAATATATGATAAAAACAGGGATTTGTATATTTTTACAATTGTATTATGAACTTACACATAAAAAGGATTAAGAAAAATCAGCCTTCTTTGTACAACAAAACGTCGATTCAAAAATGCTGGTAGAGCCGCAACCAGCATTTTACATGGTTAAGGGTGGTATTCTAACATATATTTAAAACATTGTTTTAATCACGTTTTGCTTGGTGTTTTTTTAAGTAGAAATCAACAACAATAATGGCAATTTTTAATGTTCATCTTGAATTCTGAAGTAAATTAATTAAAATTTAAAAAAAATTAACATGACATTGTGTCCCTTTAACACTTTGAAGAAAAAAAACCTAAGGAAGCATTTGTAGATGTGTTATTGAAAATGTCAACAAATCTGTCTGAAATATTGCAACGTCAATTACATCTGAAATCTGAGTAGGTAATTTGCAAACAATTTCATTATTAACCATATACATACATGTACCATGCCATAAAATCCCTTAAAATCAACAGGAAGATATGTCCACTATTTTGAGCCACTAACATTTTTGATTTTTATTCAAGTTTGTTAGAAAATGTAATTTTTGCACAAAATAATGAAAGTTTTGGTAAAACTGAAAAGTTGGGTCGGTCAGGAAATGTGAAACTGGAACTTTCATTATATTACCACCCGACACTATAAATAGGTTGACAAGGAAAGCCAAGGTGTTGCAGAGTTTCTGTGCGACTCGAAAGGTTGCATTTATTTTACATACAAAATGTACTTTCATTTCAAGTGCAACATAAATTATTGAATTTCACGTTTTGGGGACGGAAAGTTCCCATCGACCCTCATTCATCCGAACAGTAAGATACCCCAGAGAATGTACAATTCACAAATTGATATACCTACAAAAGGCCATCCGCCAAAGGGATTTCATTATGCCTACAAGAGGCGATCCTCCAAAGGGATTTCATTATGCCTACAAGAGGCGATCCGCCAAAGGGATTTCATGATGCCTACAAGAGGCGATCCACCAAAGGGATTTCATTTAAAGGTAGATGATCCGATTGCTGGCCCGATTTTCAACTTGATGTTTTCTATTTTACATGAAAGGTCATCCTTAAAATTGTCGCATTCCAAAGTTTGAGTTGCATAACTCCAACGGTTCTATTTTTAGAAGCACAAGGTCACAAAATATTTGCCCATTGAGTAATTCACAGACCGGTTGGTGGTTAACCACTTTTGGCAGTAATTCACCACATTTTAGCTTATAATTTCTAAATGGAACATTTCTGGCCCCTAAGATTTTACAGACATAATGAGAAAAATATGGGGATTCTTCTGATATCAAAATATCTTGATGTGAAAAAAAATCATAGCCCCAAAAAAGTGATCGGAACATACACCTTTAACTAGAATTTGAGAAGGATCATCAGCGCAGAAATGTTCCACCTAGACGTCTTATGGACATTATTACCTGTGAAGAATTTCCGAAGTAGAGATCACAAGCATCTCATTATTGTAATTTCTTAACAATTACACAACATATATTTGACTGTCTATTTTTGTAATTTTGTATTTAAATTTATCAACTACTATAGTAAGTGCTATAGTTATCACGATTGGTAATTATACAACTAGTATTTTTTAAATCATCTTAGCAATGTATTTATACTAAATAATAATTAACTTTTCATTGCAAAGATAAAGACACACGCCAAAGCACTATTATGAGTAATAAGGTGTGGGAGGGTGGGAAAAGACAAACACACCACCAGTGTCACAAACTAATTTGTAGACAACCTTCTCGTCAGACTAGCACAGAACGAATGGTTGTACCAGTGTTGCCCAAAAACTGCATTAACTCGCTGGAGGGAATAATTACACGCATCACTGACTATGACAAGATCTGATCGCATCGTCACAACGGACGGTCCCATTATAGTGCGGGGGTAAAATGAATTTGTTCGTACGAGCCTTCCAAATTCTGATTAGCCTAACCACCAGCCAGTGTGTGTACTACTCAAATTGAGTTAAAGCTGAAATATTTGCGGTGGTTTTATTTATTTTCACGCTTATCGCACATATGTAGGCCTAATGTTTCCCCGGGAAAATTATAACATGCGAAAATGTTGTTTTCAACATTCATGCCGTGCATCCTGAAGGTCGCCCGCGAAAAAAACAATTCACAAAATGTCTATGATATCAAAATGCGCGAAAATATCTTTACGCGAAAATTTTGGCTTTTACAGTTAGCTCATGTAGTTCAGGAAACCCATACGTTGGTGTTTATTTTTCATTTTTCCCCCCAACAACAGATAGTGAGCTACATTTAACACGTTAGCAGATACGAAATGGAAAATCGCCGTTTCGTTCCGAGACTAGTATACCGTATTAGTCTCAGGTTTCGCTGGACTCCCTACTAGTAGTAGTAGTACAGGAAACCCATACGTTGGTGTTTTTTTTAGGATGGGGACAGATAGTGAAACATGCAAAATACCCTATGATGAATAATACCATGATGACAAATATCACTATGATTTGTTGTACTACTAGTAGTAGTAGGCCTACTACTCAAATCGACAAATTTTTATAGGGTTGTCCAGTTTCGTATTTTTGAGCGGAGCCCTTCACCGTATACCAAAATGTTGACAGGTGTTGCTACATCATCTGGCCCAAATACGGCGACACTCGCGGGAGTGGACGAGGCCTGGTTTCAAATGAAGGTAAGTTGAATATTTAGTACTTTCTAGTCGAAATACGTTCATATTTAATATTAAAAACCCTTCCGA
This sequence comes from Ophiura sarsii, assembly GCA_035610835.1. Lineage (NCBI taxonomy): Eukaryota > Metazoa > Echinodermata > Ophiuroidea > Amphilepidida > Ophiuridae > Ophiura > Ophiura sarsii. The sequence continues at coordinate 56,477,108 of CM069447.1, read as the reverse complement.
GAGACGATTAAACAAATCTTATTCCAGAATATCGTTGATTTAATAGAGTAATTTTGATCATAAAAATATGAACATCCCTAGTCCCAATAGTGACCTGTCCTAGGTTAGGCATGTTCATAGAATTTTGAAAATAAATTTATCTCTTTGAAAATGGATTACATGGAAACAAAGTACTTTACAATAAAAAATGATGGTTCAACCTTGTCTGCAGGCTGAATAATAAAAAAGTTATAACCAAAAGTAGTTTAAGTCATGCACATTTTAAAACCAGTTTAGGTAATTAAGGGTTTACTTTCATGTCTAGTTGCTTGTGTGTGGTTATTTAGACATCAGTGAATACACCCTATCCAGATCGCACTACATCGCTGTATTTAAAAGAGGTAAACATGAGTTTTCTACATATTTTGGTCAAAAATGTCGCCCTCTATAGTCAATGATATGAACATCCCTACCTAGGTAGCTACCTAGGGTCACAAAACTCCCTATTGACTGATCACGTCGCGAAATTCACATTGAGTGTCAGCACTGTCGATTTTTCACCTCAATATTTCCCCCAAAATGAGGATGCTTGATCAAAATTAATTAACTCAATGTATTACTAAGAGTTCTAGGAACAACATGTGAGTGCATTTTGATTGATTTAAATCATATTTGATGTGAAAATCTTGAATTAAAAATGTGATTTTCGCGACGTCGTGTGTCTATAGAGGGTGTTGTGGCTTAGCTACAAAAACAAGCATTGACTTCGTACGTCGTATTTGTTTCATAACAAAAAATACATTTTCTGGTAGTTAAATTTAAGTTATCCTTACTTATAGAACTATACTTACGGATTATTTTGATACCATCGATGTAATTCTACGCTCACGAATTCTGGAGATTTTAGAGGTTTTTTAACGACTAAATAATTACCGTTCTTCAATGCCGTCGAGTTTGCTTGGTCCCTGCATCAATGGGCTCCACACAACTCATCCAAAAGGGATTCTGGGTACCGGGAATCAGCCTAAGAAATAGGGGTCAATTCAGGGTCGATTAGACTAACTCTCCGTCGCCCTCTATGTCGCTATCTTGCAGGCTATATTTGTCCAGCTTTTGTACGGTAATTTTGAAGACTTGGGGATGTACCTAGGGTCGATACGTAGAGTTCATATGAAATAGTGTTCTTCCGTTTGCACAGCGCATTAATTCCCTTTCTTGTATTTACGTAATGAAAACTGCATACCCAGGACCCTAATTGTACATAATTTGTCGTATTGGATGGTTTTAAATGTCAAATATGTTAGAACATTGTATAGTTTGGTAATAGACCATTTAAAATTGAGATCAGAAATCTTCGGAAAACAGGTCACGTGCGTTCTTCGGAATCTCACTAAAAGCAGCCTGGTGCCAACAATTTGGAACCAGGCTGTTGTTAACAGTTGATCGCGTTCGTAAATCGTAGTATTGGTTGTCCGCCTAGTGATTTACTATGTTTGCACACACGCGTACACCCATGAGGAGTAAAACGTGGAACGAGACTAATTGAAAATATTCGGAACCAATCGTAAACTACCGCGAATTGACTTCCATATTTGCTCGAACTTTTCATTTCGCTGTGATTAGGGCCGATTTTATATCATTAATATTTCATTTTGAGTAGCATTTATGGAGCTGAAAATGTATCTAGGATGCAATAACAGTACATAGCACATGTATAACCCAGGTAAGTGTATTCAAATGTTTTAGAAATAGGCAAACTAGAAACGAAAATCGCCAGCGTACGAACATATGCTTTCATTTCATAGCTCTCATACTGAGTCGTATCACGACGTATGAGAGCTATGAAACAGAGCTAGTTGTGGCTATAGTATAGTGAAGCATGAACGATAGTATAGCCACCATTGGGTCTAGAACATCCCTAACAGTAACAATGGCCATGGGCAAATATTTTGTGACCTTTTTAGGCTGTCAACTTGTGGTTGTGCTTCTAAAAATAGAACCGTTGGAGTTTTGCAACTCAAACAATGCGACAATTTTAATGTTTAAGTAAGGATGACCTTTCATGTAAAATAGAAAACATTGATCAACTTTAAAATCGGGCCAGTAATCGGTCCGGAACATCTACCTATATTTATAAAATAAATGTATTCACTGTGTATTGTATTGTTTTTTAAAAATATTATTAGTATAAGCTTAATTTTAAAAAGCCTGTTATTGTAGATACTAGATGAAATAAAACACAGCTACAGATAAATTGACCAAGTTATACCTGCGTGTCATACAGTGCAATCGAAGAATGTGTCCCAAAAGCTAGCAGGCCATTAGCACCCCATTGTGCACAGTGCGGCGCACGATTGCATGCTGCACTAACATAGCGTGTAAAAACTGCACTGGGCGTCGCCATCTTTGTTTTGGTCTGGCGATTGATTAGGGTTGGGCGATATTGTAATAAAATATTCAGGGAACAGACGACGCGACGGTATTCTGTAAAGGGTCCAACAAAAGAAAGTATACCACTTTGTTTATGTCATTTTTTTTTTTTTTGGGGGGGGGGGGGGGGGGGGGGGACCAAACAGTCCAAATAGACATTTAGATGAATCTTTTAGGCATAATTTGATACTATATTTTCCCCCTAACAACAAAGATAAACCATGGTTAGCACCATTTAAAGGTAGATGACCCGATCACATTTTCGTAACACAGAATTATTTCAAACATACGGAGATTTTCATATCATATGAAAGCTCGTATTTTTCTCATCATCACTGAAATTTGACGGCCTAAATCGGTATAATTACGGAGAAATCGATGAAATAACGTCGAATTACCGCGAATGGGGTATACCACCGATATAGTTTGTGTACAACTCAATGGGTACAGTTCACAGCATCTTGTGCGTCTAAAATAAGAACCATTAGAGCTATGCAACTCAAACTTTGGGACACAACTTTTTTAAGGCTGACCTTTCATGTAGAATAGAAAACTTCAAGTTCAAAATCGGAAAAGTGATCGGGTCATCTACCTTTAAAGTCACATTTTCAATACACATACGCGGGAAGAAAAGACCACATGTTGTCTGGTTACCTGTTCATAATCAAATAGCCCGCTCGCTCAGGCACAACCCAATTCGCACTGTGTAATCAATATCCATTTCATTCCCGGCCATTCAAAGTGCCACGCACAGCATTTTCTCGCGGCTTGCGTGCGTTGAACATGTGACTTTTGAAAACTGACCAATTTTCTTTAAAGAGTGCTAATCATGGTTTATCTTTGTTAATTATGCCTAAAAGAATCATCTAAATGCCTATCTAGCTTAGCCTGTTTGGTCAAAAAAAAATTGAATGTTACTCAAAATGACATAAACAAAGTGGTATACTTTCTTTTGTTGAACCCATCCCAACTTAGATGAATCATGAAAGTATAAGTTTCCCCGGCGACCCCCCCCCCCCCCCCTTGACTGATTCAAAAGTGTTGGGGGGGGGGGCGGCCCGGCTAGTGCGAGGTGACGCTTCTGATTATACACAGAAGCTCAGATTGGTGTGATTCATCTTAGGTAAATGATTATGCCAAGAAAACCAAATGCATGGTATTTCACCAAACACAAGCGGTACAAGCGGTACAGCTTATAAAACCTCTGATGGAAGTAACCTAGAAAACGTAGAGGACTTCAAATACCTGGGAGCTTGTGTAGGCCTAGGTAGTAGCCAGCATGACATAAAAATACGTAACACTTGCTTGGAAGGCCTGCAATGCTCTGAACAAAGTGTGGAAATCCAGCCTCTGTCGAAAAATAAAAATCAGACTTTTCCAAGCTACTGTTCAAAGTGTTCTACTGTGTGCGGGAATTGAGACATGGACCAGTCACCAACAGACTCAAGAAATCTCTAGATGGATGCTACACTATCATGACTATGCTGCTGAGAACTGCACTCAACATTAGTTGAAAAGTCAAGGTATCGAACAAAGACCTGTATAGAAACTTACAAAAGGTATCAGAAAACATCACAGATAGAAGGATGAGATTTGCCGGGCTTTGCATGAGAAGAGAAAAAGAGATAGTGTCTGACCCCGGGCGGGGTCTGACCTTATGCTATGGAGACCCAAACACGGACAACATATCTGTCGGCCGCCCAGTCTTAACATACTTGGACATCTTGGCGAAAGACACAGGACTGAATGATGAGGAGATGAAAGCATGCATGAGGGACAGAGTATGGCGATCCATCACGAAGACCGATCGAGATCGACATAAGTATAGTAAGTAGTATACTGTATATAAACTGCTCACAAAAAGTATCGAAACACTTAGAAATGATCCAATATAATGTATAACGGCTCGAAAAGGTATGCATAAATCAAAGCAAATAACCAAGTGTATAATTTTGTTCTGCGTATTTTGATACCTCGATCGATGAGATACGATGTTGCGGAGCGGAGTTATTGTCATTTCAATGATCGTGGTCCAGTTTCAAAGGTGACACTCATCCCTATTGAAAATCACGAATCTGATCGCTCTAAACAGTAATGCAAACCTCTTTCTATAGGGTGATTGTCACTTTTGAAACTGGACCCACGACCATTGAAATGACAATAACTCCGCTCCGCAACATCGTATCTCATCGATCAAGGTATCAAAATACGCAGAACAAAATTATGCACTTGGTTATTTGCTTCGATTAATGCATACCTTTTCGAGCCGTTATATATTGGATCATTTCTAAGTGTTTCGATACTTTTTGTGAGCAGTTTAGTAGTAAATGATTATAGCCCGATGCTGGGTGATGTTTGCTATTATGAGTAAGTTGAACGTTTAGTAAATAAATAACAATGCATTTATATGATAAACTTAATAGCCATCATCAGAGTCAATCAAGATCCAGTCTATAAGAACGGTTAGTGGTATCTTCAAAGACCTGAAGAGTTGGATGATGCATCATAGGCCTACCGGGGCCTACCTCGTTTTGGATACGCTAATTGATGCCATCAGTGAAATATATGTCGTTTAGGGACCGTTCATTATTGATGGTGGAGGGCGGTTGGGACAAATTCGAGACTTGTATGTCAAAATTACCTAACCCCCTACAGCTGAAACTGAAAATTACATGACCCCCTGCTGCTAACCAGTAGCTTTTTACACCCCCTCCCCGAAAAAACCCCTTGTCACATACTTAAGAAGGGGCTGCCTTTTGGAATTTTGCTCATGGATACGTTGGCAAATTCTATTTGTGCCCCATCTGAATGAACGGCAATCATTTTATGATGCCCCTTCTTTTTATTTTATGAAATTAGTATGGTGAGTGGAACGAGCCGTAATATTTGTCATATTTATACATGTTTGGGTGGTTTTGTGAGTTTATAACCCGAACAAGTTAGAACATCCTGGGCAGAAACATATTTAGGATCCAGTGAAACATCCTACTTTTGTGAGCATTGGTGGAAAGCTGAGACGAGGTGAAAAGCATGCAAAAGATATAACATTTTTTAATCACATAATTGGATTTAGTATCATATGCTAATTAACATGTTTTTATGCGGGGGGGGGGGGGGGGGGGGGGGGGGGGGGGTTGTATTCACCCTGTGACTCTATATTTTTTTCGACCGTTGATGATATAGATAATGTTTTTCCAACAGATCGTCCGAGGCGCAGAAAAGATTTGCTGTCCGGAAGTCGTCTCATAGTAATTTGTTTTGAAGTTGATAGGTTTTTAAGAAAATTTGCGCGAAGCGCAGAAAAAAAATGGCAATTATACTCCAAAATAGCAACTAAAATCACCCCGGGCCCCAATCACCACCATCTTTATAGTTTAAAAAAAGTTACACAACCCCCCCTGTTTAAGAATAAAAATTTACATACCCCTATTTCCACATATGAAACTTACATAATCCCCCTCTATAGTTTGACGGTCAATATTGGGAAATTCAGCCCAAATGTATGGTTTAAATCATTTTGTAGTATTAAAATTAATAAAACAAATAAAGTTTTGCAACAGCTACATGATTTATGTCAGTTTCAATTGTTTTATTTTTGTTTCTATCCTAAATCTATCAAACACGTGAACGGCGTTATCCAAGAATTACATGGTTTCGTGCGTAAAAATGTGGGCAGGGTGTTCGCAAACATTATTGTTCTAGTAACTTTAGCATATTGGGTCATCAAAAACAATCAAAGTAAGCAGATTTGAAACAATTTATTTTCATAATTTTCCAAAGCTGAAGTGGTCCCATTTTTGTGGAATGGCCCATATTTTTCATGTGTACTCATATAAAATGCAGCAGACCTTCACAGATCTTTTAGAATTTGACTGGCTGTTAAATCGACATCACCGTGTCTTATGACAATAGTTCATTTTTAACAAAAGAAGGATTTACTTAGAATAAAATGCCCCTTTGAGGAAAGTCATTTAAACCATCTCATAACACAAGGTAATTTTGGCCTACTGGTGTTTTTGTTTGTTTTTTCATCTTTTAATTTAAAAAAATAATTATTGACCCGCATGATGCCAATGAAAACTGCTACCCCCTCATTAATACCCTCCTCACTTCTCCTTCCCGAGCAGTTTAATGTTTTTCTTCCTACTAAACCTAGTCACCAGTTAGTAAGATCGAATAAAAAAATACGAATTTTTAAATTCGTGCGGCGAATTCATGGAGGCCGCCATTTTAAAATTACGTCATTATAGTTGCTGCTAATAATGCGTTTTCTTGAATGGAGTGCCCAGTTTATCATTAAATAAACTAAATTTGACTTAAACTCGATTCCAGATGATATTCTGTGCGTTCAATTGACCCCGAAAAACAAATGACGTCATTTTTAATGACAAAACCACCTCTTACACGAACGAATTTGTTCCATTTTTTGGTTTAAAATCACTTTTTACTCCTCTTACCGTCTATAGATTTTCCTTGGCGTCGGTGAAAAGTTAGTAAATACATTTAACTATCGGATTCAAAAGTTTTAACATACCCCCGAATTAGTAAAATTACCCCGCAACCAAAAAACATTAATTGCTATATTCTTAACTGTGTACATCCGGGACACTAATATACTTTTAAAACAAAATGGCGGCCCCCATAGTCGGACACGAATTTAAAAATTCGCATATTTTAATTCGATCTTACTGACTGGTCACGGTCAGAATTCGAAGCAAAAAATTAAATAAGTTTATACTGTCAACGTTGGGGATGCAAGCTGCACAGGATATTGGAGTGGCCTAATTTACTTTTCGCACTGTAAAATTAACTTAGTAGTATTATGAATCTCGCCCGTTTTGCAGCTAGTGATTTTAACAACTTTTTAGGGGGCGAAGCCACCCTATTAGCATGTGATTGCAAACACTTACACATTTAAGTCTTTCTAGACTTAAGGGGCAATTGGAACTTTCAAAAGTCCATTTTGAAATGAGAGTTGTCTGCGGTCGCGAAGCCCGAAGAATCAGACAGACAACTCTCATTTCAAAATGGACTTTTGAAAGTCCAATTTCTTTTAAAACCCAGTAAATTTCAGAAATTAAGGGTTGTTGTAAACATTTAAAACAAGGAGAAACACAAAGCAATGAAATAGTAAGAACTCCCCCCCATGGCGGATGACTCCCTGTTCTATGTTATCACGATATTCGGCTAAAATTCTGACATTTAGCGTTGCCATGGCAACCTGACGTTGAAATAAAAAATTCCGAGAACATACTGTTTGCGGAATTAGTTGTAGATCATGTGTCAATTATGGATGTAAATGGATGTTTCGTTCTTGAGTTAGACTTGTTCTTAGTTTTGACCAATCAGCAGCCTTGCTTGGTTACCATAGCAACCATGTCAAAAAACAAAAATCAACTCGCTCTATACAGTGATATATGGTTATCATATGTCACTGTAAATATTTGCCAAATGACATGTCAATTGCCCCCTCAAGTCTGTCCGGGATCCGCCGTGTTTCTTGAAAAAGCCGTTCTATTCTATACAGGGTGTCCCTAAAAAAAGGTGCACTGTTCCACGTCATTGCCCTCATTGAAGTTACTCAGTATTTTTGGCTGAAATATTTATATAAGGTCATGTGTTTAAAGCTCGCCTCCTTTCGCGTTACACACGGATTTTGGCTTTCGCGACATGATTTTAACTTTACACATTTATATTTGCTTGTATACCCCCTGAGGTAGTAAAAGTATACATTTTCTGAAGGGATATTGCATGAGGAAACCAAATATGCCATTAAGACCAAGAACTAAAATGGTATGATCGGAAATGTTCGGGAAAATATCAGAGTTTTTAATTTTTAATTGAGATCAATATATTTTTTATACCCACCCCTATCATTATTTTGTTTACATATTTGAATTCCTCATGAAATTACCCATTAGATGATATATAATTGTCAAAGTTACTACGTCGGTATGGTAATTATACGGCTAGTGAATATCTCCATTTTTATTTTATTTATATTTAGAATTTTCAGAAATATTTGTTTAAGGATGAACCCTTCCCTGATATAAACTGCATTTCTGAATTCCTCTAGTTACAAGCTTTCCAAATATGTATACTTTTGCTATCATCATGATCATAGGTTGAACACTTTTCTGTTATAGTCGTTTTTATAAATCCGGTAAATTGAGGCTGATTATTCATGTTGACTGTGTAGCGAATAGGAAGAAAGCGGATGATCATTGTCTTATCCATAATCAATCAATCAATCAATCAATCAATCTTTTTTATTTCCATATAAAAAATACTTCAAATCACAATCACATATATATAAAAAACATAATATGGAGGAGAAGACTGGAAAGCCAATGAGGCCCGTTTATGGTCTACCCCTTAAAACAAGTAATACATAAACAAACATTTAATACTACAATAAACAATAAGAATCCCACAACACCATATACAAGACAGAACAAGGACGGGCTCAAATACAAGAGATTACTCGTAATTTTGGATAAGGTTTTGCTTTAACTGGGTTCGGAAATGCTTTAACGATTTGGATTGTTTCATGTTTTTGGGAAGTGAATTCCAGAGAATTGGACCATTGGTTCGAATAGCACGGTCGGGGAAAGCCTTTTTGTTATTTGTCATGTTAACATCATTGTCATGTCTTGTTGGGTAGTTGTGAACATCTGAACGCTTTGAAAAGAAGGTTTTAAAAGCTCTGGGTGGATCATTTGTGGAATATTTAAACATGAATACCCCAAGTTCCATTGTGTACATATCGGTTATTGTAAGAAAATTATACTTAGCAAATAAAGGTGCTGTGTGACTCCTATAGTGACTATTAGAGATGGTTCTAATTGCCCATTTTTGCAGTTTAACAAGTTTGTCTAGATATGATTTACAAGTTTTGCCCCATATAAGTATTCCATAGCTGAGATAAGGTAAAATTAAAGTACAATATAACGAGTGTAATATACGTGCTGGAATAGAATGCTTAAGTTTGTTCATGACACCAATATTTCTTGAAACTGTTTTCGATATGCAATCAATGTGGTTTTTCCATGTAAGACATTCGTCAATTAATACGCCTAAAAACTTAGTACATTTTACTCTTTCTAGTGTAATATTATTTAAAGTAACATTAAAATCTTTTCGTATTTTGGTTGATGTCATATGAGGTCTACCTAAAATCATATAATTCGTTTTGCTAGCATTAACTGATAATTTGTTGGCTTTAAACCAATTGCTTACTTCATTCAAATCTTCATTTATTACATTTATTTTGCTATTGATGTCCTTGTGTGAGTAAAGAATAGTAGTGTCATCAGCAAACAATATGAAATCAAGTACATTTGAAGTATATGTTATATCATTAACATACAATATGAACAGCAAAGGGCCCAATATGGATCCCTGTGGAACACCACATACAATATTTTTAAAGTCAGAATTACAGTACAGTTATCATAAAAACACTTTGAGTTCTATTGCTTAAGTAGCTCTCAAACCATTCAAGTACTACACCACGAAATCCATAATGTTCCAATTTATGAAGAAGTATTTTATGATCAATAGTATCAAATGCTTTTGATAAATCTAAGAATATTCCTATTGTAATTTCATTATTTTCGACGGCAGTGTTGATTTTATCTACCAGTTGAGCAATAGCCATGTAGGTTGAATGTTTGGAGCGAAAACCAAATTGTTTTTCATTAAGGATTTCGTGAGTATTTATGAAGTCAGCGCATCTGTTAAATACAAGTCTCTCGAGAATTTTGGAGAAACATGGTAAAAGCGAAATTGGACGATAGTTTGAGAATAATTAATTAGTTGTTACAAATAGTTGACAAGTCTGTTGAACCACATACTTAAAGACTACTAAATATCCTTTGAAATGGGACCAAAATGGTGTTTGTAACATTAGGAATTACTAGTTATTGTAAAAAGAACAAAGCATGGGATTATCCCCATTGAGTTTGTACGGGCGGCAGTGCACCCCTTCCAGCACCACCCCTGGTCCCCAAACATCAAACAGCTGTATCTCCCTTTCTGTATTAGCTATACTATTGCGTTTTGGCAGGCAGATAGCTTGTTAATAGGGCTTTAAAATGATACCAAATTTGTTGAGATAGTTTTTTTGGTTTTAAAAATATTTGAGGAAAATGACAGCATGAAGCTAAAAAATGTAACAGCGCCACCCTATTGGGAGGCGAGTTCATACCGCGTGACCATAATCATGATAATCTTAAAGATAAATTAGTTTGATTTCGAATGCCGTTAGTTTGATTGTAATTGCTCTTCCCAATCCAACGATATGCTTGATCAATCACAAGTACTCAAAAACCGGCTTGTGCCACTTTTGAAGGAAAACAGATGCTTGTAGAAAGTGTCATTATCTCATATAATAATCAGTATTTACCCACGTTTACATGAGCTTCAAGATGAGTAAATTACCTTTTGAATACCGTTTGTTTTATCTCATTTGCTTTATTCTATCGACATGCTTGATTAAAGTTGATCACAAAAAGTAAAATTTGAGCTAATTTTTAAGAGGAAATGCTAAATCGTTAAACAAAACAGCAATTTTACACATGGATGTTTCTTTCCAAAAACTGGTTTGCTCAAGGTCAAACAAGAATATTTATGGATAAATCCAAGCAAATTCGACAAAACACACTGCATACGAAAGCTTATGTAGTAATCATGAAGTTTGTGCAAACACCAAATCCAAATACGAGATGTTTAAAGATGAAAATGACACATTCCCCAAAAAACTTTTTTTTCTTCTCTAAAAGTGGCACAAACCCGATGTTGAGTGTTCGTTGTTGATCAAACATATTTTTTAATCGAGAAACACAATCAAATAAACGGCATTTGAAAGCCAACTAAAATATCCTTTAGATTATATAAATATTACAGCCAAATACTGAGTAATCAATGAGGGTAATGACGTGGAACAGGTGCACCCTTTTTTAGGGACACCCTGTATTGCAATTATATTTCAAATGTCACATCTCAGAGAAAATACCCCATTTGTATAGTATTAATCAAATCTCAATGTTTAACTAATAAACAACGTAATTTGTGACAAAAATAGAGACAAAAACAAGTCAGACCACGATGAGCTTCAAACTCACGCGTCGAAAAATCAAGTCCTGGATGGAATAAGTATTTGTTTAAAGGGATACTAAGAGATGTGTTGAAGGCTGCGCTCTCAATAATGATCATCTTTAATTATTAAGTAAATTTTGTAAACAAACCCACTTAAAACATCTCCTAGTACACCTTTAAGTCTGATGCCTCGACCACGATACCTTGGTAGATGATTGTTTCCATAGCAAAGAATTAAGAAATATCTAATACTTATTTAAATTATATTATTTCCTCAATGATCATAAAACAATATCATTAGGCCAGAATATCGTCAAGTACCTATGATCATCCCTTTTCTACCAATTCGCCTCAAAATTAAGGTGCATAATATCTATATACTAATTTTCGGTCCCTCGCCTGATTAGATAGTTCAATAATAATTTTACACTCGCGCCCCTCTTCAACTGAAAAAGCGTGGGAATTGCGCCTCTAATACACGAGCTAATTAGATAGTTCAATACCCGTTTTTTCCCGTTTTCAGACATGCGCAGAAAGGATCACATGTGAAAATCCAAAATGTTGAATTTATTTTACTCGGGTAGCTACTGTTCGGACACAAATTGTGGTTTTCGGAGTGAGTGATGACATATGGTCTTCACCCAAAATATTTTCTTCAGGGATATAGCTACATTTCTGTATATGCGGCTGTTTGTTATTCTTAAAGATCGCATAGTAACAAGCATTTATACGTCCGACAAATAAAAATATTTCACGACATTTTCTAAATGTAAACAAAAACTCTTACACAGATCTTAAAGTGACACTTAGTAACACAGATGAATGCGACGTTTGCTAACGATAATAATGATAATGATAATGTATTTATTTGACATTCACCAAACATATAGGTATGGTCAAAGTACACAAAGATAAGGAAACAAACAAACAAACAAACAAACAAATTATAACAAACAAATGTACATAAGTATAAAATATAGATACATATATATCATATACAATTTAAACTCCTGAAGATGTACGCAACTCAAATGCAGAGTTTACAAAATTAATAACTGGACGAATGCAATCAAATTCGTTAACCCTCATTATAGTCAAGAAAATGTCATTGTCATCTAAGTTATCAAGATCATATATTTCACCAATTTCAGATATCATTTTAGTACGCATATCATTATAGAGCGGGCATTTCATAATGAAGTGAAATTCATCTCCGATGACATTTAGATTGCATGACATGCATATCCTTTCATTTGGGGGGATTATCGGGTATAAAGAAACTGGCAGTACCATGTCAACCGTTTCTATGTTGTGCTGCGCGACCGCGTTTAACATGGCGCACGCGGTTCGGCGCACACGTAATGACGCAGACAAAAAGTGTACGCGTTTGTGGCGCAAACCGTGCACATTGTAACGGAGCAGAGTGAAAGCAGGCAGTCCGTACACTCTTAGAAAAAAGATGCTTCAGGCTTCAGGGGTTCTTGGCTGTCCCGTATGGAACCCTTTATATCACCTTAAAAGGTTCCAAAAAGAACCATTTTAAGGTTCAAAATAGGCAAAATATGGGCAAACATTGGTCTTTCGAACCTCTACAGGTTCTCTACAGAACCTTTTGGGGCCTTTAAAATCAAAGAACCTTTAAACCATTATACGATGAACCCCTCTGAAGCACCCTTTTTCTAATAGTGTACCCTAAAGCCATCTCCTCCTCTCCGCAATTCCCTTACTTGATAATCTGGATATAAGGGCACATGGGGCATCTGGATAAACGGAACGTGTGGTACATTATCATGATTATTATAGAGTGTCTGGATTATTCAGGGCATCCGTGGTATCTGGATTACGGGGTTCACTATAAAACGAGTCTCAAATTACCTAGATATACTATGCGCAGGTGGGCCACCTGTGATAACTGGATTTTATTAGGGTGTACACTCAGGTAGTATCTCGGGAGGCTTTATAGAACACAGCAAACATGATGAAGGGACTACATATACTATACGTTAAGGCCCCACATAATGTAAATAGGCCAAACAAAACCCGGATGGCACACATTGTGCTCAAGTACAAGCGTGGAATGGTACAAGTGATCTTGATGATAGAAGACTCCGCCGACCATAAAACTAAACGACCGACTATAAAACTATAACGCTCAGAACGTAGGCCTACTGAATTACCTGGATACAGTATGTGCATATGGGCAGTGGCGACACTTGCACCAGCACCATATGTTAACGGCATATTATGTGATCTTTTCCAGAGAGCGCCCTCTATTCGTGATTTTTTTTTAGAAAGTAGATTTTCTTGCAGATTTACATTTCTGATCATAAATCGTACATATATTCCAAGTTACATGGTTTTAGAGTGAATTTAGACTAGAATAAAATAAGTTGTCGGATATCCGGCAGTTTATTTTCACTCTAAAACCATGATTTTGAAGTAATTAAGAATCGTATCGCCCTGTAACTTGGAATGTATGTACGATTTATGATCAGAAATGTAAATCTGCAAGAAAATCTACTTTCTAAAAAAAATCACGAATAGAGGGCGCTCTCTGGAAAAATCACATAAGATGATCAGAAATGTAAATCTGCAAGAAAATCTGCTTTCAATTTGTTTTCGATGTTGAGGGCGTTCCATGGAAAGATCACATAATATACCTTTAAAGGAGGAAAACGGGTGGCAGGGCAATAAAAGAATCGGGGGAGACATTTAAAAGCTAATTTTAAGTAACTTTCAATTTTGACATTAAAATTCAACTTTTTATTATTTGGGGTACAAAATAGGTAGAGACATGCGCTGACAGGAGTACAACTGGAGGTATTAAGAACACGTTGATGGAGTAGGCCTACTCGGATTAAGATCTTGGGTATCTGTATTATTTAAGAGCACATTGGGCCTAGGCTCATGGTGTATTAAGGGCATCATGTTACTTACATTATATCAAGGGCACCTTAGTACCTGAATTATTTAAGGACATACTCTTGATTGATATTTATATAAACATTTATAGGGCCTAACGCTTTGATATTACTGACCTCTGCCTATTGTGATATGACTTTTACTGTCCGCTCTTCGGCACCCACGTTTAATTTACTTGACTATGATAAAGTAAGAGCACCTGGGTATCTCGAGATAATGGCACACTGCAGTGGGCCTACCTTGATTATGTGGTATCCAGTGCATTATTAAGGGCACCTGGGGTAACTGGATTAGGGGTTAGGGCTTAGGCCTATGGGGTTTCTGGATATAATGGGACAACGGGTACCTGCATTTCAGGTCTCATGGGAGGCCTACATAGGTATCTGGAAACACAAACGTAGGCCTACCTAGATTAAGGCAATGTATAACCTGGATTATCAAAAGCACCTGCGATATTCGGATTATTTTATTTAGGGCCCCGTCTGGATTATGTATACATGTATTTATAGGACATGTTCTTGATATTATTGTATCAAATTTTCTTACGCTTTGTTTACTTATTCCCCGTGAAATCTTCTAGCGAGTCCAGCGCGAAGCGCTGGTCCCCGCTAGTTATATATAATAAAACGACATTATAAAAGCTCGTAATCAAAAGTGGTCAAAGCGCTGTAGAAAATACTGACGGCAAAACATATGACTACAAGTCTACAGCAATACAATAGATTCTTACAAAAAGATAAAATACAATACACTGAGCCAAAAAAGAAACTTATAAAAAAAAGAAACTTATAAAAAAAGAAACTTATAAAATTTTTAACAGATCACCAAATAAAATTCTGTGCATGAAAATGTACTAAATTTGGATACAATATTAATATTAATATTAGTAATATTGTATCTAAATTTGGTACATTTTCATGAACGGGATTTTATTTGGTGATCTGTTAAAATTTTATAATCTTTTTTTTTTATAAGTTTCTTTTTTGGCTCAGTGTATAATCAGAAGCATAACACAATGATTTTGAAAAGGTTACAAATTACCTTGTCATCCACTTTTGATTTGTTTATTGTATAATTTGAAGTTCGTCATACTCAGTTAATTTGTCGCTGTCAAACTACAACACAACTGGTCAATCATCTGTCTCCTTCTAGCAATAATTTGTTTTTACTTCAAGTTGTAATTTTTTTTAAGTGTGTGGTTTGACGGATTTAATTTTATAAAGTCTTCAATAAGTTTTTTTAGTGCACGATGGGGGTGTAAATCGGTGTGTCTACATGTTATTTTAACACTTTCCACGCGGCTATTAGTTTTACCATATACAAAACAGATTTTTCAGAAACCTTTCTCAATTTTTAATGTCTATGTCAAGGATTACTGAACCAATACTAGGCATGTTTGTACTTATTTCAATGCATTTCTCATGGTGATTCCAAATATGGTAATGAAATTAAATAATTATGACATTTTTGAAACATTTTGTGAACATTTGGAATGTCGTCTGCAGCCGTCTGCCGCATGGAAAGTGATACAGTAAAGAACTGCTGATAATATATCTGGTCATTAATTTTGTTTAAAAAACACCTTCTGCAAGGTCAGGTCAGACCAATTGGTATCTATTCTAAAAAAAAACCCACATTGTAACATAGCACTTTCCTCTTATTTTATTCAATACATGTTTTAAAGTATACTCGAATGGTGTATTCATATTACCCTAACAGAATCTATTACAGAACAAATCGGTGTAATTTATACCCGGGGGGGGGGGGGGGGGGAGACGCACTCAACTTTTTTTGGGTAGGGGTGTGCCGTCCAGGGTCTCAAAAAGAGGGGGTGGGGGGAGGGGGGGGGGGGGGGCTACAGAACTGGGCATAATTCTGTTATACCCTCCACACCCTACATTAGTAGTATGCGTCGTTCTTAAAAATCATGCACTTTGAATACCCCTGTGAAGGGAATAACAGAATTACTCCCATAGGGAGAACTGAACTGAGTGGATTTTATGACGAAAAATAGGGTCTTAGGAACAGAGGGTGAAAAAGGGTGTCTTCAGCGCGGCACATACCTATACCCATTTCCAATGTCAGTGCCCCCCGGGAATTTATACTCATAATTGTCAAGATGTGGTAATATAATAGACAGCGATGGAACTTCAGATTTTTTTCAACTAGCCAGTCGGGCAGGTAACTCACAGAATGTACCTGCCCGGCAAAAATTCCACCAGCCCAAGGTTTTTTCATAATATTTTGCAGCAAACAATTAAGAGCAAGATAACTTTTAAATGATGATACAATTACATGTTTTTGTCTTTATTGTACGATGTTCCACTGTAACCCTAGCCCGGAACAGCTCCTCGTATTCATCATGTTCATCAATCCAATACTCTCTTTAATCTCCTAAATCAACCTGATCTCCTCTATCATCATGGCAGTCATCCGAGTGATGAAATTACCAGTGGCGTATCTGGGATTTTTCCAGGGGGAGCAAAGGAATTTTTTTCCTGGTGGACACCAGTTCGACCCTATTAAGTAAATAACTTGCGCAGCTGGGTTGTTTATTCCAGCGAATGACGTTGCATCCTAAAGTTGATGCACGCGTAGCGCGCGAAATTTTAACAACATATCTACACGAAACTTACCATTATTAAGGTACATTTTTCTTGCAAACGGGCTTCTATAATGATATTCCTGGACAAATGCAAATTTGCCATTTTTATACTAAATTGCCCATCATAAAACCGGGCAAGGGGCAAAGTTGTCATTTAGATGGGAATTAAGTAAATCCCTTAGATTTTCTCTTCCTTTCTCCCTTTTATCTTCCTCTACTCCCTTTCCTTTCTCCCCCTTTCTCTTTTCCTTCTCTCTACCTCCCCCTCTCTTCCTCTCTTCCCTCTCTTCTTCCCCTCGCTTCGATTTGTTTAGCCCTGTAGTTTGGGCTGGCCTTCCCGGTCGAAGCCGTCTGGGGGGGGGGGGGGGGGGGGGGCACTCTGACCTTCTGACCCCCGGGAGATACGCTACTGGAAATTAGACCCTGAACTTGCTGTTACTTACACTTTGAGGTTCAAAAATGTAAACAAAATGTTACCCGCCAGTCGGACGGGTACCTTTGCATTTTCACCCGCCCGACACGAAAGTTACCCGCTATGGGCGGGCGGGCGGGTCTTATTTCCATCGCTGATAATAGAATCGTACACAAGAAAACGAATATATTTTAATTGCAGAGTAACATAAGTCCGGTAGTCACTGACAGATAAGATATAATGAGCGTATCCTACAATAACTGAGTTTTATGAATGAAATATTTAAAATAAGTTAAACTCCGTGAAAGATTGCGCGTAAAACGACCTTGTTGAACTTAATCAAGATTCAACGTTATTTGTTGTAATATTGTCTACGAATTAAAGAACGTATAAACATGAGGAACTGTCTCCGGTTAATTACTTCCAAGTCTCGATTCAAGTTTAGCGTAATTAAATAAGTTCAAAGCACCGCTCGAACCTACCGCTCCGTTACTCAACTCTCATACAATATAAATATAAATTATGGAAGTGGTTTGATTAAAACAAGTGTTTTATATTCACCAAAATTACATTTCTTAAATAATCTCATGATCAGTAGGCCTATAGGCCTAAATTGTTCAACATTATTTCTGAATATTTTATATCAAACTTTCGACAAACCAACTCAAATTCACCCATAGATAATCTTCCGCAAAATACCTCTATGTTACGTGTTGGTTGAATCAGGAGGGACACTGTTTTTGACAGGTACTTACAGCAACGCCGCAGTAGCTATGTATACATTAAAGGCATAATATGTGATCTTTTCCAGGGAGCGCCCTCTATTCATAATTTTTTTTATAAAGTAGATTTTCTTGCAGATTTACATTTCTGATCATAAATCATAAATATATTCGAAGTTACAGAGCGATACGATTCCCAATTACTTCAAAATTATGGATTGAAAATATTTTCTATTTTTCAAATTTTACTCTAAATTCACTCTAAAACCATGATTTTGAGGTAATTAGGAATCGTATCGCTCTGTAACTTCGAATATATTTATGATTTATGATCAGAGAAGCAATTTTTTTCTTCGAGGATTGAGGGTGTCCCCTGGAAAAGATCACATAATATATCTTTAATGAGGGAGTAAAATATAAACATAAGGAACTGTCTCCTGTTATTAACTTCCGAGTCTCGATTAAAGTAAATAAATAATCTCATGATCATATAGGCCTAAATTGTTAAACATTATTTCTGAATATTTTATATCAAACTTTCGATAAACCAACTCAAATTCGCCCATAGATAATCTCCCGCAAATTACCTCTATGTTTGTTACGTGTTGGTTGAATCAGGAGGGATACTATTTTTGACAGGTACTTGCGGCAACGCCGCAGTAGCTATACATTAAAGGTATATTATGTGATCTTTCCAGGGAACGCCCTCAACATCGAAAAAAAAAGTGAAAGCAGATTTGTTTTGCAGATTTACAATTTTGATCATAAATCATACATACATTCCAAGTTACAGGGCGATACGATTCTTAATTACTTCAAAATCATGGTTTTAGAGTGAAAATAAACTGTCGGGATAACACGACAGTTTATATTTTCACACTAAATTCACTCTAAAACCATGATTTTGAGGTAATTAGGAATCATATCGCTCTGTAACTTAGAATGTATGTATGATTTATGATCAGAAATGTAAATCTGCAAGAAAATCTACTTTCTAAAAAAATTCATGAATAGAGGGCGCTCTCTGGAAAAGATCACATAATATGCCTTTAATGAGTGCAGTGAAATCGAAGCGGTGCCATACTGAAATCACAGATTAATAATCTGTGCTGAAATGGTGACCTACCCCCCTACCAAACTCATCATATTATTTTGACATGAACTTGATGATTGGGTCGCATTCTCGTACTATACATGGTTTTAGCTTAACCGTGTCTTACTAAACTCGTGTCTAAATCAAACGCGAGTTTTTGTTTTAAATGACGTGTTTAACAAACCCAGATTTTGAACTCCGCAAAATTCGTCCCCAGAGTGGTCGTGCGATCACTGTATACGGGTATTCAATTTATCGTGGCCCAAATGGGTTACAAACAATAGATATCGACCGAATTCCTCAAAAACACTTGTATTTTTAAGACTACACGATCTGCACTTCAGCTTGCACCGGGTATAGTTGAGTAATCATTCAAGGCGTACAATTGGTGCACGAGTTTAGTTAAACGCGCGTTAAACTACCCCCATATACCCATGTTTAAAGTTAGACACAGTTTTCGAGAATTGTTTAAAGTCAAAGTTAAACACGTGTTAACTTAAAAACGCGTGTAAAATACGAACGAGAATACGGTCCTATGACTGCAACACGCACTGTAAATATCAACGCTATATTCCAACGCGTTGTAGTGTTAATTCACTCAAGTTTTTAATACGATGGTGTTAAAATTAGTTTATACTAGCGGGCACCAGCGCTTCGCGCTGGACCCGCTAGAAAATTTCACGGGGAATAAGTAAACAAAGCGTAAGAAAATTTGATACAATAATATCAAGAACATGTCCTATACATAATCCAGACGGGGCCCTAAATAATCCGAATATCGCAGGTGCTTTTGATAATCCATGTTATACATTGCCTTAATCTAGGTAGGCCTACGTTTGTGTTTCCAGATACCTATGTAGGCCTCCCATGAGACCTGAAATGCAGGTACCCGTTGTCCCTTACTTTATCATAGTCAAGTAAATTAAACGCGGGTGCCGAAGATAGCGGACAGTAAAAGTCACAATAGGCAGAGGTCAGTAATATCAAAGCGTTAGAAATGTTTATATAAATATCAATCAAGAGTATGTCCTGAAATAATTCAGGTACTAAGGTGCCCTTGATATAATGTAAGTGACATGGTGCCCTTAATACACCATGAGCCTAGGCCCAATGTGCTCTTAAATAATACAGATACCCAAGATCTTAATCCGAGTAGGCCTACTCCATCAACGTGTTCTTAATACCCCCAGTTATACTCCTGTCAGCGCATGTCTCTACCTATTTTGTACCCCAAATAATAAAAAGTTGAATTTTAATGTCAAAATTGAAAGTTACATAAAATTAGCTTTTAAATGTCTCCCCCGATTCTTTCATTGCCCTGCCACCCCGTTTTACTCCTTTAAAGGTATATTATGTGATCTTTCCATGGAACGCCCTCAACATCGAAAAAAATTGAAAGCAGATTTTCTTGCAGATTTACATTTCTGATCATAAATCGTACATACATTCCAAGTTACAGGGCGATAGCAATACGATTCTTAATTACTTCAAAATCATGGTTTTAGAGTGAAAATAAATTGTCGGATATCCGACAACTTATTTTATTCTAGTCTAAATTCACTCTAAAACCATGATTTTGAGGTAATTAGGAATCGTATCGCTCTGTTACTTGGAATATATGTACGATTTATGATCAGAAATGTAAATCTGCAAGAAAATCTACTCTCTAAAAAAAAATCACGAATAGAGGGCGCTCTCTGGAAAAGATCACATAATATGCCTTTAACATATGGTGCTGGTGCAAGTGTCGCCACTGCCCATATGCACATACTGTATCCAGGTAATTCAGTAGGCCTACGTTCTGAGCGTTATAGTTTTATAGTCGGTCGTTTAGTTTTATGGTCGGCGGAGTCTATCATCAAGATCACTTGTACCATTCCACGCTTGTACTTGAGCACAATGTGTGCCACTCCGGGTTTTGTTTGGCCTATTTACATTAAATACATTATTCCTCCAATAGGCATGTGGGGCCTTAACGTATAGTATACGTAGTCCCTTTATCATGTTTGCTGTGTTCTATAAAGCCTCCCGAGCCAACTACCTGAGTGTACACCCTTGAAATCCAGTTATCACAGGTGGCCCACCTGCGCATAGTATATCCAGGTAATTTGAGACTCGTTTTATAGTGAACCCCGTAATCCAGATACCACGGATGCCCTGAATAATCCAGACACTCTATAATAATCATGATAATGTACCACACGTTCCGTTTATCCAGATGCCCCATGTGCCCTTATATCCAGATTATCAAGTAAGGGAAGTGCGGAGAGGAGGAGGTGGCTTTAGGATACACTATTAGAAAAAGGGTGCTTCAGAGGGGTTCTTGGCTGTCCCGTATAATGGTTTAAAGGTTCTTTGATTTTAAAGGCCCCAAAAGGTTCTGTAGAGAACCATTAGAGGTTCGAAAGACCAATGTTTGCCCATATTTTGCCTATTTTGAACCTTAAAATGGTTCTTTTTTAAACCTTTTAAGGTGATATAAAGGGTTCCATACGGGACAGCCAAGAACCCCTGAAGCCTGAAGCATCCTTTTTCTAAGAGTGTACGGACTGCCTGCTTTCACTCTGCTCCGTTACAATGTGCACGGTTTGCGCCACAAACGCGTACACTTTTTGTCTGCGTCATTACATGTGCGCCAAACCGCGTGCGCCATGTTAAACGCGGTCGCGCAGCACAACATAGAAACGGTTGACATGGTACTGCCAGTTTCTTTATCGTTAGCAAACGTCGCATTCATCTATGTTACTAATGTGAAAGTGTCACTTTAAGATCTGTGTAAGAGTTTTTGTTTACATTTAGAAAATGTCGTGAAATATTTTTATTTGTCGGACGTATAAATGCTTGTTACTATGCGATCTTTAAGAATAACAAACAGCCGCATATACAGAAATGTAGCTATATCTCTGAAGAAAATATTTTGGGTGAAGACCATATGTCATCACTCATTCCGAAAGCCACAATTTGTGTCCGAAAGTAGCTACCCGAGTAAAAGAAATTCAACATTTCGGATTTTCACATGTGATCCTTTCTGCGCATGTCTGAAAACGGTAAAAAACGGGCATTGAACTATCTAATTAGCTCGTGTATTAGAGGCGCAATTACCACGCTTTTTCAGTTGAGGAGGGACGCGAGTGTAAAATTATATTGAACTATCTAATAAAGCCATGTTCCGAAAATTAGTATATAGATACTGACCTTCGTAATTATTATTAACATGGTCTTCGTCAACGCCTAATGTCAATATAGCGTGAATGTGTTAACATTTTAGAAAGAAGTCGCAAGGTTTGCAAATGTTAACGCTAGTATTAACACGGCGTTAATAAAAACTAGTAATTCGATAACCTTTAACACGCAAACGCGTTAATAAACCCTTGAAATGTGATACGGGAAACCCGATGTGTTGTTTCGTCAAAAATCATACACGCCATAATTATTGTTGCGTACTTCGTAAGACGATTCTGGTGATGAAAATAAAGCTGATTTTGAGTGCTTTCTCAATCAAGATAAATATGACTTTGGCAGTGGTTTAGACCGGGGGTTTAGAACCAGAAATTGCTGATATAGTGACACGGTTAGCCATGGAATAATCGACAATGAGTGGTGTATTTCACTATACTGTTTGCCACACAATGTCGGTTGTCCCCTTGCTAAACCGTACAAAAAGCAACACGGCGTATTTTACTATTTACTAGTCGTCACTACATAAAAAGGCTATCACGGAATCATGGAATGCAAGGTACCTTTGTTTTTGTTTTGTAGTTTCTTATTGTTTGTGTATGATCGGTTGATTTATTATAAATTTAATTTATAGGCTTATAAAAATATTAGCTTATAAGCTTACACACATGTCTTATTATTTTTTAACACTTTAACGTGTTATTTTTTAACATTTCAACGTGTTAATTAAGTGTTATCCAAACACGTTAAAAATGATATTGACAAATTAACACCACAACGTGTTAAAACTAGATTTATTAACACTATGCCTACAACATGTTAATTAAGTGTTATCCATACACGTTAAAAATAGCGTTGACAAATTACCACCACAACGTGTTAAAAACTAGAATTATTAACACTTCAACATGTTAATTAAGTGTTATCCAAACACGTTAAAAATAAGCTAATTTAGCGTTTAGATATTAACACCACTTTTTACAGTGCGTGAGTGTGTGTCACTGCGAGGCTAAACTATAGTCGTCGTCAGAATACTTCGGCACTTTTTTCTGTGACAACAGCGTACAGCGTAAACATGGAAGTGCGTTGTAGAACAGCATCGGAACAGGTCACAGGTCACTAATAGGTATATCAAATAAGGTGGGATCGTTTCAAAAAATACTTAAAATCGTGATACGTGTCTCTATTTTAAATAGAAGTTGTCAAAAAAACATAACATTTTTGGTATCATATTAAAGACAATTTATCCAGCTACCGAATAAAAAAAGAATTAAAGCCACATGTTTAGCAACAGTGAAGTTATCAATCTAAACGTCGAGTGAGTCAAGGGTGGGAGCGGTGGATGAGGAGGCGGTGGATGAGGAGCCCATAGGTTTGTACACAAAATAGCGGAAAACTAGAACTTTTGAAATTGATGCCATTTTAAAAGTATACATAGGAAAGTTTTCAAACTTCTCATATGTGTTAATAACATGTGCCTGCTACTATGAATACTAATATTGAATTGTTATCTAGACATTCTCTACTAGAATATGATGTTCAATTCAGGGAGTGTTTTAATGTAAAAAATACACAGTTTTATTCATTTTATTGATTAAACAATGGCCAAATCGCAGTCTCTCTATTTCATTTGTGTGACTCTTCAGTCCTTTTCTACCCTGGGTAGTAAAACATTTAACTAAAAAAGCCAGAAGTGTTTCTTCACAGAATTGTTCATAGATTTATGAAAAATTTGCTATTTAGACCTATTTTGGACCACCCTGTATTCAAAATAAAAGGAACTTTAACGATATTCATGTAGTTCATTTTGATAATCATTTTCTTTTAAATTAAATGGTCCATGCTAACTAAATTTCATAGAATATTATATACAAACATTCATTTTATGCATTATTTCATCATAATTTTAGACACCCTGTACTTTTCCTGTGTACATTTTGGGCAAATGATTCTTAGCAAATTTGGTAGCACCTTCTGCGGTTGTTCTGATTTTGGTGACTATTTTCAGCTAAACCCTAATTGTACAAACTATCAAACTATTTTGTGAGGAGCAAAAACGATCAAATTGTTTATGTTCCACCCTGTAAAAATTGTACACACCCTGTATAATTTGATTCTTTTTTGCAAAAATAAAAAACCTTGAATCTTAAGCTTTCCAACAATATATAGTTTGTGGGTCATTAAGTATGTAAAACTTAAGTTTTGTCCCGTTTAATCAGAATTGGTGCATTTCTCAACATTATTAGAAGTGAAACTTTTTTTTGGACCAGTTTGTGACTTCTGACCATCAGCGTTATCTTTGAGCAGTTCGACGCGTCGCCGCCTCTGTAATCCGATTGGCCGCGACCGTATCTATGGGCCATGAATGTCCCCGCCCACACGCTCAATTAACTAGACGCGTGCGTTGGCGGTTTTTAAAAAGTGCCGAAGTATTCTGACGACGACTATTATAGTGAATAGTTTCCAGGGGGCTTATCCGTAAAAGTCAAATCAATCAGCTGTCAATGTGTAGTGCTATTTGTCACGATTCTGTTCTTAGTCTCCAGTTGCGCTCTCAAAATTGCTAATAATATTTAGCCTCCCTAATCAGCTGTCAATTTGTAGTGTTTTTAACAAACAACTTTTAATATTTGTTGTTATTGTCTAATTGTAAAACACCGTGGTTGGTAAACTGCTTTTTATTATATAAACCAACTGATGGTTTATAACAAAGTATTACCAGGTGATTAAGCCGACAAAGACATTTCTCTGCACAATGGCTAGCACATCAAGCGGTGTGAGAGATGCTCTTTTGATCTTATTGTTTTATTTTGGAGGAACGGCTGTTACAAGCAATATAATAGGTAAGTAAAGTAAACACTTTGTTATAAAACGGTTCAAAGAGTTGCACAGTAACCCCCTTATATACCCGACTACATTGTGTACGTATGTAAAGGTTCAGTCACATAGAAGACAGCTCGCGACCCAACCTCTTTCCAACTACACAACTTCAAAATCGGCTGAAATCTTGTTCAAACTTGCACAATTTACATTTTGGATCCCGACCAGGGATGAGCAGGGATGATAAGTATGCGATATTCCCCGCCTTCAACAAGACAAGAGATGCTGAATTGCCTACCAGTAGGCGACAGCATCATGAAATCAACAAGATCAAGCATGTTTAGTCGGCGACGCCAATTGTTCAGTCCCCGATCAATCGCCGACCTTGACACGACGTCACTAAGTGACATGTTGCTGTCAAGACTGCTCGCCTATTTGTACATGAGCGGTTGGCATAGGTTCAGTCACACAGCCGATTATTTTCTAGAAAACAACTTCCAGACTGCTCAAGACTTGTCACGATTGGCCATTATTCGAAAAATCGTGAGCAGTTTTCTTTTTTGCATGTGTAGTTTCGGCAAGGTCTTGGACTGTCTTTTGCACTCTTCTGCAGTCTTGTGTGGTCGGGAGCACGTGGCAAATTTGACACACTCGCCACGATTTTTTTTTGCATCCTAAATAAATCGTGGCATGGACACATGAGCGGTAGCCAATGAGTTGGCGCGCATTATGAGTGGTTGGGTGTAGTTGGAAAGTGGTCGGCAATCGAGTCTGATCCAAGCGGGAGAGAAGATGCAAGCCAACTTGACATGTTAAATCGGCGACTACAGAAGATTAGTCGCCGACTTGTATTCAACTCCTCATGTACAAATCGGCGAGCAGTCTTGACAGCAACATGTCACAACTTGTGCCGTCGTGTCAAGGTCGGCGATTGATCGGGGACTGAACAAGTGGCGTCACCGATTAAACATGCTTGATCTTGTTGATTTCATGATGCTGTCGCCTACTGGTAGGCGATTCAGCATCTCTTGTCTTGTTGAAGGCGGGGAATATCGCATACTAATCATCCCTGGTCGGGATCCAAAATGTAAATTGTGCAAGTTTGAACAAGATTTCAGCCGATTTTGAAAAAATGGTGGTCTTGTGTAGTTGGGAAGAGGTTGGGTCGGGAGCTGTCTTCTGTGTGACTGAACCTAAAAGTCGGCGACTAATCTCCTGTAGTACCCGATTTAACATGTCAAGTTGGCTTACATCTTCTCTCCCGCTTGGAGCAGACTCATTGCCGACCACTTTCCAACTCCACACAACCACTCGTAATGCGCGCCAACTCATCGGCTACCGCTTCCAAACCGCTCATGTGTCCATGCCGACCCTCCCGATTAAAAAAACCCGCCACGATTTTTTTAGGCTACGAGGAAAAATCGAGGCGGGTTTGCCAAATTTGCCACGTGCTCCCAACCACACAAGACTGCAGAAAACTGCCCAGGACAGTCATACCTTGCCGAAACTACACATGAAAAACGAAAATGCTCACGATTTTCGAATAATGGCCAATCGTGACCTCTCTTGAGCAGTCTGTAAGTGGATTTCTAGCAAATAATCGGCTATATGACTGAACCTTAAGGATGTATTACATATTTTGAATGGCGGGTACACTTTGTTTCAAAATTTTCAAATATTTTGTGATATATTTATATTGTGTTTCATATCAATGAAAAGCTGATGTCTCAGTGCTTATCCACCTGCTTGTGAATGTGGGGAGGTCTCATTCAAAATGTGCCAAATTCACCACTTTTTCGTGATCAAAAGAACAACTCTTCAAGCATGTCAATGAAGTGTTACTGATTTTAACTTTTAAACAACTGGCGTTGTTCAAGTACACTGCTTAAACGAATGTATATGCTTAACTTGTTTAGGGAGCACATCAAAACTCGACCGCCCGGCAACCGCCGGTTCCGTGGGGTTCCGAGTGGTTGATGCCGGTTTCTATTGTTCTAAACAATGATATGCGGTGTAACCGGGCGGAACCGGCGGTTGCCGCGCGGTCGAGTTTTGATGTGCTCCCTTAAAAGGTGCTTGAAGAGGACCCATTGTTTAAAACTGTTTATCAACACTTTTGATGTGTTGTAGAGAGATTCCCTATCAACCTTTGAGGACAAAATAGTGATTGCTTTGGCAATCAGATTGAGACCTCCCCATATTATCAAGCACGTGGCTGCCCTCTGAAACAAGTAATTGTTACACATTTAGTATCACTTGTACTGGAAAGATGAACACAACAGGTTTCAAACAATATGAACATATCCCAGGGCACAGCCAAATGGTTGAGAATATGGAGAGGACTCAATCTGAACACTTTTAAACAGCGTTTTTACATAGCTCTCAATGTAATTTTTCATTGAACAGATGGCAGAGTTGTTCGTTTGAGTACAAAATATTGGTGAATTTGGCACATTTTTAAATTAGACATCCCAACATTCAGAAGCAGGTGGCTAAGCACTGATACAAGTGATTACTACAACGAATGTGGTATTGTTGGAAAGAGTAACACATCAGCTTTTCATTGATACGATACACAATAATGAATGTATCACGACATATTCAAAAAATTGACGATTGAAAACAAATTTCCGAACATTTTTTGTTGAGTTTTTCTTGTTGACAAGTTTAGTTTCGTTCCCTCAAACTAACACCAACTTAATATTTTGTCTTTAACCATCGCAAAGCTACCCATGAAAAATTGAAATAAGTGTAGGCTGCTTCTGACAAATACAAATGTTGCCATTTTCGATTAATAATAATAAAGCAGCATTTATTAAGCGCCTAATCAAAAGTGGTCAAAGCGCTGTACAAAATAGTAATATCTTAAAATACACAAAAACACTCAAACTTATTGCAACATATTATTATACTGTACAAAGTAAAAAGGGCCT
Source organism: Ophiura sarsii (assembly GCA_035610835.1). Lineage (NCBI taxonomy): Eukaryota > Metazoa > Echinodermata > Ophiuroidea > Amphilepidida > Ophiuridae > Ophiura > Ophiura sarsii. The sequence continues at coordinate 56,448,916 of CM069447.1, read as the reverse complement.
ATACATACACAAAATATGACAGCACAATATACAAAGCTAAAAAACAGAATGGAATCCGCCAGGCGGGGGATTAATGCTTAGGAAACAGATGAAATTTGAGAGCCTTTTTGAACTTATGAATAGTAGAACAATTGCGGAGTGAGGCAGGTAGAGAGTTCCATAGACGTGGAGCAATAGCGTAGAAGGCTTTGTCTCCAAGAGCACGCTTCGTGCGAGGGATTGTGAGAAGTAATTTGTGAGAAGTAACTTGTAATTACATTCGTTGTTATACATTTTCATGAGAACTTGCGTTACTTGATAAAGTGACAAATATACATTTCCCAACTTTGTTTGAGCATTTAGTTTCGTGCCTTTAAAATGACTACATAGAAAGCATTTTAATAGTAAATTATAAATTCTTTCTCTCTTCTCTAATATTGGATGGTAATATCACATATCTTTCACGAAATGCACGGCTAACAGATGGCCCGAAATCCAAATTGTTCGGTGATCTTCAAGTACAATTTAACCAGACTGGTTACACGTGTGTAAAGTAAACTGCGCCAATAAAGTATCTAAACACTTACAAATGGTCAGATTTATCGGAACCTGAAATAATATGCAAAAAAATAATTAATTAATTCGATTTACAGTTATCTTCTGCGCATTTTGACACCTCTTTTGTTGCACTACGATGTTGTTTGGCGGATTTATGGGCACGTGAGTGGCTTAAGGTCGAATTTCAAAGTTGCAAAAACACTCTTTCTAATATTGTAGGTGCTAGCCAATAAATCGCTCTTAACTGTCTTTGGGGTGAAGTCTATGACATACTACCCAATCGCTCGGAGTGATTTGCCGCTGACGCCCCTTATTTGGTAAATAGCACTCTTTATAAGGAGCGTAAGCGACAAATCGCGTCACGCGATTATGGAGTATATCATGAGCTTAAGGGATCAAATAATGTATACTTATATACTGATATTTAATACGCATAGAAAATAATAGGAAACGGTACCAACATGACCGAGGTGTCAGGCTTTCGAAACAATAACGTTTCTTCGTCAGGACTCTAACCCAAAAAGTTACAATCCCACACCTTGCTTGATGCCACACCGCCCGATGTGCTTGTCATCGTGCAGAGAAATAACCCCGGGGGGGGGGGGGGGGGGGGGGGGGGGGGGGGCGGGCAGTCAAACATAATGGTGTACACATGCGTGACCAAATTTTTTCCAGACACCCCCTAAATAAGTTTTACCCTGCAAGCAAAATTACCCCCTAAACAAGTTTTTAGCGCGCTTTCCTTGCAAATTTTGACCCCTAAACAAGTTCTTGCCAGAATATGACCCCTAAACAACTTTTGTCTATTTGCCTGCAATAGATATGCCCGTAGATATGAATAGACAAACATTTATTCATGGGTATTGTTCTTGTATGTATATTTAAATGCTGTCAAGGAGGATCTTGCATGCGTTCTCAAATTGGAAATGAGACGCTCAAAAGAAATCGCAAAAACGGGGATAACATTCTTCTGGGAACGGGGAACAAAACAAGTTACCCTAAATACGTTCGACCTGTATTTTAAGCCACCCTTTTTCTTGAAAAAAACGTTTTTGATACCCTTAACGCGTCACGCGCGTGACGCGTCCAACACTGAAAAAACAACCCTTTTTACGCGTTTTTTTGGTCACGCATGTGTACACCATTATGTTTGACTGGCCCCCCCGGGGAAATAACGCTGTCGGTTTAATCACCTGGTAATTATTTGTTGTTCTATACAATCAATTGGTTGTTAATAACACTACACATTGACAGCTGATTGATTTTTTTAAACTAAAACCTTTGCGTACAGTGGGATTTCGAGAGCACAACCGGAGATTAAGAACAGTGAGCGGGATATTTGATTCCGAACATAAGTGCATTACATTACAAATTTACCAAGCCTTAGGGATACACCTTGGTTTGATTTGAGTTAGCTGTAGATATTAAACGTTCTCGTTTCCATAAAAATCCATTTATATTCATATCCTTCACCCATGCACTTTGAATTTGAATTAGCCCGCGCATTGACGGGAAATGCGCAGCGATCAACACGGGACTGATACGGCTTATGTGCTTGTTAACAATTAGTGTTTTTTCCCCGCGTAGTGTATTGAAAATGTGACTTTTGAGAAGTGACTAATTTTCTATAAATCGTGCTAATCATGGTTTATTTTTGTTGTTAGGTGTTACGTTTGGTATCAATTATGCCTAAATAATTCATCAAATTGTCTACTTATCCTATTTGGTAACAAATAATCGAAAGTTACTTTAAATGACATAAACAAAGGGTCACCCGTAGGGTAGCGTGACATACAGTCAGAGGCCTTGTTCTGCGCAACTTTGGATACGAACCACTATGAAATGGTAGCAAAGTGTTTTCTCCTTCAGGTTGCGGAGGCGCGGGAAGCTGATATCGTCTAGGGCATGTGTTGCAAAGATGCCGAGGAGTGGTTTATGATCAACTGCCACGATGAGGTATTTGCATCCAAGTACAAAATATCTTGCACGGTCAAGGGCATCTGCCACATTGATGGCCTCTCCTTCGATTGGTGCGTAGTGTGAATCGGGGTCACCCGTAGGGTAGCGTGACATACAGTCAGAGGCATTGTTCTGCGCACCTTTGGATACGAACCACTATGAAATGGTAGCAAAGTGTTTTCTCCTTCAGGTTGCGGAGGCGCAGGTTGCTGATATCATCTAGGGCACGCATTGCAAAGATGCCAAGGAGTGGTTTATGATCAACTGCCACGATGAGGTATTTGCATCCAAGTACAAAATATCTTGCACGGTCAAGGGCATCTGCCACATTGATGGCCTCTCCTTCGATTGGTGCGTAGTGTGAATCGGGGTCACCCGTAGGGTAGCGTGACATACAGTCAGAGGCATTGTTCTGCGCACCTTTGGATACGAACCACTATGAAATGGTAGCAAAGTGTTTTCTCCTTCAGGTTGCGGAGGCGCAGGTTGCTGATATCATCTAGGGCACGCATTGCAAAGATGCCAAGGAGGGGTTTATGATCAACTGCCACGATGAGGTATTTGCATCCAAGTACAAAATATCTTGCACGGTCAAGGGCATCTGCCACATTGATGGCCTCTCCTTCGATTGGTGCGTAGTGTGAATCGGGGTCACCCGTAGGGTAGCGTGACATACAGTCAGAGGCATTGTTCTGCGCACCTTTGGATACGAACCACTATGAAATGGTAGCAAAGTGTTTTCTCCTTCAGGTTGCGGAGGCGCAGGTTGCTGATATCATCTAGGGCACGCATTGCAAAGATGCCAAGGAGGGGTTTATGATCAACTGCCACGATGAGGTATTTGCATCCAAGTACAAAATATCTCGCACGGTCAAGGGCATCTGCCACAGCGATGGCCTCCCCTTCGATTGGTGCGTAGTGTGAATCGGCTGCTATCCAAGACGATTTTCCATCCTTCGCGACAGCAGAATGACTTAGCTGTGTCTTCGGCATAACATTGGCAGTGCTTCTGCAGTATATCCAATACCAGTTTTTGACCAGTCAGTCACGAGGCAGGTGGTTCTTGATTTGTCAAAGATTTTAAAGCCATTGTGTATCTCCTCAATGATCCTTTGTTTTGACTCACGGAGTGTGATGCCTGTGATGCCTTTGTTTTCACAGATTTCGAGCTATTCAGTGGCTTGATGAAAGCTGACTTCGATGGAATGAGACCAAAGCAGGGTGTCGTCAACAAATTTCACGTCTGCAATGTGCGCGACTATTTCATCAAATCGACGGGTGTAGCTGTCACCGGATGCGATGTAGCCTTGCGGGCAGACCCGGTAACGGTATAGCGACCCCATGGTGTGATGAATGTAGTCAGGTGGCGGTCGTCCTCGTGAAGGGGAACACTGTGATAGCCATTCCAGGCATCACAGACAGTTTTGATTGTGTCGTTGGGGACAGATCGAGCAAGATGGAATGGTGACGGTGTTTGATGTGTCTTCCTGACAGCATTTGCATTCAGGGCTTGCATATCGACGGTGCGGCGGCGCGTCCCATTTTTCTTCGCGCATATGACCATCCGGTGGTAGTAAGTCACAGGTGTGCCGACAGGAACTGGTTCAATTACACCGAGGCTGACGTCACTGTCCAATCCCGCTTTAACTTCATCTCGCCAATTGATGGGAACTGGGATGGGGTGTGGTGTGCCACTGGCTTGGCATCTGGGTCGATCATTAAGCGCATAGGAGAGTGGTGTGTGTGTGCAGGTGTTGAACGTCGATGAGGCGTAGTAGTCTAGGAGCCACTGTTTGAGGCGCTCTCTGTTGTCAGTGGTGGCTGGAAATGGGGGCAAGGTGGGACGTGATCATGGTGATGGGGGCTTCTTGCGAGGTTGTCAGTCACAAGGCATCGCTTTGTCGTTGCTGTCTCCAGTAGTTGAGCACTCACTAATGGTTGGGAAGGTGCCAGGTATTATCTTAAGAACCATGCAGGCTTCCCGGCCGAGGAAGAGTTTGTCGGACTCGTCAGTGATGTATACCAACTCCTTGGTTGTGGGGGCCTCCCTATCTCACGAGCGACCTGTGAAGCGTAGGCTGCTCCAATGATGTTGATACCATCGTTATTAGCGGCGCGCATTGACATCGGCACTGGGAGTAGATCACTTTTGTTTAATCCTAGTTGAAACAGAATCTACACTCCTACGCAACTCTGGCATCCTGTGTCAGCCATGCAGTTGATGGGATTGGGCCCAGTGTGTCTTGCTATGAGGACGCCAATGGCTTTGTAGTCTTCGCGATTGACACTGGCAGACAGAGTAATATACGGTTGGGGGCATGGACGAGTGCTTGAGCCAGGCATTTGAGAGTTGATCGTGCAGTGGTCCAGGGTGATAGCTTCGCTGGTGCTGTGGCCTGAACTAGTTCGGGGCTGGTTGTCGAAAATGTCGTGAATGCCGCAGAGATTGCCAAACTCGGCCTCCTCCTGTGACGCTGCGTCTGTATTGTCGTTGCGCCGGCCGCCTCTGCAGACAGAGCTAGAGCTGAAGTGGTTCCTGATGCTGCACTTTCGGCATATCTGGCCGTATGCGGGATATTCCGTTCTGCGAACTCGCGGGGGTGAGGGCCTTAGCTCCATGGCCATGTTTTCCACAGTATGCGCACGTGTCGCCAGGTTTAGGAGGCTGTCCAGCCTAGGCCTGTGGTTTCTGTGCGCGATTTTTAGCTGATCCCCGTTTCTGATTTTTGTATGAGCTGCTGGCCGCTGCGGTGTGGTGGGCGTTCACGAGCTGGTGTGCTGATCGTTTCCAGGACTCTTTTGTTTCAATGAACTGCAGGACTTCTTCAAGTGAGGGAGACTCTGGTTTTTGTCTCCTAGGAGATCGAGCTGGATGTCTTTGTCTGCAAGGCCATGACTGACGATGTCCCGGATCATGGGCTCAGTACAGTCAACATCCTTTCCGCAATCTGGGCATGTGACGGTGTACTGGTGGGTGTCAGCCTGTCACGGACGCGGGCGCTGGTTCATCATGGTCCTGTTGCATTTGTTTGCAGCTCTGCGCGTGTCACCATGGGATTTTCCACTCTGATTGCTAGGTTTTTCATAAGCGCTAGGACGGTGCGGGTCAGGTCCAGACTAAGTTTATCGTCGCAGCACTCAAGTAGTTGAAGGATTCGGGCTTTTCCTGTTATCTCGGTTGCCTCTTCATAGTCTGCCCAACATGAGAGGAAGTAATTCCAGTCCTCGGATGTATATACCTTCCGCGGCTATCACAGGTCGGTTAAATTTCTCGACCCTTGCTGTAGTGTGGGTGGGTTTGGCACCTATATTCACGTGGACCAGGCCGTGTATCTTTAAGAGTTCCAGGACGAGCTGTGCGTCCACATCACTGGTATTGTAGGCGCACTCTGGGAAGGGGCACTCGATCACAGGCACATTTTGTCAGCGATCGACAGTGGTCGACGGATAATGTTTCTCAGAGTTCACGATGCGTGACGTGTGTGGAAGCAGTGAACGAGTCCCCATATTATGTATTTACTTGCTGACTTTATGTAGCTACAAGCCTGAACGTTGTCGTCATAAATAATTACCCGTAGGTATTTCAATGATGTCAAGCGAATGACGACAACGTCTGAAATGTCAAACAAATGAAAAGAATAAGATAGAGATATAGAGAGTTATTGTCTAAATACAACGGCATTTTGAGGTCGCCATGTTTAGTGACGTCATTGTGACGTCATGCGTGGAATGTTTGTACTTGTTTTGTTATGTATGGAAAGAGGAGACTTCTAGTCTAGCTACATGTATACCATGGCACCAAAATAAGCATACTCTGCATCTCTGTTTGGATTTATTTTAGGTGGTGGTACTCCCTTCCATAGTTAACAGTGTTACAAAGACGTCTCAGGAGGTTTTGAGGGTTAAACCCTGCTTATTGAGCACATAACACAATGTGATTTTCAACAAATAAAGGGTCTTTAAGAAAAACAAGAGGGGACTGAATCGAGGTCGCATCAATTGTACCTGCATCAGGATTTTCTTAAATACCCTCGTTTAACAACATTATAAGCCTTTCGTTGCCATGTAATGCCAATAGGAACCAATAGACACTGGTGACAGAAAGCAGTGGTCATGTGATAGAAAGCGAATCATGCTAGTGTTGCTCATGAAATCTTAATACCCATTGTATTAACAACTCCATTTGTCAAATAAATAGCGCTGTATTAACATATTGAATTAAAAAATTAATGAAACTATCTATATACTAATTTTCGGTCCCTCGCCTGATTAGATAGTTCAATAATAATTTTACACTCGCGTCCCTCTTCAACTGAAAAAGCGTGGGAATTGCGCCTCTAATACACGAGCTAATTAGATAGTTCAATGCCCTTTTTCCGTTTTCAGACATGCGCAGAAAGGATCACAGATGATAATCCGAAATGTTGAATTTCTTTTACTCGGGTAGCTACTGTACGGACAAATATTATGGTTTTCGGAGTGAGCGATGACATATGGTCTTCACCCAAAATATTTTCTTCAGGGATATAGCTACATTTCTGTATATGCGGCTGTTTGTTATTCTTAAAGAACGCATAGTAACAAGCATTTATACGGGACTATACGTCCAACAAATTAAAATATTTTACGACATTTTCTAAATGTAAACAAAAACTCTTACGCAGATCTTAAAGTGACACTTTCACATTAATAACATAGATGAACGCGGAGTTTGCTAACGATAAAGAAACTGGCGGTACCATACCAACCGTATGTTGTTGCTGCGCGACCGCGTTTAACATGGCGCATGCGATTCGGCGCACGCGTAATGACGCACACAAAGTGTGTACGCGTCTGTGGCGCAACTGTACATTGTAAACGGGGCATGCAGTGAAAGCAGGCAGTCCGTATACGGTTGCTCCGCGGTGCATACCGTACAGTATAATAAAATGTAACGAGAGCAAGACACAAACAAAACATTAATCATAAAGCCAAGACCTTTATTTTGATAAAGAAACTGGGAGCATGGCGCAAACCGTATCCAGGATAACATGTATTAAAGTGACTGAAGTGGCTATAGGAAAATACATTTGATGGAGTCACTCATGCAGTTGTAACCCCATGGCTGGTCATGAAGCTATGGGCTGGTGAATCCCCCCACCCCACACACCCCCACACGCATCCCCCACACACACCCCTTTCATTTTCCTTGTGCGACTTATTATACAGCGGTGCGGCTTACTGTATACGATGAGGTCTGAATCTTAATTTGAGGTGCTGCGGCTTATTCGCCGTGCGGCTTATAGCACGTAAATTATGTGATTGTCACATCATACCCTAAGGTCTAAGCCCCCTTCCCCGCACTTCCCTTACTTGATAATATGGATATAGTAAGGCGGCCTTACTAAGGCCACATGGGTATCTGGATAAACAGAACGTGCAGTATTGCCCCATCATACCCTAAAAGGGCACCAGTGGTATCTGGATTACGGGGTTCACTATAAAACGCAGATAGTCTCAAATTACCTGGATATACTATGCGCAGGTGTGCCACCTGTGATAACTGGATTTTAAGGGTGTATTAGGTAGTATCTCGGGAGGCCTTATTTAGAACACAACAAACATGACAAAGGGACTGCATACGTTTAGGCCCTACATGCCTATTGGAGGAATAATGTATTTAAGTAAATAAGGCCAAAAAAACCCCGGATGGCACACATAGTGTTTAAGTACAAGCATAGAATGGTACAAGTGATCTTGATGATAGACTCCGCCGACCATAAAACTAAACGACGACTATAAAACTATAGAACCCATATATAACGCTCAGAACGTAGGCCTATTAGTATTACCTGGATACAGTATGTGCATGGGCAGCCTATTACCTGGATACAGTATGTGCATGGGCAGTGGCGGCACCAGCATCAACATTTTAAAGGAGGAAAACGGGGTGGCGGGGCAATAAAAGAATCGGGGGAGACATTTTAAAGCTAATTTTAAGTTACTTTCAGTTTTGACATTAAAATACAACTTTTGTATTATTTGGGGTACAAAATGGGTAGGGACATGAGCTGACAGGGGGTAGCTGGGGGAGGGGATATTAAGGCAATCTAGATACTCTGACTATGTTAAGTATTCCTACACCTGAATAGCCATTCAGGTGTCGTTATTAATCCACGTAGGCCCCAATAGCCGCATACACAGTTATCACGGGTGCCCTTAATATTCGATTCAATATAAACCACATAGTCCATGGAGGTCCTATATTGGATCACTAATACACAATCTTGATTATTTAAGTACATGGGGTGGTACCTGAATAATCAAGGGCACCATGTGTTATACATGCATGGCATACATGGATTTATTAAGGGCACATGGTATATATGGATTATTAAGGGCACTGTGGTACCAATGTCAGTATTAAGGGCACCTAGGATACATGGAGTATCAACGACATACTCTTGCTGTTTTACAATACCCTCATCTCTATACGTTTTGATGTGACTAACCACCCACTATTAAAGCTTCGGCACCTATACCTGCGCTTTCCATTATAAACTGGATATAATACGGGTACATTGGTATGTATATAATGCCGGCAAATGCGGTACCTGGCTTATTAAGGCCATCTGTGAGGGGTAGGGCCTAGGCCTATCGTGGGCAACCGGTGTATTAAGAACATGTGGAGTACTTGGATTAGGAACATGGGTATCTGTATTATTTAAGAGCCCATTGGGCCTAGGCGCATTTAAGGGTACCATGTCACTTACATTATATCAAGGGCACTTTAGGTACCTGCCCTGGGTACCTGAATAAGGACATACTCTTGATATTTATATAAACATTTATAACGCTTTGATATTACTCACCTCTGCCTATTGTGATGGACTATTACTGCCCGCTATCTTCGGCACCCGCGATTAATTCAAGTTACTTGAATGATACAGTAAGGGCACCTGGGTATCTCGATATAATGGCACACTGCAGTACCTGGATTATGTGGTATCCGGTGCCATTAAGGGCACCTGTGTGGTAACTGGATTAGGGGTAGGGCTTATGCCTATGGGGTCCCTGGATATAATGGGACAACGGGTACCTGCATTTCAGGTTACATGGGAGGCCTACATCGGGGCCTACATAGGTATCTGGAAAGACAAAGGTAGGCCTACCTAATTTAAGGCACATGTATACCTGGATTATCAAAAGCACCTGCGATATTCGGATTATTTAGGGACCGTCTGCATTATGTATACATGTAGGACATGTTCTTGATATTGTATAACATTTTCTTACGCTTTGTTTACTTACCTCCGCGTGAAATCTTCTAGCGGGTCCGCGCAAAGCGCGGATGCCCGCTAGTAACTTATAAGTTGACAGACAGACGGATAAGCGGCCGAGTGCACAAAGCTGGCCATAACTTCCTTTGTGAAAGACATTCATATGTTAGACTAGTGTTAGGACATTTTTACGGAATAAAGCTGTATAATCCTTTAATCCATCAATGATTTTGTGCTAGGCTAATTCAATGCTGTCTTACATCAAGGATTAACCCATATGATTCCACACCACTAAATGATTGTAGTCCTTGCCGACGACAATTGGATTTTCTCTCTATTTTATAGGTGTATCCTTGGTGTAAGATATTTCATGCATTTATAAGTTAGACTAGTGTCCAGACCTATTACGGATTAAAGCTGTATTATCCTTTAATCCCTCAATAGAGGATTTGGTGCTAGGTTAGTTTCGTGCTGTCATACACCAAGGATAAACCATTTTAGGATAAACCATTTTAGGTGACATGTGTCCCAAGACTAACCATAAAGAAATCAGGAAAGGTAGGCTACTTTATTGCCCCCAAATGATTAAATTTGGGATATAATCCTAATTTTAGGACTAATAATATTACCACAGTGCAAAAAGAGATCGTTTCAGTCCAATTGTAGGTTTTTTGGGTGATTTTGATTCGTTCTGTCAACACTGATCAATCAATATCGGGAGTTTAAAGATCATGCTTTAAACTTGAATAAAGTCGTCAAAAGTGTGACGCCTACGTATAGGCAACCTATGTAGCATTGTTATGCTTGGAATCATATGGCAGCGCTATTTTATGCGATACTACGCCGACAATCGATAGCGACAATAGCACAGAAAAGCGGGGGTGTGTGCGACCGTGCTAGCAGTAAGGCAAATTCCTTCGGCGAGCTTCTAAATTCAAAAAAGTCTCGAACCCGCGGGACCCGAACCCCACGCCGCATTAAGTTTACTCAATACCCAAACACATTGGGACTAGAGAGGGGAAACCGTTTGACACCCAACAAACGACCTCTTGACACCCGCTTGATTGCAACTGCAAGCGCTCACTACAGCTCAGATTGTACTTAGGGAAGATCTTAAAAGATTGAAAATATTCATTCTATAAATAGAGTGAAATTTCAATATATCGGACTGAAATTTCACTCTATCAGATTGATCATTTTCAATCTTTTAAGATCCTTCCCTCGGCACAATCTTTAAGATTTACCTTTCAATCTCTTGATATAAGAGAGTGGGTGTAAGTTTCTTCGTAAGCGCTGTATAATGGCCGAACATCTGACGAAAAAGCAACCTGCGCCCAACGTGCGAAATGTCGACGCAGCGAAGCGAATGATCAAATAAGAACATGCTCAATATTGGTCATAAACCCCAGTGTATCTCTGTGAACCCCTAGCGAATCGCTAACGATTAAAACGTATGCCAAATACAGGGTGAGTCAAAAAGTTGTACGGGAATGAATATTTGTTTAAAAATAGACAAATTTGACAAACCAATGAGACACGTATTCAAAAAGCAAATTATCCCGCTCATATGACAAAAGAAATCATTGAAATCGATCAATTATATCAGGAGCTATGCCTGTTTTAATAAAAGAACCCCATTTTTTAGCTGTCCACGGAACGCTTAATTCTCTTGATATCTACCCACTCTAAGTGGGCAGCAAAATGTACACACGGTCGGTCATTCATATTCAAATAAGATTACAGCCCGGGAGTTTCAAACACAGGTAGGAATGGTGTGCCTAAAATAAATAATCAGTGTCTACAATAAGACTTAAACCTTCTCTTTTTGACGGATTCTATGATTTTGCATTATGAGGAATAAAACAATGACTTCCTGATATGATAATGATGAGTTTTAAACATTTCCTTTGCTTTGTTCTGTTTTACGTATCGGTGGACAGCTAAAAAAATGGGTTCATTTAGTAAAATAGCTATAACTCTGGATAGGAATAATCGATTTCATTCATTCTTTTTTTCAGATGATCGGAAGAATATTCTCGTCAAAATATCGCTTGAGTTTTAGGTCAATTTTCTTTTTCTTACTCAGGAAAAAAATAGTAAAATCCGTACAACTTCTTTTTGACTCACCCGGTATGTCACGAATGAATGACAACTTACACGAACGTACACCAAAATTCCCAAAACGTCGGGTACACGTTAAGGCCCTGTCACACCATAGCGTATGGCCTGAACGTGGCCTGAACGTATGCCGACGTATTCAAAAAATAGCTCGAACGTCCAAGAACGTCCAACTTCCCAACGAATTGCGTAGGAAAAGTCGACATCGGTGATGGAATGGACGTATCCATAGCGTATCCATAGCGTATTAAACGTATACATAGCGTATGACTAATGTATTGATAGCGTATCACTAACTTATAACAAACTTATGACAGCGTATCACAGCGTATGCGATCGGCGAGCGTATACCAACGTAGTCTTACCGTATTCGAAGCGTATGTCTGCCGTGTTCGACGTATCCTCGGCGTACAACGAATACGTGACTTACGCCGCTGCAGAAATTGAGTTTCGTACACGGCGGGACAAGTGTTGCCAGTTCAAGTAAACGCAGCCTAGATGAAAACTATTAAAATATATCTAGAAGGGTAAAATCTATAGGTCCAACCTATAACTTACGACGAGTAACGTACCTCTAACGTATGTCAGCGTATATCAACGTATGTCTAACGTATATCAGCGTTTGTAAACGTATGTCTAACGTACCTCGAACCTATAGGGAACTTATGCAGAACGTTAGTTAAGCACACGTTGAGTACGTCGAGAAATTTTGAACATGCTCAATAATTTTTCAAGGGTTCGACGTTTTCGAAATTTTCACAACGTATCACAGCGTGCTCTTAACGTAAACGACGTATCCCCAACTTACCCCTAACTTGTATGAGCGTACACCAACGTACGCCAACGTATTTTTCGATATTTCGCATACGTTGTCATACGTTCAGGCGATACGCCATGGTGTGACAGGGCTACCGTACAGCTAGCGTATGTACCGTACAGCTAGCGAGAATTCGGCGTTTTGGGAACTTATGGAGGGTTTGAGTATATAAATGGGTCCCTTGAGTATCTCATCCTCACTTCTTCATGGTCTGTCGTGCTGAACACATCAACCCATCATCATACGCTACGAATACGCTACGCTACGTTAAGTATACGTTAAGCATACGTTAAGCATACGCTCGCATACGCTCGCATACGCTGTCATCAGTCAGCTGTAGAACGGAGCCCCGTTTTAATTGAGGGCGCTCTATTTAATGACGCACTGCCGTCATTTTTTACACGGCGATTCATAAAGTGACGGAAGTCCGTCGCCCGCCGGAATACGAACAAAAACCACTTTTCAATAGAGGGCGGGCTTGGAACGGGACAGCGTTTCCAAGGGAACGGCCTCACGTCACAGTAATTCATAAAAAGCCGATTTTGCCGATTTTAAACAACGAAATAACTCTCTTATCATAGAGATAACCGTTACAAAGGCATCACTTCTGAACACTATTGGGCTTATATTTAATGTAAAAATTATCACATTTACCCGAAACATTCTTCAAATTGGTGTTATCTCGTCTAAAAAATGGTGGTCTCATCGCAGCAAACCGGTCAAAAAAGACATAATCTTAGCTTGTGTCGTGTGATGTTGGGGTCAAAGGTTAAATTAAATCATCGAACTGGATAACTCAAGGAGTTCTGGTATCTTATGCTGCCATCAACTCGATGGATAGGTACTTTTTATGCAGATAATCGGGGGTAAAAGGCGAAAATTCAATAATTGCGCAAATTGACGGGTGTGCGTTACCTTGGTTACGTATACCCGTCGTTTTAGAGCGCCCTCAATTGAAACGGGCCCCCGTTCTACAGCTGACTGGTCATAAGTATGTTATAAGTTAGTGATACGCTATTAATACGTTAGTCATACGCTATGTATACGTTCAATACGCTATGTATACCTTCAATACGCTATGGATACGCTATGGATACGTGATAGGGCCTTACACGATCGCCCGGCATCAGGTGAATACGTGAGAATACGTCGAAACTCGTTGGAAATACGTCAGGCATACGTTTGACATACGGCACATAATTATACGTTATCAACTCGTTATCACTTCGTTGGCTGTACGTTTCCCCGTCAGCCTACGTTCATCAACGTATACCAACTTACGAGTAACGTACGAGTAACATACCACTAACGTATGTCAGCGTATGTCAACGTATATTTAACGTACCACAAACTTACCGGGAACTTATGCAGAACGTATTAATCACACGTTGAGTACGTCGAGAAATTTTGAGCATGCTCAATATTTTTTCGCGGGCTCGACGTGTTCCAAATTGTCACAGCGTATCACAGCGTGCTCTTAACGTAAACGACGTATCCCCAACGTACCCCTAACTTATATCAGCGTACACCAACGTACACCAACGTATTTTTCGATATTTCGCATACGTTGGCATACGTTGAGACGATACGTTATGGTGTGACAGGGCCTTTAGTTCTATACGCAACAATGTGACAGGGCCTTAAGGGGGTGTGGACTCTCAGTACAGCCTCCGTAAAGGCCCTGTTATAAGTTAGTGATACGCTATCAATACGTTAGTCATACGCTACGTTTAATACGCTATGGATACGCTATGGATCCGTCCATTCCATCACCGATGTCGACTTTCCTACGCAATTCGTTGGGAAGTTGGACGTTCTTGGACGTTCTTGGACTCTGACAATTTTCGAGCTATTTTTTGAATACGTCGGCATACGTTCAGGCCACGTTCAGGCCATACGCTATGGTGTGACAAGGCCTTAAAACTACCGTAACTTCTTCAATATTCATTTATTCTTTATAAACGTATACAGTTTTTTGCAGAAAAGGGTTCAATGAATCCAACCATGATAATGAAAGTGACCATTTTGATTATCAGGATTATCATAAAACTAATATGACAACATTTGACAACATATATTTTGAGTTATCTCTGCAGAACCTAAAATGGGTCAAAAAAACGTGTTTTTTATAATTTTTTCCAAAATGGCCAATTTCATTATCATGGTTGGATTCATTGAACCCTTTTCTGCAAAAAACTGTATACATTTATAAAGATTAAATGAATATTGAAGAAGTTACGGCAATTTTACGGAGGCTGTACTTGAGAGTCCACACCCCCCTTAACATCCCAAGCGACAGGCGTCTGCAGACGACATCCCAACATTTTACAAAATGTTCAAAAAATGTCAAATTTAATTCCAAATTTGGTAAAACCAATAGCCGCGTGGAAAGTGTTGCTAGAAACTCGAAATTTTGACTCGAAACTCGAAACTAGGAATTTTAACTCGAAACTCGAAACTAGGAATTTTAACTCGAAACTTGAAACTAGGAATTTTGACTCGAAACTCGAAACTAAAAACTCGAAGCTAGAAACTCGACACTAGATCGCACGTAGGATGGCGCATTCCAAATGACATTATTCTGTAGAGGGTTTTGTATTTGCAAGAGAACCGCTGGCCAGCTACGTCATAAGAATATCTGTCAAAATAACCTTAACAGCAACGATACTAAATTGTCACGCGATCAAGAGGAATGAGTCGGATGTCGAACCTGGTCGAAAATCAGTTTTTAATATAGTTTTAAACAAGACACCTAGAGCTTTCAGAAACTGAAAACCCCATGTCGATACGACGTTTTGTTCCAAAATTATGTCAAAATGTATACATGAATTTCCATCAAAACTTATGTAAGCCGCCATTTTGAATTGGCCATATCTCAATTTGGGATTCCCCGACATCCGACTCATTCCTCTTGATCGCGTCACAATTATGTGAGATCCTAAAAGGAATCACCAATCTGAGGTATGGGTTTATAAAGCGCTCATGAAAATGTAGTTTGGTTATAACTTTATACTTAATACTAATATATGTATATATTGTTTTTTTCTTTGTGTCTAACAAATAGAATCTTATGATTTTCGTCTTGTTGGTGGAGGAAATGAGAGAGAGGGAAGCCTTGAGGTTCGTCCGAATAATGTATCATGGGGCCGTGTTGTGTACTGCGCTGGTTACACGGGACATGAACGCGGCGAAAGCCCAAATGCTTTATGCCGCCATCTTGGATTTTACGGAGGCTTTTATATTTGGCAACCCTTCGTGTATAGCGCCCGCTCGAACACCACAAACATACTTTTGGGTTCCATAACATGTGATCATGTTCAATGGGAATCCTGTATTTTTAACCCATGGAATGAGGAGCAATGTGCACGGTATCGGGAATTCATTGTTGTTTGTGCAGAAGGTATCTATACAAAATAAGTATTTGTTAATATAATTCACGACACTTCGTCCGAGTCTACATAAATATCAATTGTTAACTCTATGATTTATTATATTATGTATAAACCAAATTGTCACAGCGTATCACAGCGTGCTCTAACGTAAACGACGTATCCCCAACGTACCCCTAACTTATATCAGCGTACACCAACGTACACCAACGTATTTTTCGATATTTCGCATACGTTGGCATACGTTGAGGCGATACGTTATGGTGTGACAGGGCCTTAATACTTTTAAGGCCCTGTCACACCATAACGTATCGCCTCAACGTATCGCCTCAACGTTAAAAAAAATTGGGTCAAAAAGTGAATTTTGTGATTTTCTCAACAAAAAGAAATCAACATTTTTGGTCAAAGTTGACGCCAAAATTTGGATTCTCTGATTCATTTCCTTTTCAGAAATGTATACTTTTATATGGATTCGATTAAAATAGTTCAATAAATACAGCACCCACAAAAATCAAGACAAAACTTCCTTGAGTCCCCCTTAAATGCTGTTTAATTTAACTAACATGGTCATATTTTTCTTTTTAAGGTACTATCACCAATCCATTATATGAAAATTCTCATGCTATTTGTGGGTAACGTGTAACATGAGTCAATCGGATACCAAAACTTAATCGGCCCATATTTCCAAAATTGAAAGTAGGATCCAATGTTTTTTATGTTATTTCCCCATGAAATGTTAATTTTGTGGAGATAGAAATTTCACATATTATGGTAAGAATTCAACCATATAAGTTTAACACTAACATACAGTCCTCAAAATATGTAACTGACCAGGTAAATAATATGCTCTCAACTCCTAAACTATAATAGCTCATCTTACGTAAAAATATTAAATTATAAAGTTGTAAGGAAATCTCTTCTCTTCAATTTGATATACGGTATTACACGTTTAGATTAGTTTGGTTTTGGGCACATAACTGACGTTATATTCATTCAATCTTCACGTGTAATATCTCAAATTGAAGAAGAAGAAAAAAGATTTCCTTACAACTTCATAAATTAACATTTGTGGTCAAAGTTGACGCCAAATTTGGATTCTCTGATTCATTTCCTTTTCAGAAATGTATACTTTTATATGGATTCGATTAAAATAGTTCAATAAATACAGCACCCACCAAATTCAAAAAATCAAGACAAAACTAACATGGTCATATTTTTCTTTTATAAGGTACTATCACCAATCCATGATATGAAAATTCTCATGCTATTTGTGGGTAACGTGTAACATGAGTCAATCGGATACCAAAACTTAATCGGCCCATATTTCCAAAATTAAAAGTAGGATCCAATGTTTTCTATATACACCTAGCAACAAAAGTCCCGGACCAGGTGCTTTGAGGTTGGCTAATTCAAAATAGATAATCGGTACCAAAAATCTGAGATATACATTAAATGAGCAAATTTCCTCTCCGCAGTTTGATACCTCATTTAACAAAATCGAATGGATACTTTTAAAGTTATGGTGAATTTAATGACCGCGCATGACAACAGAAAAGTTGCACTAGGTATAGGAAATCATTGATTTGTGTGTGATTACTGCATGTCATAACTCTGTGCTATCTGAATTGAACGAGCCACCTAGGTATCTGGATGAATGGGTCTGGAGTGATAACTGCAATTTGCGGGACAAAGGGTGTGTCTAGCTGTGAAGAATGAAAGTCTTTGCTATCTTTACACACACATTTTCAGTGCGTAATCACCCCCACATCAATGATTTCCCATAGTGCAACTTTTCTGTTGTTATGCGCGGTCATTGAAACCGCCATAACTTAAAAAGTATCCATTCGATTTTGTTAAATGAGGTATCAAACTCCGGAGAAGAAATTTTCTCATTTTTTGTATATCTCAGATTTTTGGTACCGATTATCTATTTTGAATTAGCCAACCTCAAAGCACCTGGTCCGGGACCTTTGTTGCTAGTGTATGTTATTTCCCCATGAAAGCATACATTAATGTTAATTTTGTGGAGATAGAAGTTTCACATAATATTATGATAAGAATTCAACCATATAAGTTTCACACTAACATACAGTCCTCAAAATAAGTAACTGACCAGGTAAATAATATGCTCTCAACTCCTAAACTAGAATAGCTCATCTTACGTAAAAATATTAAATTATAAAGTTGTAAGGAAATCTCTTCTCTTCAATTTGATATACGGTATTACACGTTTAGATTGGTTTGGTTTTGGGCACATAACTGACGTTATATTCATTCAATCTTCACGTGTAATATCTCAAATTGAAGAAAAAACAAACAAAATCCTTACAACTTCATAATTTAATATGTTACGTAAGAGCTATAGTTTTGGAGTTAAGAGCATATTATTTACCTGTTCAGTTTTAGGACTGTATATGTCAGGAAGTCTTGCAAAATTAATTT
Organism: Ophiura sarsii; assembly: GCA_035610835.1. Classification (NCBI taxonomy): domain Eukaryota; kingdom Metazoa; phylum Echinodermata; class Ophiuroidea; order Amphilepidida; family Ophiuridae; genus Ophiura; species Ophiura sarsii. The sequence goes on along the minus strand of CM069447.1, from coordinate 56,430,395 downwards.
GAACTAGAACCAGGTGACATCTATTATGGGTTTTAAAGAGCATATTATTTACCTGGTCAGTTTTAGGACTGTATATGTCAGGAAATCTTGCAAAATGAATTTGAACTAGAACCAGGTGACATCTATTATGGGTTTTATCATCAGCTCTTTAGGGGTCACATGGTAACACAATTTTGCGGACACCAAATGTTACACGTGAAACCATTTTTTTGGCCTTCAGTTCACGATGAGCTAAAAGCAAAAATATACCAAATGTGTTTAAAATATTCATGATTATGCCCTAAACAATTAATCTGACCAACTATAAGGCCAGACTAAGTGTTCAGAAAATGTCCACCACAGCACTTTCCATGACCCCAAATGTCACACAATTTTACCCAAAAAAGTAATATTCTTTACATGTTTTTGCTCAAAATGACCATGAACACTTTATTTATCCAATTCATTTAAGTTTGGTATCATTTGAAAGGTATCTCAATATTCTACAATTTCGAATCATAATAATTAAGAAAAACTTTATAATTTAACCAAAAAACCCTCATTTCATCACTGGAAATTGCACCATTTACTTTGTGTACCCAACTTAATGGAATGACCCATTGGCATTCCATTCATTTGCTTTCATTCAATAAATAGGATACGTGTTGATGATGATGATAATGATGATGATTTTAATGATGATGATGATGATGATGATGATAATGATGATGATTATTCTCTAGACTCAGTCTATGTACATCTGCGCAGTGACATCAGAGAATATTTCAGTTATCACAACTTACAAAGATTAATAAAAAGAATACTGTTGCATAACTATTTCTGTTACTCTAGATTCATTCCATGTTGAAAACGTATCGGCGGCTCGTATGACAACAGCAATATCGGCGAGTGGACGGCAGATTTCGTGGGTGGATATAGCCATTAGGTCGAACTGGGGTCCTTTATGTTTGCCTCGATCCTTCATAACTGATAACGACCTAGTAACTACCTGGCTATGCAACGAAATACGAGAGAATGTTTCATCTCTGAGCGGAGCGAATGATGACCACATTCTTTTCGTCGCAGAAGGCAGCCCAGATAACATGTTTATAATATATAAATTGCGCTCATCTTACATTAACTACTGCGGAGCTCTAGGAGTTCCATATGTAAATACATCGATTCAATGTCCAAATGGTAAGTTAACATGATCAGTGGGCTGTCAATTAGCACCGTGATCTATTCTAAATGAAGTAGCGCTTTTATAAAATATCATAGTTTCTGTATGTGGGGGTGTGTGGGGTGTGTATGTACGCAACGCAATACTCAGACTTTCTCAACTAGCATGAATAGATTTACTGATGCTCCACATTTATGAGTAACCAACTTGTTGAAGCTCCACTTGGGGTTCAGGGGCGAAGCCCCGGTGGTGGTAAAGAGGGCAGCGCCTCCTGAAGCTCCTGGGTTTTGACTGACTTAAATCGCCTTTCGCTGGTTATATTGTTTTAGAAATTACAATTCAAGTTATTTTTCAGAGGAAAACAGGGATAGTGTTGTGGAGGGGCATGTATTTTCTTCTTCTCGCGGACGGTCAGTTTTTGATTTTAGTAGGCCTATGAAATCTGGCTATATCATGATATGTTTCGTGGAATGCATCGTTAAAGAAAGAAAACCCAGTTCTTACAGATGGGTTTTATACGAAATGAGAGAGGTGATTACTGTGTTCGCATTTAAAGCTTTACGCGTTGTAATAAAACTGCTGAAATACATAATTGTATTTGAAATATTTCTTGGAGGGTTCATGAATCGACACTACAATATCAAGAACAATACTAAATTATATAAGTGAAAATATCACATTTTTATATGCCTTCGTGTATAACCTAAAAATGGACACTTACGAGGGGGTATCAAAAAGTTTTAGAAATCACCCAGAAGTGAAGGAGCCAGAAACTTCATTTTGTTATGTCATCCTTCAGACATCTTTACATAGTCCCTGTGCAAAGTTACATATTTTCCCTACAATTTATCCATTGTAGAGATCCTCAGATTGACCGCCATTGATTGATTCTCAGATTGCCTCAGATTGTGTTATTCCCAAAACAGCAATAAATAGTTTAAAGTGTTGGCAGAAAGGGTCAAAGGTCATGTAGGGGTCAATCTGTGTACACCCCATGTTACCCATAAGTTTATTATCACCAAGCGTGTTTGTAATGACCTTACGATAGCCGTCCTCTTAGCCTACAAGTTGTATTTTGTAGACGACTAAAGAGTATTTGAAGACAATGCGTTGCTCCGCAGGTAAGCCAATGTAAATCAGCTAAGACGGGGAGATGTGGTCAGATTTCCGAGTACGTGTGATTAATCTAGCTGCCATATTTTGTAACCGTTGAAGTCGAGATAATAAGAAATCAGAAATACCAAACAAGAGAGAGTTGCAAGAGACCATGATGGCCCATGATGGACCATGATGTTTCTATACATGTCAATGTCAATGCGAATAAGGCGTTGAACTGTCTCCATCATCACAGTGCACAGTGCTTTTCTAGTGCATGCAGGGATTACATTACATACATTGAAGCAACCTCTGAGTAGGCATAGCACTCGGTATCAAAAAGTTTTAGAAATCACCCAGAAGTGAAAGAGCCAGAAACTTCATTTTGTTATGTGATCCTTCAGACATCTTTACATAGTCCCTGTGCAAAGTTACACATTTTCCCTACAATTTATTACCTGTCCACAGACCGCCATTGTAGAGATCCTCAGATTGACCGCCATTGATTGATTCTCAGATTGCCTCAGATTGTGTTATTCCCAAAATAGCAATAAATAGTTTAAAGTGTTGACAGAAAGGGTCAAAGGTCATGTAGGGGTCAATCTGTGTACACCCCATGTTACCCATAAGTTTATTATCACCAAGCGTGTTTGTAATGACCTTTGACCCCTTTCTGTCAAAACTTTGATACCCCCTCATAGTAATTGTTCACGAAATGTATGTACATGTACGTGCGTGGCAGGTTTTTACAGCATAACCATGATAAGGGAGCACATCAAAACTCGACCGCCCGGTTGGACCGCATATCATTGTTTAGAACGATAGAAACCGGCTGCAACCGCACGGAACCGGCGGTTGCCGGGCGGTCGAGTTTTGATGTGCTCCCTAACTGGTGCTATGCCTACTCAGAGGTTGCTTCAATGTAATCCCTGCATGCACTAGAAAAGCACTGTGCACTGTGATGATGGAGACAGTTCAACGCCTTATTCGCATTGACATTGACATGTATAGAAACATCATGGTCCATCATGGGCCATCATCGTCTCTTGCAACTCTCTCTTGTTTAGTATTTCTGATTTCTTATTATCTCGACTTCAACGGTTACAAAATATGGCAGCTAGATTAATCACACGTACTCGGAAATCTGACCACATCTCCCCGTCTTAGCTGATTTACATTGGCTACCTGCGGAGCAACGCATTGTCTTCAAATAATACTCTTTAGTCGTCTACAAAATACAACTTGTAGGCTAAGAGGACGGCTATCGTAAGACCTCTAGTTAACAAGATTTTTTTTAAAGAGTACTACCAGGAGTTATTGGTATGAAATTAAAGTAGAACGTTTGTAGTTTACTTGAGCGAAGTCTGCAATATTTAGCATATCGAAAATGCACTTTTTGTCCAATTTATAGTCAATTTAACAAATTTTTCATAAACAAATGTATTTCCCCAATTATACTATAAAACACCAACGGAAATGGTTGGGATTGATTGGTTTTCTGAATATCGAAGAGAACAAACAGCGCTATTGAAATAATTCAAATTTTGAATATTATTTGACACATGTAATACCTAATTTGCATAATTTATGCACAATAAAGCGGGGTTTGACATCTTGCATCACTTGCCGTTTTCGATGTAATTGGAAGATGGGAATGTTAGCTATCTTCAGATGAAATCTGAATAGCATTGATAAAGTAATATTGCGTTTATATAGTATCATAAAATGTCATCATTTTACCGCATATTGTGAAATGCGACTCAACCAGTACTGCTCGTGTAATACAATACCATAAGCTCAGTGTCTTTTGTTCAAAAGAAAGAACTCTATTGATTCGAACTCACGTCGCTCATATTTTCGTCGTGTACTAGTCTTTTTAGACAGTCGGCATTACCATAATTACCATGAATATAATGATATCACGAAGTCTGTGAGTAATTTAATTGTTATTCGGAAAATAAAAACGATGTTACCCAAGATTTATTGTTTATGAAATATATATCAAATAATCTAAATGGATAAACTATGTGGTTTTATTATATTATTAGGCTTCTAGTACTATTTTTAAAGTCTTTTTAAAGATATTTTGATTTTCGTGGAACTGACAGTCTGTGAAGTGATGAACCTCTTATGGATGAACCAACAGTATTATTTAAAAATCTGAAAATTGGATAACGGGCTAAGTTGATTCTCGAAGTTATCCTACATAAACACATATGTATAGCTCTATGTCAGGTTTTGTGACTCTTGAATTAGAAAGAAAATGTTTTCAGTTTAATTTGTTGATACTTTTCAAAATAACCTAATTATAATTATCTGTACCTTTCGTGATGAACACCTCCATTGAAACATTCCTGATCCCAAAGGTATAACATTTGATCAACTTCTTAAAGGTCTAATGTACCCCATACCTGGGAGAGCGACCATACATGTACGTATTCAACTTTCCTCAACAAAAATTTCATGACCGGACGATATGTGACATAAAATGTATTCAACGCTTGTGAGGAATATTCTCAATTATTTCATATGTGTGTTTTCAGATGAAACTGTTAGTTTTTATCACGTTCGTGGAATTTCAAAATACGCCATCAAAGCGATACAAACAATAGCGAAACATAAATGCATAATTTCTTCTTGAGGTTGATACATGTTCAAATTAAGGTGATGGAAAATATATGATAATGGTGTAAAAACCTTAACCAAAGTAAAATACTGATAAATTATCACTTCTTATATGCTAAACCAGTGAGCGGAAAGTAAGCCTACATTAAAACAATATAATCATACCCGCATACAGGGTGTATCAAAATAAATAGGACTCTTTTTCAGCATGGATTTATTCCTTATTAAAACCACTGAACCATGACCAATTTGATTTCATTGTCAAGTACAACTAATAAATTTAAAATCCTGAAAGAAAAGAAAAGTCCATCATCAATTACGGAAAGTGTGACCAACTAGGCAAGTCAACCCATTTTGTTGTATGTACATGGTAATTCACACAGTAAAGGTAGAGTAACATGACAGTTGGAGATTACATATTTATTAAAATAGGCTAAAAGGAAAATTATTCGTATTCTGTTCATGCTCAATTATTCTTATTCTTATTCTTATCATGCTTATGGCAGAAATTGAAGTTCACTTGTAACTCCCATATATAAGTATAAATATCCTTCTTTGTCAATGATTGGTATAAACACACTATTGACATGATTGGTGCTTTCCTACTTTCATACATTCTGAGGCTTTCTCATGAGAACACTTACACGGAGCAACATTGATCATTGCACAGCAATATTCATGCATCAAATTTGTGAATTATGTAGCTATTAATGATATGTGCCAGAATTAAGAGGAATACCAAACTAACCTTTGCTATTGTTTATTGATAGACAAATGATAGATGATTTACAATATTTTTGAATGCAAAGTATTAAAATGTAAACCATGTTATTTTCTGGTTTGTATGTACGTGTAAATCCTATTGTGCAGACTTGTAAATGACATGGTTTACGCAAATTACGCTAGCGATCTTATTCTTCATTGGATTAATCTCAGATGTTCAGAATAGTATCATTATTAAGTGGGCTTTGCACTGACGTTGAATTGGTCATGGTCCAGTGGTTTTGAAAAAGTAAAAAACCGCCATGAAACAGAGTCGTATTTTTGTTATACACCCTGTATATTAACACCCCTGCAAGAACTGTATTTTTCTTAAAGGTATATTATGTAATCTTTCCAGGGAACGCCCTCAACATCAAAAAAAAAATAGAAAGCAGATTTTCTTGCAGATTTACATTTCTGATCATAAATCATGCATACATTCCAAGTTACAGGGCGATACGATTCTTAATTACTTCAAAATCATGGTTTTAGAGTGAAAATAAACTGTCGGAATTCCGACAGTTTATATTTTTCACTCTAAATTCACTCTAAAATCATGATTTTGAGGTAATTAGGAATCGTATCGCTCTGTAACTTGGAAAGTATGTATGATTTATGATCGGAAATGTAAATCTGCAAGAAAATCTACTTTCCAAAAATAATGAATAGAGGGCGCTCTCTGGAAAAGATCACATAATATGCCTTTAAGTGATTCGTTCTGGCATGGGCATGACGTTTCCATAGAGGCCTATGGTAACCCTGACTTTTATCTACATCTCCATTCATGTACTATTCTAAATGTATTTCCGTAACTTGAGACAGGACTGCTTGAATGAAACCACGCATTTTGCTCAAACGACCTTATGTTGGGGCGAAATACCTTATTCGGGGACAATTATTTTTTAAAAGTATATATTATATCTTGTGCTACACATTCCAAGACATGTATTGGCATATTTGGATTTTGAAATCAATGTATGTGTCATACAACTATAACAGGTATTTATGCAAATTTGATACAGATCAATTGCTACCATGGTTACAATTCAAAAAATAGTGCAATATACACTTTTATCATGGCAACAAAAATAATGGCGTAAGGTATCTAATTTGCATATCTGACATTTGAATAATTAATTAGCTAATTTGTATTCTATTTTGTTGTTGATACACCCTGAACAATACAAAACTTAAAAGAAAAGAATTTCGCCTTATTTCACTATTAAAATAATTTAAATTATGCTATGCAAAATGTGTAAATGATGAATGAACATAAAATTTGAAAGAAAATAAACAACACCTTACAAGTATTGTGCATGCATTTTATAATCTAGGTAACACCGGTGCCAGTGTTTTGTCTGGTAGATTTTCTGTTGCCAAACTGAAGACAAGTTTTTGTTGGTATTTTTTTCTTTCTTTCTTATTTCAGAAGTTATTGTTTCCAATGTGAAGGTGGACTTACTGGACCAAGCTCATAGCTGTGCCTCCAGATGTAACAATAGATTGGAGTTTATCCAGTTATGTCGCTGTGATTCTTATTGTAACCATTTCCATGATTGTTGTTTTGATTATAATATCACCTGCTTGCAGAATGACACTGAACTGTTAAATATCACGGCAGACACAACACAACACATCTCCGCTCAACTTTACAATTGCACTGTGTTTCCTTTCATTGCATATTCGTTTGCGAAAGACTCAAACAAAAAATACCTCGTTGTATCTAGGTGTCCTAAAAGCTGGATCGGCGCATTCATTGAAACGAAGTGCCACGAGCCGTTTCAGAATCCGAACGACGCGCTACATAACACGGGAACTATTCAACGATGGTTTGTTTATGATCACATCGGACTGAATTACAAGAATATTTACTGCGCCATTTGCAATGGGCGGAAGCCATATCAGCTAACCCCATTTCTTTACGAAAGCGTAGCCGGTTCAGCCTTTTTTGGAAAGCCTACGACGATGAATATGACCGCGGGAAAGTCTGCAAGAAGTTGTAACCCTTCACTTATTGATTCTTGTCCCTCTGACATGTCTGAATACACTAACAGTTCTCTCAAGGAAGGGTGTCAACTATATGCCGCTAACTTTGAATGCCACGACATGCACGGTAGTAGTGCTATACGCAGATATAAAAATCCACATTGTTATTGGTGCAATTTTGTGACCTATTATAATACTTCTGAGGATTTGAAAACCTATTTTCGTCGATGTATGGTTTCTAAAAGCAACAGGGGTAACTCTGTTAAGCCAATATGGACCTTCGTGCCCCGAAGTACTGGTACGACGTCACACACCGAGAGAAGGGATACAATTTGCTCAGCGGATGACTATTATGACCCGTTGGCATCTATATGTCGAAAAATCAAGTGCCCTGATGGATTTTTACGTAAAGCTCAACGTTGTTTGCCGCACCAACCAATCACGTGGAAGACAGAATTCCTGAGTTGTTCTAAACAAGATTCGAGATTTGCGTTCCCAGCGCCAGGTCTATATAATAAGTTGTACGAGAACGAAGAGACGTGTTTGCTGTGGAAAGTGTTCGCTGCTGCGGGGGAACAACACGTAGTACGCACAGATGTAAATTAGAGCTCAATCAAACAGTTTGTTTCCGATCTCAATATTGATCACTTCAAAGCGTCTTTTCAACATAGTAGACGCGTGAGGGACTCCCTTAGATTGGTGACACTGAACACCAGTAATTGGCAGTTACAACAACTGCAATATGAGCTAAGAAAACGCAATGTTACCCATTTGTTCGAATGTGGAATTCCGGAGGTTGAAGTTTTAGTATTTTGTGAGATGAATGTAGAAGGATACAACTGCTCGGCCAAATGGTACACCTTGAACGCAGACGATATAACTATACTTAATATCAACAACGAAACGGTGATCTACGGTTTAGCCAATGCAACATACATCAGACCACATTTCCTTGTGTACTATGCGTTTTATGATTACATAATTCAACTGGATAATTTCAAGAAAACAGAAAAAGTGGCATTATGCGGCGAGGCTACTCTGTCCTGTCCCGTGGTGAGCCTGAACTCCTCGGAGTTCGTCGTGCGGCTAAATGCAACCAATGGAACAGAGGTGGAGGTAAATGGACATACTCTGTTACCCGAACAATTCATGTTGCTGACCAATGGACAACAACTCCAAATATGTAGTTCCACCTATGAACATATCATATCTAAAGTTCTGGCTGATTCAAATATGTCATTCGTCGGACTATCTGTTCCATTTGTAACCACGAACGACGATTATGACGTATTCCTAATTGTAACATATTTGACAACTTCGATCTCATTGATGTTCTATTGGGCCACATTTATGACGCACTGTATGTTTTCAAAGCTGCGAAATGCGCACGGAAGAGCTGTCATGCACCTTGTGTCGTCTACGTTCTTTGCGCAGCTACTATCGCTCTTCAATGAAGGGTATCATGTCTACGAGAAGCTGTGCGTCACTATCGCATTTCTTAGTCATTACTTATGGCTTGTGTCGTTTTCATGGATGACGATTATGGCACTGAATCTGGTCAAAACATTTGCTTTCAGTAGCTTAAAAAAGATGGAAGACAACTTGATGAATCTCGTTATACAGCCGCTTCTTGGATGGGGTATACCACTGTTGCTTACCCTTACATGCTTAGTGCTTCATTTCACCAGCGTACCATTTAAATACGGCACCGCAGACACGTGCTGGGTATCCGATCCCATTGCCAACATCATAGTATTTGGAACACCGGTAGCTTTATCAATCGTAGTGAATGGAATTTGTTTCGTCATTACCATCAGGGCGTTGCACACGGCAAGGAAACGGTCAAACGAACTCCAGAGTAATGTTACGCAAGACGGTTGGACAGATCTATTCCTCTGCGCAAAGGTTAGTCCCGCATTTTTGAAGGTCGATTTAAAGATATAAATATTCATTCTTTGCCTCTTAACCATTGCACACATATCATTCAAACTAAATCATTCACTTACAGACAAATTCAACGTACATTCAGCATGTTTAGTCATGTTTAGCAATTATCCAATGATTACGTGTGTATTTAAGTATATAAAACAGAGCCGATGTTAACTAGATGGCCTAATCCAGCAAACACTGACACATTCATTCTTGAATTTCAAATCCGTTATCCGACTCCCTCGAGCACTAGACGCGTGCATCCTTAATCGCCCGAAACCGTGACCCTCTGAACAGTGGCGTAACTAGACTTTTTCATTTGGGGGGGGGGGGGGGGCAAGAAGGGGCAGTGACTTGAAATGGGGGGGGGGGGGGGGGGGGGGGGGGGCTCCTAAGATTTTTGGAGTCAAGAGTTGCGCGTTAAAGAGTGTTAAGACTTGTTTGACGCTCTCTTTTTCGGGCTTTTCAAAACCCACCAAAGTATTTATGAACGCCTCCGGTAGCAGAGACTCTGCTCTGAAGTGTTAGGTCGGGCACTAGATTATCCACCATATTTACACATTTTGTAGCAAGCAATTACGAATGGACCGGGCTATTTTACTTTCAGGTATCAATCTTAGGTATCAATTTTAGTAGTATTTTCCCTGTATCTGTTGTAATAATTATGAGTTGATTGATATATTATTGAATAACAGACCTGTGTGGGGAAACTGAATGTTAATTCAAAGGGTAATCAGATGTTCAGTGGATATACTAGAGTTGCTCCTTTAGGTTGCATCCAGCTCGGTACTATAGAGCTAGCTCCCCCAGATTTATACACAAGCTCTCTAATTGAGCCTTGGATTTCAACCTTTCCTTTCACCGGAAATGGGATTTTTGTCGCCTTCACAGGATTAGCGATATAACTCAAAGTATGACATTGAGTCTTTTTTTACTAGAATGGAAGTTCATACATCAAGTATTGTTAAATGTGTTGACATTCCTCCGAATATTTTTTAAGATTTTGCATGCTCAAAATACACTGATTTTATGAAAACAAATCTCAAAGTAGCCCATCACGATTGAATTGTGAATACTATTTTAATATACAGCAAAAAGGGACCAATAATTTTCAGAATTGTTGAGATTTAAAATCCGCTAGGACAACAATGAGTCATTGGCATGAAGTCCAAATGTTATGATTCCTTTCAAAAACCCACTTTAAATATTGGAATCAATTTGTGTTTCGATTGACATTGCATTGCGTTTTATTGGACGATATCCACTGGCGAATTTATATACGCTCATATAACATTTTGGGAAATGTTTCAAATCTTTTCAGATCTCTAGTATAATGGGATTTACTTGGATATTTGGCTACGTGGCCGGCACCGTGAATATCGATGCGTTGTGGTATGTGTTCGTCATCGTGAATTCTCTACAAGGCGTCTTTATCTTTTTGTCGTTTGGATTTAATGATCGTGTCAGAGGGATGGTAAGGGCGGCTTGGCAAAATCGTAAATAAGTGAAAAGTGGCCCTCATGGTACCAGACTACCGACAATTAGGATGGGGTATAATGTTGATCGAACAAGTGGAGAACACCTATACTTTAATATTTTAAATAAAGAAACCTGTGCAATAATGCCAGAGGATAACAAATGTAGAATATGATATATATATTTTAAAATACTCGTAAGAAATCTCTTACAAGTTCACAAATCATTAATTAGTACGAATTCCTGGCTGTGTGACAAGTCATAATTATGGCGAATTTAGAGGGTTTTTTAACGTTTTCACCAAGTTCCAAGATTTCAAAGACATTTGTTATGGTGTAAAAATGTTATGGTGTACAATTTGTTATGGTGTAAAAACAAAGCCCTTAATCGTTTAATTACAGCAGCATATATTTCTTGCCGTAAAGCTCATACCGTATTTATTTTGATAGCAGATATTGGCTGATATTAGATTTTAAATACATAAACAATATATTCATGTCTCTGGTGTGTCTAATGTTGTTACCCTTTCCTCGATATATAATACTATGATAATATTATACCCATTCATAATAGTATTTGATCCTTTTAAGTGGATTGAATCAATAAGAGATATTTGAAATATATCCCATGTGGTCGCCAAGTAGTGAAAGGTCAATAGTATTTATGTTGTCATGAATGAAAGTAATTATTTGAAATATGAGTGCACATGGTTGGAATTCAATGCCCATGCCGTTGTAAAGTATTGTATTTTTGATATCATCAAGTATCATATGTGATATCATCAATTATCATTTAGTAGACATGAATGCTGAAATGTGATTGGTTAATGTCCCAATGAATATTTCCCCGTATTACCAGAGTAATTTATCATTACTCTGTATCTGATGATTGATATGAGCCCGTATTAGTCTAGTAATTTTATCACAGCTCTGATTGGTTACATCAAGGTTTGGATTGATCCATTATCATTTTTAGGGGTTAGATGTGGAAAGGGTGGCGGTATTGGGATAAATGTGGGTTGGGGCTTAGGTGATAGGGGATGTGGGGTTGGCTTATCTTTTTGTTGGTTCACAATATCATTTCTGTGGTTCCCAGTGTTATGGGTACCAAGTTGTTTAATTTGTGCTCAATGTATGCTGGGGTTCGATGAGCGGTGTGGTGAATGACGGCGAGCAAAAATATTCTTTTTGGTGGTTCCCAATGTCATTTTGGTGGTTCCAAGTGTTTAAGGTTCCAAGTTATTTAAGTGCTAGATATCTTTTGGTGTGAAGGCAGTGTGGTGAATTAGGATAGGTGTGAATTGACAACAATGTTTTTAGTTATTCCAAGTGTTCAGGTTTCGAGATGTTTAAGTTTAATTATTCCTCATTTACTTTTTAAAATGCATTCATGTCCACTAAATGTTGTTTTCATGCAATACGGAAAATATCTATGGTTTGTTTCCAATATCACATTCGGCTATCGCCTCATGTGATATTGGAAACAAACCATAGATATTTTGCCGTATTGCATGAACAAACAGGGGATAACTAATAGTATCATATATTTATTTGATACCATCCAGTATGACTGCTGTTTTCGAGTGTAACGCGCCATCTCGATTTGGATAATAGACATTTTTTAAAAGTATGGTGTAAAAACAAAGCACGATATTTAATAGAATGTGCGCCGTTAATTGTTTAATCATATATCATATATTCCATGCCGTAAAGCTCGTATTTATTTTGATAACTGATGTTGGCTGATATTAGATTTTAATCTTCACAGTATACTGAATGTATCCCGCCACAAGTCGATATTGTCTGCATAAATACATAAACAATATATTCATGTCTCTGGTGTATCTAATGTTGTTACCCTTTCCTTAATATATGATACTATGATAATATTATACCCATTCATAATATTATTTGAGCCTTTTAAGTGGATTGAATCAATAAGAGATATTTGAAATATATCCCATGTGGTCGCCAAGTAGTGAAAGGTCAATAGTATTTATGTTTTCATAAATGAAAGTAATTATTTGAAATATGAGTGCACATGGTTGAAATTCAATGCACATATGCCGTTGTAAACATTCAATAGTATCAAATATGGCTGCTAGATGGTAAAAGTGACCCTAAATATTTGAAGATTCTCAACTTTTAATTAATTACTGTTAGCAAAAGTGAAACGATAATAATGTAATTGTATGGACGTAATATTGTTGCCATATTTTTGAATTTGCAAGCTATTGGTAAAAAATTGCGTATTAAATAACCCCGTATCATATATCTGACATGATCAAGTATTATATTATATTTTTGCTAATATCAAGCATTATATTTTTGATATTATCAAGTATTATATGTTATATCATCAAGTATCATATAATTATTTGATATCATCCAGTATCCTTGCTGTTTTCGAGTGTAATGCGCCATCGAGAGTTGGATAATAGTCATTCTAAGTCATTGTTATGGTGTAAAAACAAAGCACGATGCACCCTTAATCGTTTAATTATAGTATCGTTATATTATAAGCATATATTTGATATAATCAAGTATCATATATTTGATAGTATTAACTTTCCTATATTTGATATTATCAAGTACCATTTTGATATTATCAAGTAACATATGTTATATCATCAAGTATCATTGCTTTTTTCGAGTGTAACGCGCCATCGAGAGTTGGATAATAGTCATTCTAAGTCATTGTTATGGTGTAAAAACAAAGCACGATGTGCCCTTAATCGTTTAATTATAGTATCATTATATTATAAGCATATATTTGATATAATCAAGTATCATATATTTGATAGTATTAACTTTCCTATATTTGATATTATCAAGTACCATTTTGATATTATCAAGTATCATATGTTATATCATCAAGTATCATTGCTGTTTTCGAGTGTAACGCGCCATCGAGAGTTGGATAATAGTCATTCTAAGTCATTATTATGGTGCAAAAACAAAGCACGATGCGCCCTTAATCGTTTAATTATAGTATCATTATATTATAAGCATATATTTGATATAATCAAGTATCATATATGTGATGCGATCTGTGAAAACCCGCCACATGATGGCATTTTTCATATTAGAGATATTTATATCATAAGAAAGCTGAAACTGTGCTGATTACAGAACTGTTTCGATCATTTTTCTACGAACACTACAAAAAAGTTATGAGTGAATGATGATTGTGATGTCATCAAAAGCTACAAAATAAGAAATCATGAAAACAGGCTAAAAAGGATACATAATTCAATATAATAACATTATAAGGTTAATAATAAAAGTGACTTAAGTAAGTTTTTGAAGGTGAAATTTCATGAAAGATGATGACACAAAGTATTGGAAACTAATTGGCCCAAATTCACAAAGGTGGCTTAACTTAAGCCTGGCTTAGTTAAGCCACCACCATGGTTTAACGTAAATTTCTCTTTCACAAAACCTAGCTTAACTAATCCAGGCTTAAAGTTAAGCCAGGCTTAAGTTAGGCCACTGTTTGGGCTCCTTTTGGGCTCCTATGCTTATAATTGGGTCTAGTTGCTAAGTGATTGATCTGCACATGCTCAGAAGCACATTGATGTTATTAGATAATTTTAACCAGGAATGAATGCATTTATGTGGATCTGGTTGATAGCACATAGTCCAGACGGGAGTCCAGACAAAAGAAATGAGTTACAACTCACTTTAAGGGGAATAAGTCCTTAGGCTTCTAACATAAGCTAGGGGTAAGGCTATGTAAGCATTTTATACTATTTTTAGAATAGATTAAAAGTGTTCCGTTCCGAGGGTGGGGGCAAATTAGCCAAATTGTGCATAGATTTGCTCTTTTGGATAAGATATCACATTTTGAGCTGACACATAAGATCAACGTCATTAACTGATCAAACCACTAGTTGCATTGAATTCGCAAGAATACACTGTTTTCCCTACCGGACTAGGCCTAGGCCTAACTAGGCCCGCTAGACTAGGGCTAGGCTAAATAGCATAACATGGATGTGCATGCCCAGATTGGCTTTTTAGGATCAAATTTTAGCAACGTATAAGATTAACGTCATTAACCGATCAAACCGCAATCAAATTAATGCCACAGATAGGCCTATTGTTCGCAAATATGCTTACAATATGTTTTCCATGCGGGACTAGGCTTAAAAAAGCACAACATGTGGATAAAGTATTACATTTTAGCAACGTATAAGTTCAACGTCATTAACCGGTCAAACCGCAATCAAATTCATGCCACAAATGCCGTTCGCAAGGAAATAAACTGTTTTCAATGCTGGACTAGGCCTAACTAGGCTAAAAGACAGCATACCATGTGCCCGGATTTCCTTTTTTGGATGAAATATCAATTTTTAGCTACGTATAAGATCAACGTCATGAACCGGTCAAACCGCAGTCGTTTGCGTTCAAATCGCAAGGAACAAAGCTTTTCCCTGCCGGACTAGGCCTTACTAGGCTAAATAGCATAAAATAACCAGTATTATGATAACGCATCACATTTTGATCACATTTTGAGCTACGTGTGAGATCAGTGCCACTAATCGGTCAAACCGCGCAACACATTATGACGATTCAAATGTTGTTCACGTTGATCGATGAAATCACAAAAGCTTTTTTTTACTAGGCCCTGCCGTAAAAAGGTCAAGTCTGCTTTATTGTGGTGTTAATTTGATGTTTTTAATCGGATAAATTATATTCAGAACTGAAGCACCGCTACAAAAATGCATAATTTAGCAACTCGTGACTGAGTCTTGCAGTGAACCCCTCAATTATAATACTTTTTTGGAAGGTAGACCTAGGCTAGGGCCTAGCTATAATTTATTTATGGGACTTTGGCCTGGGGACCCCTGACCCAAACTATTACATCAGTGGTCATTTTAGGCCTTGGCCTACATTAAAATAACTAACCTATAACCCTTACCAGTATTTTGTCTAATTATGGGCCTTTTTAAAATTAATATAAATGCCTTTTGAAACTCATTCTGTTTTACAGGCTGTTTGTGATAGTTTTTAATTGATCTGTTGTGAATGGTGCACCTTAACTGATGTGGGAACTCCTTCAAACAAAACACTGCAAATGTCATTACATTGAAATAGCTATTACCTCAGCCCTTACCAGTATTTTCTAAACATGGGCCTTTTTAAAATTAATATAATACCTTTTGAAAACTCATCTTGTATCAGACTGTTTGTGATAGTTTTTAAATTGATCTGTTGTGAATGGTGCACCTGAACTGATGTGGGAACTCCTACAAACAAAACACTGCAAATTTCAGCAAAACGGCTTTGATTTTATACTGGCTGCTGCTGAGGTGTTTTAATCAAACTCAAAGCATAGACCATGCTATCAAATGTATTACTTTAAAACTACAAATACAAGGGAATGGAGAAGATCCATTCAGAGTAGAGCTAGCATGCTTGTCTAGCATAAATCTAGGCTGACTTAGCAAGGTAAATAAATGAGCTTTATAAAAATAAGCTTACTTAATTTTCTGACGTTTTTTTTATATCAAAAATTAACTGTTTAGGCTGGTAGACTGGTGCATGGACACATCTCACAACAATACTTTGTGTATCTTCTAATTAAATTGTGATGTCCAGAATGATTCTAATCGTAGGCCTACCCGCAGTGGCGTAGCTCAGGGGGAGGGGGTGGGGGGGGGGGGCAGGACGTTTTTGTGCCCCCGCCCCCCTTTGTGCCCCCGCCCCTCTCTTTGGATATAGTGTTTATAAGCGGGGTAACCATTTTAGCTTGGTTTTTAAAAATAAATGACCATTTTGGTTAAAAAACTGCTTAAAACCCTGAGGATTGGCCAAAATTTGTTGACTATAGTGCTTTTTTGACTGGGAAACTTTGTGTCCGTGCGAAATTTTTTGACCGTGCGAATTTTTTTGACTTCACCCCCCCCCCCCCCCCCCCCCCCCCCCCCCCCCCCCGCCCCCCTGACTGCTCTCTGACTACTAATCCATAGGGCCTTTTAGACCTAACCATTCCCGTTGTCTGACACATTTCCAAGAAATTCACACACCAAACTAGCCACACAACCTTTGTCTAGGACAGTTAAGCAACACTTTAAACTACCCCTTTCTGTAGCTTAAAGTTAAGCCTGGTTTAACACTGTTTAAGCCTGGCTTAACTTTAAGCCACTTTTGTGAATATGACTAAGCCACGGTCCTAGCTTAAGTCCAGACTTAAGCTAGGACCGTGGCTTAAACCTCTGAATTAAGCTAGGTTTAAAGTTAAGCCATCTTTGTGAATTTGGGCCAATGTCTTTAAAAAAATCTTTAAAAAAAAAGTTGTTTTATTTTATTTTATTTTATTTTTTTAAATTGTACCCATTATCCCTAGTTCACATTTTGCAACATCCGACGGGTTTTCACAGATCGCATCACATATTTGATAGTATTAACCGCCATTGATTGATCCTCAGATTGTCCCAGATTGCGTTATCTCCAGAACAGCAATAAATAGTTTAAAGTGTCGACAGAAAGGGGTCAAAGGTCTTGTAGGGGTCATTAGAGGTCAACCTGTGTACACCCCATGTTACTCACAAGATTATTGTCACCATGCTCGTGTTGTGTGTAATGACCTTTGACCCCCTTCTGTCAACACTTTAAACTATTTATTGCTGTTCTGGGAATAACGCAATCTGAGGCAATCTGAGGATCAATCAATGGCGGTCAATCTGAGGAGCTCTACAATGGCAGTCTGTGGACAGGTCATAAATAGTGGGAGAAATGTGTGACTTTGCACAGTGACTTTTTAAAGATGTCTGAAGGGTCAAATAACACAAACAAGTTTCTGGCTCCTTCACTTCTGGGTGATTTCAAGAACTTTTTGATACCCCCTCGTATATAAAGTAAAGGTACGATTTGAATATATTAAATAACCGGCCTTTTTTAAATACCGTTATACATTCAAATGCGTAATATATTAAAATTCGAATACCTTTAATAATTAGCGCGCATATTGCATTAAGTTCATAGAGAAAGATACGTGGTTGGAATAATTGTTGCGCACATGATATACGTAATAACCACCGATGGATAAAATGGACGGAAAAAGAAATACGCTGGATAGTATTTGAGCTTAAGTGGATTTAATCAATAAGAGATACTAGTATTTGAAGTATCCCATGTGGTCGCCAAGTAGTGAAAGGTCAATGGTATATCTGTTGTCATAAATGAAAGTAAGTATTTGAAATATGAGTGCACATGGTTGAAGTTCAATGCACATGCCGTTGTAAGCATTCAATAGCGGAGCGGAGGGATGTAGTCACTAGTCATCCAACACCAAGGGCCAGTAGTTTGCACTACTTTCCCGAAAGAAACCATGTTGTATTTGTTTTATTACACCTCATACATATTGCATTGTCTAAACTGAATTAAAAATAAAAAAGCTTACGTTGCTCCCGCATAGGCTCGTCATAGGTGTAATTTTGGCACATTTGATTTGTGACTTTGCCTCATTCTCATTCATGTGACTAAGTTCAGCAACATGTAATCATTGCAAATGTGGTATAATTTTAAAGAAGAACACTTCAGCTTTCCATTGACAAATAACATATACAAAGAGGGTAATAAATAATAAAAATATACTTGATTCAAAAAAGTTTCCTAACTTTTTTTGTGAGCAGTTTACATCCCAATTCATGTACTATTCTAAATGCATATCCATAACGTGGGACACTTTTATCATGGCAACAAAATAATGGCGTAAGGTATCTAATTTGCATATCTGAGAGTTGGATAATTAATTAACTAATTTACATATCTAATTATATATCGAACGTATTGTTAGTGTAAAAGATGACATCATAGCTCAGGTAACTATCCCATAGAATGTCATCAGTTTGCAAGTGGTTTACTACTTTTGGAACTTGATATATTTAATTTCGCATATTTCATGTATTTCATATTTATGTATAGGCCTAAGCAAGCGCTGTAACTTTTGAACTATTGTGATGTATATATGATATACATTTTTTTGAAAGGAAACGAGTCGGAAAATTTATTTTTGGTATCAAATCTCACTAACATTTTTTCGTTTTTAAAATGTTGACCAAAAAACCTTTTTTTGAGGTAGAACTCACTTGTTGGTCCTTTTTGATTCTCCGACTCATTTCCTCTCCAAAAATTGTATACTTTTATATATACATCACATTAATAGTTTTAAAGTTACAGCGCTTGATTAGTTTCAAGTATATTGTTCAAATATATGCAAGCTGCATTTTATATAGGCTGTCATATGGGGTCGGAAAATTTCATTCATACCGTATGTGAATGATGGGTGGTTGAAACTTTTACAAAAGCACATATTAAAAAATCAACAAAATACTCTCTTCGTGGTTAAAGAGGCACACCCTAAAAATGTTGGGGTCAAAATATTACCTAAACACCCTTATTAATGCAAATACGAAGGTGATATGAACAAGTGAAACAATAGTTTGCATTCTACATCAGCCGACCCTAAAACGCTAATAGCAGATTAGTGTAAGATTAAAAACCCTTGTAAAATGCAAACTATTGTTTCGAATTTCTGCTAAGATGCTGTTTATAATAGATATTCTTAAAGAAACCTCATATTAAATCCGTGGTATCATTTTGTTTTTATAAACAACAATATGTAAATGTTTGATTTTTGTCAAATAAGGCTTTTTAAAAACGAAAAAAGTACCGCAATTTAAAAAATCACTTTTAAATTAATTATAATTAAGACAGCGTTTGGCGTTTGGAATAAATGTAGCCTCACAAATCTTGAGCTTACAGCTAAAATATATCTTTGCATTCCAGAAACAAGCTGTAAATTCGTTTGTACATCAGCAAGATAACACTTATTCACGAAGACGTTGTTGCTTATTGGAGTGCAATTGCTTAATCTATTTATTAAACCTTCAGATTTGACATAATGTTAGGGTTTTTTCAGTAAAATATTGACCAAAAGTGACATTTTTAGTATGGGCTTTTGTAAATAGTTTCAAGTCACTGTCCATCACATACGATATGATTGAAATCGGTCGACCCCATCTAACACCTCTTGCAGCTTCTTAGAAATATAACTTTCAATTATTTATTTACAATTTATAACAATTAGGCGGAAGAGCCAGGACAAACCCAATAGTGACTTAAGTACTAAATTAAAGGGATGCCCGATGTGCGTGTGTACAGATACAGACCCGGGATGATCCCCTACTCGTTACGAAGGAGTCTGACCTTTAAACGTGCTCGGGGATAGCTCTTCCGATGCACGGGACCACCATTTCTACGTGACTTCCGAACCACGAGACAATTGAGACTAAGTACCTTGCCCAAGGATACAAACACGTTGGCCGTAGATTATGCTCGAACTCATAATCTTTGCATCGTGAGACCATTAGGCGATTAAACAAAACACATTCTGTTTTACTGGCCCGATCAACCCACTTTTTGGCGATTATTAGATTTTGGATTTTTTTTTTAAAGATAATTTTTCTCAAATTATGTCAAATCAGCCCTTTTTCATATTTTTTTAATAAAAATTCCCGATTTTTGCAGATTTTGCTGACATTTATTTTTAGGTTAAAATAACCCCGCCCGACCGACCAACCCTACTTGACAGGTGTGTCCGTCCGTACAATAGGGTGAGGTTTTTTCCGTCGCCTTAGCTGGACTTGCATTTTCATGAACCTGATGTACAAAATATGGAATAAAATACACTTCTGATTTTTCATCAGCTGATATTAAACATGTGCGGAGTGTGATACTTGATATGTGTGTTTAGTCATTTTAGGGACATGGTTATAGAGGTTCAAAGTAGACAAAAATTAATGTGGCATGTTTTTGACTGCTTTTGAATAATTCAAATGAAAATAGCACCAAAACGCTCGATTTACGTGATTCTTGAACCAATTTAGATCTCATCACAGCTACAGTCTTAGACCTTTCGCTTTCGCCTGACTGATGATGCTATCAAAGATGTACCATTGCTGATGGGGATCTCGCCAAAATTTGAGATTTGAGACTTGAATACATTTCACTCTTAGGTGGCTTGCTACATATTAAACATGTTTAATAACGTTGTTGTTAACCCTTAAAGGCCCTGTCACACCATAGCGTATGGCCTGAACGTGGCCTGAACGTATGCCGACGTATTCAAAAAATAGCTCGAAAATTGTCAGAGTCCAAGAACGTCCAACTTCCCAACGAATTGCGTAGGAAAAGTCGACATCGGTGATGGAATGGACGTATCCATAGCGTATTAAACGTATACATAGCGTATCAAACGTATACATAGCGTATGACTAACGTATTGATAGCGTATCACTAACTTATAACAAACTTATGACAGCGTATCACAGCGTATGCGATCGGCGAGCGTATGACCAACGTATGGTTAAGAGTCTATGCCTGAGAGAATAGGATGATATGACAAAATCTAGGAACATGAAGGTTGTCCAATATTGCTCATATATAGTTTGCTGGGTACAGTTGATGAAAGATTCAGGTTGACAAAGTTTGAAAATTCTGACCCCCCTGACTTGGATTTTCTGCCCCATGGCATTTTAGCCCCATTTTGAGCCATAAAATTCATATAAAATCGTTTAAATTGTCTCCGTTTCTAAAGGCACAAAATGGGATTCTTTGCATCAACTGATTTTTGAATCCAGTCCATATATCATTGATATACAGCATTGGTATTGTGTAGATTCAACCAAAAATCACCCACCTCATTCTGAATTACGAGGGGGGTCACAGAAAAAAGTGCCCCTACGAGGCATTGATTTTTGTGACGAAAAAGGGGCAATCTTTAAATGTGAATAGGATTTTATCCCAGCAGTGAATTGAAAAATTTCTTTCATAGCCGAATAGCTAAATCACTTGTCTCTTCAGAAAACGTAAATTTGTTCTGGGGAAATGGTTTCTAGATACACCCAATGCAGTGTTTCTATAAGGCATTTTAGACATTTTAAAACAATTGAAGATATATGATTTATTTGAGATATTGTTGTAATACAGGAATATAATTCAATCAAATAGGTCACAGACTTTAAGAATATATTTATATTTGTATCTAAATGATTGTTTCTAGACAGAAAATATTTTTGAAGTGTTTGAAATAAGATATTGTTGTTTTGATTTTAAAAGGTTACTTAAACCATACATTGCTGCTTCTGAGCAGCGATAGCTTTATTCCAAAGTCTCTCACATCAGAGAATTGAAGCAAAGGTTTGTGTAATCAAAGGTAATGGTCTTTGGAAGCAATCAGTGTTTCTAGATTGTATAGTAATATAAATTAGACACAATAGTTTGCTTAGAATAGGTCAGGTTCAAATACAAATAGCCTACGTCAATCAGTTTTTTACATCATTAGTTTTAAATACATTGATCCTAGTGTCAATCATACTGGAAATGTGGAATTGCCTAAGGGTAAAAAAGTGTTTCTATTTTATAGTATTTTTTCCAAACGGGAGGATGACTGATCCATGGGTGGTGTGTGCTATAATAGATATTATGAGAGACTCTGGTTAAAACTATGGGCCCGAGGTGACTGCAATAGCCTATTGCAGTCACCGAGGGACCATAGTTTTAATCCAGAGACTCGAATAAAGGCAGTACATATTTGTTCCATAAAGTTCAAATTCAAAAATCATCCGGTAAGTTCCAATCTTCATCAGTTAAAAAGCTTTAAAAGTTCAATTCAAAGGCAGTGCATCGAACGATCGTCACGCTTCGCCCGGGGATGCAATCGTGCGCCCTCTCGCATCACGCGGAGTACAACGCCGCGTGAAACTACCGGCGCCGTAAATAGTCTTCTTGGGAGCCGTAAATAGTACTTTTGGGAGCCGTAAATAGTACTTTTGGGAGCCGTAAATAGTACTTTTGGCAAAATAGCGTGTTTATTTTTGATCATGTGACCCACTTTAAACCAATCAATGAACAAGAATATATGAATGACATATATAATCCACTATAGGGACTATAACAATTGGACTATGACAATTGAATATACATTATCACCCTTAATATAAATGTATATCTATAGATGCAATAGGACAAAGTGTTTCTATATAGTAGAGGCACAATTCCCATCATTATCCCAATAAAATAACTAGGGCAAAAGTTAGTCTCATAGATAGATAGATGGGAAATGCATCACTTTCTAGTTTGATTTTATCTTGTCTAATTTTCTTCTAGTGTGTTTTAACTATGGGGCAATAGCCTACTATTTGGGCTACCACATTTTTTTAATAACAAGATGGTGAATGAGATGTCACACAAACAATATTTAGAATTTGTGTGGACCAGCTAGGTCTACTATAGTATACTGATCTTTGGCAAACCATGTACAACTACAGCAGCCTTGATATCAGAGGGACCAAGAATGGTGTGTTAGGCATCATCATCTACATGACTCATGTTCACCAGTTATTGGATATTATGAATAAGAAAATTAGTCGGGTATGGGGTTACCGTGCACCCCACCCACCCCACAGGACTTCCCCAAACCAACTTTTTGACTTACTTTTATGGTCCTAAAATATATTCAGGATGTTACCAAATGTATTTTGGTACGTTAAGGGGTTATTCAAGATGGCGTCCAAAATGGCCGCCATATTATGGCAATCAAAATGTATGGTAAAAGTATAGTTTTAAAAGTGGAATGTATGTATTTAGACCACTAGACACTCATATCCAGAACTTTTGCTTTGTTAACACACCTAAATCCAAGATGGCCGCTAAAATGGCTGCCAAAAATGTTAACATTCTATAAATTGGCATATGAACCAACATGTATGATCAGATCTACAGCCACTAGGCTTTATCGTAGACATATAGTGAATGCTGTCCCATTAGATTTGGGGGTATTGGTATTACATAGTTTTACAAAACAATTGTTTTAGGTCATTTAATATCAAATTAATCATTTTGGCAGCCATTTTGGAAAGTGATACAGAATCAGAATTGTCACAGAGGTAGGCCTTATCAGTTTAGAACATACTAGTTGGTGAATTTGATGTAATATACACTCACAATCTATTTTGGATTACCATACACTCATGTAGACTATATTTACATTTACAGCGGCCATTTTGGTGGCCATCTTGGATTTAAAGTACATTGTTACAATGCAAATATACTGGATAGGAGTTACTAGTGGTCTAATACATACATCCCAATGTTAAAATTATAATTTCATCATACAAGTTGGTTATGTTATCCCATTTTATGGAATTCCGACAATTAGTTCAGTCATTATGGGACCTATTTTGGTGGCCATTTTGGATTATTAAGTATGTTAACAAATCAAAAAATATTGGATATGAGTTACTAGTACATACTAGTTACTAATACATTCATCCCATCATTAAAACTATATTTTCATGATACATTTTGGTTAATATTATCCCATTTTACTGAATTCAAAATTGGTTCAGTCATTTTGGGACCCATTTTGGGACCCATTTTGGGCGCCATTTTGGATTTTTAACTATGATAACAAAGCAAAATACTAGACATGAGTTACTAGTGGTCTAACACATACACCCCATCGTTAAAACTATACTCTGATCATACATGTTGGTTCATATTATGCCAATTTATGAAATTTTACCATTTTTGGCGGCCATTTTGGCGGCCATCTTGGATTTAGGTGTGTCAACAAAGCAAACGTTCTGGATATGAGAGTGTAGTGGTCTAATGCATACATACCACTATTAAAACTATACTTTCACCATACATTTTGATTGCTATATGTCATTTTATGAGATCTGACCAGTTCTGGCGGCCATTTTGGACGCCATCTTGAATAATCCCTTAGCATAGCAAAATTGTTTTTGGTAACATTCTGAATATGTTTTAGAACCATGAAAGTAAGTAAAAAAAGTTGGTTTGGGGGAGTCCTGGGGAGAAGGGGGTGTACGGTAACCCCTGCATATACCCGACTAATATGTGTTCTTGTTTTAGAAAATATTAAAAATTACTATATAGAAACACTATGTTTTTCAGTATCCAGACACATTTCCCCAGCTAAGTTTGAATAGTTTTTGATAGCCAATGTGTCATGCTATGAGACTACAATCAGGTTATTTTAATTCACTGCTGGGATAAATTCCTGCAAGCGATTGAAGATAGCCCCATTTTTACATAAAACATCAAGATATTTGAGGGAGGGTCATAAGTGGGACCCCCCTGGTGAGGAAGAAGGAGTTAAGTGAAATTTGGTTTGATCTTCACAATACTAAACCCATGTACTTACAATATTTTAACTTGATTAAAAAATAATTTGACAATGGACATCAAGATTACAAGTATGAACATTATGCAAAAATGGGCAATTATATGCAATTTTGGGAGATTTTGGGGCTTAAAAGGGGCTAAAACTTGATGGGGCACAAAATCCAAGCTATAGGGGCCAGAATTTTCAAACCTTGTCAGCACGAATATTTCATCAAGTACATATACTAAACCAAAAAAGAGCAAAATCCGACAACCTTCATGTTCCGCCCAC
This sequence comes from Ophiura sarsii, assembly GCA_035610835.1. NCBI lineage: Eukaryota > Metazoa > Echinodermata > Ophiuroidea > Amphilepidida > Ophiuridae > Ophiura > Ophiura sarsii. Next base: position 56,404,876 of record CM069447.1, on the reverse strand, counting down.
CATTTGGTTTTCTCAGGCACGCACTCTTAACGTATTCGAAGCGTATGTCTGCCGTGTTCGACGTATCCTCAGCGTATCCTCGGCGTACAACGAACACGTGACTTATGCCGCTGCAGAAATTGAGTTTCGTACACGGCGGGACAAGTGTTGCCAGTTCAAGTAAACGCAGCCTAGATGATAACTATTAAAATATCTAGAAGGGTAAATCTATAGGTCCAACCTATAACTTACGACGAGTAACATACCTCTAACGTATGTCAGCGTATGTCAACGTATGTCTAACGTATGTCAGCGTTTGTAAACGTATGTCTAACGTACCACGAACCTATCGGGAACGTATGCAGAACGTAAGTTAAGCACACGTTGAGTACACACAGAAAACACTATGTAAAAAATTACACAAATTATGTAAAAAATACATAATCTGTGTAAAAATAGAACTCCATAATACTATGTAAACAGTTGTGTTAAGCTTTTGCATAGGAATGTACACAAACTTGGGTATATATTACATGTTTTATGTAAACTCTTACATAATAATTATTGAGTTCTATATTTACTTAATTTTTTACATAGTGTTTTCTGTGTGTACGTCGCGAAATTTTGAACATGCTCAATAATTTTTCGCGGGCTCAACGTGTTCCAAATTTTCACAACGTATCACAGCGTGCTCTTAACGTAAACGACGTATCCCCAATTTATCCCTAACTTGTATCAGCGTACACCAACGTACGCCAACGTATTTTTCGATATTTCGCATACGTTGTCATACATTCAGGCGATACGCCATGGTGTGACAGGGCTACCGTACAGCTAGCGTATGCACCGTATAGCTAGCGAGTATTCGGTGTTTTGGGAATTTATGGAGGGTTTGAGTATATAAATGGGTCCCTTGAGTATCTCATCCTCACTTCTTCATGGTCTGTCATGATGAACGGATCAACCCATCATCATACGCTACGAATACGCTACGCTACGTTAAGTATACGTTAAGCATACGTTAGTCATACGCTCGCATACGCTGTCATAAGTATGTTATAAGTTAGTGATACGCTATCAATACGTTAGTCATACGCAGCATGTATACGTTCAATACGCTATGGATACGTGACAGGAACTTACACGATAGCCGGGCATAAGGTGAATACGTGAGAATACGTCGAAACTCGTTGGAAATACGTCAGGCATACGTTAGACATACGGCACATTATACGTTAGCAACTCGTTATCAATACGTTGGTTGTACGTTTCCCCGTCAGCCTACGTTCATCAACGTATACCCACTTACGAGTAGCGTACGAGTAACGTTCCACTAACGCAGGCTTTCTCAACTATATAGATTTACTGATGCGCCACATTTTAGTAACCAACTTGTTGAAGCTCCACTTGGTTATATTTTTTTCGAATTTACGATGGCAAAATTCCCTTTATATTAAACATTAATTTCAAAATATTTTAACATGTAGGCAGCATAATAACTAATATTACTCTTGCTATATTTATACATCTGACCGTCATAGGTCTATAAAATCTGGCTATACTATGATATGACTTTTTTTAAAAACAAATTGTAACCACTCTCGCGCCTCTTAGGATGCCTTAATGCGCGCGCCACCAGTTGAGAATGCCTGCACTAACGTATGTCAGCGTATGTCAACGTATATTTAACGTACCACAAACTTACCGGGAACTTATGCAGAACGTATTAAGCACACGGCAGACCATGAATAAGTGAGGATGAGATACTCAAGGGACCCATTTATATACTCAAGCCCTCCATAAGTTCCCAAAACAGCGAATGCTCGCTAGCTATACGGCCACATCGTAAACTCTGCACTACAACGGTCTATACAAATTACTCCATTCGACCGTGCGTGGAGCTATTTACAAAACGATCTCGCACATGCGCACTGAGTTCGTTGCTTGGATACGAATGTCGGGCTATTTTGTTGATTGACAGCAGCTAGCTTGTCTTGAAAAACGCCGCATAGTTAATGCACGTGCTGTTCTTTTTAGCCGAGTCACATTATATAATAAATAATGTTTTAAACCAAATATAAGATAATTATTGAAATAAGATAATATAATAAGATTTATTTCATTATAATATGACATTTTCTTTCAAAATAGATATGTCTTTAAAATAAAATGATATTTTTTTCTCGCCGCTATATTTAAGCTTGCGTACACGAAGTGTCATTCGGTTGATTCATGTACAAAACAACGAGTGGGAACATCGAGTGAAAACTACAGCATCTAAAACATCTTCATACATCTCTAATATTGCTTCTCCGAAAACACAATTCCAATTATATGGTATAAAGACATCAACTTTAACTGTTCACTTCGTTAAAAGTGTTATTTTTCTGCTCAGGTACGTAACAGGATGAGACATAATGTGCGTGTTGTGTCGATGTAAACTAAACTAATGTAGACTAGTATTGCATGAAAACACACACACCCCCACTGTAATGCCCTATTTTTGGTATCACGTTTATTTTCAGAGCCGCTCAACCAAAACGTAAATTACCCCTTTAATGTTTGTATTGCATGATGGGAAAAGTTGATTCAATATGGCGACTCGCATGGAAACTAGCAACGCGAAACCGTCTTTCACCTAATTTCCGATAACTTTTGTAACTTCGTTTGGAGAATAAAGGATGTTTGTATAGATAATCCAACCTTAGAGAAGACTTTATCGACTCGTTTATACATGGATATCGTGGAGTTCGAGTAGAAGAGGTAACGCTCAAAAGTAAATGCGATGTTGAATCCACAGCAGGTGATAATTATTGTAGTTCCGTTTCCGAACGCATAGAACACTACATTAAAGTGAAAGACGCCGCTGTTTAAATTGTCATGTCAACAGTCAATGATATAAATAAAGCCACATCGAGCTACAAGAGACATTGTCATTATATAATAGATTCAATTACAATTACAAATAAGTCGGCATTCGTCAACCATCGCCGAAGTAAGCTTAAAGTTAAATTATGAACACATTTGTGACCCGGGTGTGTGATAATATTAGCGGTAGTTCAGAAGGGCGCCCCCTATCGATATCAACGTATGTTACGTGTCCACCAGCCACGACTCAATAGTCAGCCAATAGAGGGCGCTATTCAACATTTCTAAACGGGCTAACAAGTAACATTCATAAGAAGAAAATAGAGAAAATGGATGGAGATAATGAAATTAATCCAGATGATAGTGTCTCAATGATAGATTCTCGAGCCAGCAACCGTTCCTCAGTATTGAGTGCAAGGTCAGAACGAGCAAAAGCAGTAAAAAAGGAAATTGATTTGGCAGCGAGGGCAGCTGTCATAAAACAACGTCATGAAATAGAAAGCAAGAAAAGGGAATTGAAGAGGCAACTAGAGCTGAAGGAGTTGGAATGGCGAAGACAACTAGAGCAACAGCATGCGGAATTAGACTACAAACAAGAACAATTACAGCTAGAAGCTGATTTAGAAGCTGCTAAGGCATTTACTCGTGTGCTGGATGAAGAACGCAGTGATACTGGTAGTTCAAGTTCAAGCAGCAAAGGTGGAAGAGCAAGCCTACCAGAGTTAAGATTCGTACCTGCCAATCGTCCTCCTAAAGTTGTACAACAACCGAAGCTAAATGAAAAGGCTGCATTGACAGAGCCTAGAGTGGAACCTAACATCCATCCAAAAGAATCTATACAACAAGAAAACCGTAAAGGAAAAGAAATTGGGTCAGAGGTCAAACAGTTTACCAACGCTGCTGAAGATATGGTACAACAACAAAGGTACACCGGTAGAAATGGAACAAGGTCAGAGGTAGGACAGGCTTCTACAAACGCTGCTGAAGACATTGTACAACATGAACCTCTCTCGCATGCACCACAACCAGTACATCATGATCGTTCCGGCTACAAAGCGTTTGCTGAACAACATGAACCTCTCTCGCATGCACCACAACTAGTACATTATGATCGTTCCGGCTACAAAGCACCAGCTGAACAATATGAACCCATCTCGCATGAACCACAACCAGTACATCATGATCGTTCCGGCTACAAAGCGTTTGCTGAACAACATGAACCTCTCTCGCATGTACCACAACTAGTACATTATGATCGTTCCGGCTACAAAGCACCAGCTGAACAATATGAACCCATCTCGCATGCACCACAACTAGTACATTATGATCGTTCCGGCTACAAAGCACCAGCTGAACAATATGAACCCATCTCGCATGCACCACAACTAGTACATTATGATCGTTCCGGCTACAAAGCACCAGCTGAACAATATGAACCCATCTCGCATGAACCACAACCAGTACATCATAATCGTTCGGGCTACAAATCGTTTGCTGAACAACATGAACCTCTCTCGCATGCACCACAACTAGTACATCATGATCGTTCCGGCTACAAAGCGTTTGCTGAACAACATGAACCTCTCTCGCATGCACCACAACTAGTACATTATGATCGTTCCGGCTACAAAGCGTTTGCTGAACAACATGAACCTCTCTCGCATGTACCACAACTAGTACATTATGATCGTTCCGGCTACAAAGCACCAGCTGAACAATATGAACCCATCTCGCATGCACCACAACTAGTACATTATGATCGTTCCGGCTACAAAGCACCAGCTGAACAATATGAACCCATCTCGCATGCACCACAACTAGTACATTATGATCGTTCCGGCTACAAAGCACCAGCTGAACAATATGAACCCATCTCGCATGAACCACAACCAGTACATCATAATCGTTCGGGCTACAAATCGTTTGCTGAACAACATGAACCTCTCTCGCATGCACCACAACTAACACATTATGATCGTTCCGGCTACAAAGCACCAGCTGAACAATATGAACCCATCTCGCATGAACCACAGCCAGTACATCATAATCGTTCGGGCTACAAAGCGTTTGCTGAACAACATGAACCTGTCTTGCATGCACCACAACTAGTACATCATCATGATACTATGACAAAGATACTAGGTAAGCTGGTGGAACAACACAAAGAAAGCGCTCTGCCTGCATCAGAATTGGAAGTTTTGACGGAACGGACATGTTGGTCTATTCTACGTTTCTGAGGAATTTCAAATTTGTAGTCGAGGATAATACCAATGACGCTGTTAGAAGATTAGAACTGTTGTTGAGATATACAGCAGGGGAAGCTAAAGACCTAATATCACAATGCCCCATGATTGATCCCCCAGAGACTGGTTATGCAAGAGCATTATGGCTCCTCCACAGGGACTATGGACAGCCATCTATACTCGCAGCTGCCTATAGAAATAAGACAGAAAATTGGCCTCAAATAACAGTCGGTCAAGGAGGGCCTGCGTAAATATTCGATCTTTTTTTCCAATTGTTGCAGTGCAAAGATGAGTAATCAAGATATGGCAGGTATTGACAGCTATGATTTTCTCAGACACTAGCCGGCAAACTACGCATAGCTACATGTATGCAGCAGCAATGGATTCGTCAAGTTGGGCGGTGCAGAGAAGAGCAACACATATCACTACACTTGATCATTTCGACTCGTTCGTGGGAAAGCTTGCGCGTGATGAGAATGACCCAAGGGTGGCTGGGCTTGGATATCAAGGACGCAGTGAAAACATGAATAAAGGTAGCAGTTATAGACATGATAGCAAGGGAGAAAAGAAAACCAACACCAGATCATTCGTGACCACAGTGGTACCAGAGTACATCCTCAACAGCACCATGTCTACACTGCGGAGCAGGAACAAAACATCAAATACTTAAATGCAGGAAGTTCAGCGCTCTAAACAGTGATGAAAAATCAGAAATATGTAGAAACAAAGGTCTCTGCTTTGGTTGCTTACAACAAGGACATATGAAAAGAGGCTGTCCACAGCCACTTAAATGTGACAGGTGCAACAGGTCCCATCCTACAGCGCTCCATGACCCAAGCAGGAGCGAATGATGCCATCACCAGGTGCACAGGGACAACAAGAATCCCCAAGACAGAGCAAAACAAGCAGGAAGACAGTCAAACCGCAACAAAAGGTGATAACAGGTTGTGTTGGAGTTAAATCAGAGACATGTGCCAGTACTAAAACCACAGAATCAAGCGCTCCTTTTATGACAATAGTACCAGTAGTTGTAAAGCCAAAGGCTAGTGATAAAGGCGTTGCAACCTATGCCTTCATAGACAACGGGTCAGGAGCGGTATTTGCTGATATGGAACTAAGCACAAAACTGCATATAAGGAAGCGACAAACCAAGCTTCTTTTGAAGACATTAAACGCAGAAGAGATAGTAAAATGTGACATCATATCAGATCCATTACAGGTTGGCAACCCAGATGGCAGCACATTTGCTGACTTGCCAGATGTATACATCAGAAACGAAATACCAGTGACAGAGGATGAGATCCCAACGCAGAAAGATTTAGAGCGATGGAGTCACTTAAGAACAATCAAGCTTCCCAGCCTGAAAGAGAGCGTGAACTACATTTGCATCCCAAGAGTGACCATAATGATAGGCAGCAATGTGCCAGCAGCAACTCAACCTCTGCAGACCAAGACTGGAAGATTAGGGGATCCATACGCTATTCGAACCCCACTTGGATGGTTAGTATACACTTACAGCCTACCAGGGAAAAGCAAGAGTACCAGTGTGCACTTCTGCCATATCAACAACATGACTTGTGTGGAGAAGGCAAATGAAAGGTTAGAAAGTCAACTCAAGAACTACATGAACATGGAGTTTGCAGAGTGTCTTACTCTCTAAATGTAAAAGAGTGAAATTCCACTCTAATGGAGTGAATATCCACTCTTCAAAGGAGTGCCTACAGTGATCACTCTAATAGAGTGAAAGTCACTCCTTGAAAGAGTGGAACCATTTTCACTCCAAAAAAGAGTGAATTTTGTTCACTCCAGGAACGAGTGAATTTTCACTCTTCGAAGAGTGCCTACAGTGATCACTCCATTGGAGTGACAAAAGAGTGAATATATAAGGAGTGAATTTCACTCATTTAGAGTGAACTTCACCCTCATTAAGAGTGAACAATAATGGAACATTTTAATTACTTAATCACATTCACATGAATAACTTGCAATTCAATAGAAAATTTGAATAACAAACAAAGAGTCATTATCCAAACAATTGCTGTCATTTGCCTATGTTACATTATCACTTCCTTTCGGTAGTAAAACGATATCATATATCAACATGATATTTCTCTATGTAAAAGTATCTAAATCTACTTTCTATGGTGTTTTTTATCGATGATGTTTTTACGGGTTTCATTCATTTAAATTATATTTAATCCTTATTTGGACTTTAAAATTATTGCAAAACAATTAACATTGATATCATCATTAATTATCACTTCAATAATGTTTAAATTTAATAAAATAAAGAATATTTTGAGTTTTTGAATATTTTTCTATTTGATTGTGTTCCGGCTCTCATATTAGTTTAGTTTAGTTTTATTTGGCATATCAAGACACAGAGATACAATACATCAGATCAAATATACAAATTTTAAAAACTTACAAAATTAACACAACATATTAATACAAGAAAACATATAATGCCAAGGATAGCCCAAGAAAGCTCTAAAAATCTGGTACAACTGATCACTCGAACAGAGTGAAAAGTCACTCGACACAGAGTGAAAATCACTCTTTCGAGTGACAATAATGAAATTCTGAACTCATCAACCGCACAGAGTGAAAAGTCACTCGACACAGAGTGAAAATCACTCTCTTCGAGTGACAATAATTTCACTCTGAACTCATCAACCGCACAGAGTGAAAAGTCACTCGACACCGAGTGAAAAATCACTCATTACGAGTGACAATGACTTCACTCTGAACAACGAGTGACATTTCCACTCTTTTACATTAAGAGAGTAGTGACGGCACCGTGCTACCATCCGTTGAAGATAAACGGTTCATGAAGATCATGGAAGAAAGAGCAGAGTTAAAGGATGGTAATTACGTGGTACCATTGCCATTCAGAAATCAGTCTGTACAGATGCCAAAGAGAAACTCCATGAAGAGTATACAGCATTTATGGAGAATTTGGAAGCCAAAGGGTATGCCGAACCTGTACCACCGGAAGAACTACCCTGTCCTAATGGAAAGGTATGGTACATTCCTCACCATGCAGTGAGACATCCACAGAAACAAAGTATCAGAGTTGTATTCAATTGCCCGGCCACTTACGGTGGAACATCAATAAATAATGAACTACTACAAGGTCTGGACATGACTAATCGGTTGATAGGCATATTGATGAGATGGAGGAAAGAGACTATCGCAATAATGGCTGATATAGAATCCATGTTCTACCAGGTTTATGTACAACCAGATTACAGAAACATGCTGCGTTACTTGTGGTGGCCACAAGGAAATCTAGATCAAGAAGCTGTTGAGTATCGGATGAAGGTGCACATATTCGGTGCGATATCATCTCCAAGTTGTGCTAACTACGCGTTAAAGAAATGTGCACATGACAATGCGTATCGATATGAGCCTGAAGTTATTGACACGGTTAACAATGACTTTTATGTAGATGATCTTGTAAAATCAATGACCAACGAAGAGGAAGCAGTGAAGCTGGTGAGCGGTGTGAAGAAGTTGCTAGCGGAGGGAGGCTTCAACCTCACAAAATGGATGAGCAACAGTAGAGTAGTCTTAGACTCTATACCCAGTGAAGATCGCGCAAAGAAAGTCAAGAGTCTTAATCTTCAATGTGACAGTCTACCAACAGAAAGAACGCTTGGAGTATTATGGAACGTGGAAGCGGATGAAATTAGATTTGCAGTCAAAGAGGTCTACCGTAAAGCTATCAGAAGAAACATTCTTTCTGTGATGAGTCAGGTATACGATCCAATAGGGCCTACTGCTCCGTATGTGCTTAAGGCAAGACAAATACTGCAAGCACTGTGTAAGGAGAAAATAGAGTGGGATGAACCAATACCTGAAGCCCAGCAACGAGCATGGCAGGAATGGCTCCAAGACCTCCCAAAACTAGACGGGCTGAAGATGGACAGGTGCTATAAGCCTAAATCATTTGGTACAACAGTAGAGGTGCAAATTCACCACTTTGCAGATGCAAGCCAAGATGGCTACGGTACCGTGACATACTTGCGGCTCATCAACGAGAAGGGTGAAATCCACATTACCTTTGTAAAAGCCAAAGCCCGGATCGCACCTCTCAAGCCTCACACCATAGTGAAGTTAGAATTAACGGCAGCCACATCTACTGTGAAGCAAAACAATATGCTACAAAGAGAGCTGAATATGCACATTGATGCACTACATACTGGACGGATAGCCAGACGGTCTTGAATTACACAAAAACCCAAAAGGCACGTCTGCCTGTCTTTGTTGCCAATAGAGTTGCAGTAATTCAAGATGGATCCAGCCAGGAACAATGGAAGTACATCCCGTCCGCACTCAACCCAGCAGATCATACGTCCCGGGGCTTAAGTGTTGATGAGCTGACCAGCAAGAAAGATTGGTTAAAGGGACCCACATTCCTTGGAGAACCAGAGGTAACATGGCCTAAAATATGCAAGTAAATGCCGGTAGAAGAGGACGATGAGTCTAAAGAGGCTCACCAAGTACATGTGCATGTGCTTTCAAATGCAGTAACTACAGTGGAATACCACGATCCAGTGAACCAAATTCTACATCACTTTTCTGATTGGATAAAATTGAAGAGGGCTGTTGCATGGTGGTTGAAGGTAAAGAAGGCATTGCTACAACGGTCGAAGGGAATCAAAATTCCACAAGTGTCAAAGTATCTAACAGTAGACGAGATACAATGTGCTGAAGAAATCATCATCAGGAAAGCACAGCAGGAAGCATTTGCTGAAGAAATCAAAGCACTTGGAAAGCTAACAAAACCTTCAGGGACTGAACAAGAGACAGAGAAACCCCAAACAGACAATAACACAAGAAATGAGTGCATTCACAAAGGAGTCGGCAAAACCAGCAGAATAAACAACTTGAATCCAAAGCTCATAAATGGATTGCTTAGAGTTGGTGGACGCCTGCAGAATGCCTGTATACCAGAGGAGTCTAAACATCAGTTCATTTTTCCAAGTCATCACCATGTAGTTGATCTTATACTCCGGTATATCCACGGAAGGAGCAATCACCAGGGAAGAAATCACACTCTGGCAGAATTAAGGCAGAAATTCTGGGTCATCAAAGCTGGGATAATGGTAAAGAATATGGTCAGAAAGCGCATTGTATGCAGAAGACAGAATGCCAGAGTCATGAGCCAGATGATGGCAGATCTACCAACTAGTAGAGTGAAAGCAGAAGACCATTTACGCAGTGTGCAACATGGTTGTGAACAATTCTGCAGTCTGACATGTTGACTGCACATGCTGGGAGCTGCAGTGTGCAACATGGTTGTGAACAATTCTGCAGTCTGACATGTTGACTGCACATGCTGGGAGCCGCAGTGTGAAACATGGTTGTGAACAATTCCGCAGTCTGACATGTTGACTGCACATGCTGGGAGCCGCAGTGTGAAACATGGTTGTGAACAATTCCGCAGTCTGACATGTTGACTGCCCAGTTATGCTGGAAGGTGCTGTGTACAACATGGTTGTGAACAAGTCAGCAGTCTGACATGTTGACTACAACCTTTTGTCAGGAGCAATATAGACCTATAAAACATGGTAGTGAACTATTCTGCAGTCTGACATGTGACTGCAGTTATCATATTAAGAAGAGATCAGTGATTATCTATGACCACGTTTAGGTTTGAATAGTTTTATAGAAATTAGAAATGTTAAAATTTTGTGAATTTTTCATTAGTGTGTTTAAAGTTCATTGTTTATTCAACCAAAACAAACCAAATTGCCAGCAAATTCACATATCAACTTTATAGTTGCAATTACATCACAACACTTGCCAGATGCGTGAATACATCTGAGAAAGCATTCACACCACACAGACCTGGTCAGTCTGATTTTAATTGTTGACATTGATTAACAAAGTGACACCACCGACAGATCCACAGATGTCATTATTCAACCAGACTCAACCAACAAGTGTCATATCACTGTTATTCATAGCAAGAGCTGTGTCTCTATGTTATAATATTATGTTAATTAGACGTTCTGAGATAGCAAACTGCAGGCACACCTATCATTGTTTGTTTAGCTTGATACAGTATTGTGGTTTATTTATTAATTTTGCTTAAACTTCAAGGGTTTCACTTTTTTTGCCAAATTACTTGTGTACATGCAGATTGCTAGCTGAGCATTCAGAAGTGTTCAATATTTAAAGGTTTAGATTGACAGCGCAGCATCAGCCATACCACTTGCGGATATAATCAGTGCGCTTATGATTCAATGAATAAGAATCATTTCAGATAGACTGTGCAAAGACACTTACAGACTGTAAAAGAAGTAAAGATCACTAATATGTGTTTATAAAGTACATTGGATTTAATGTCAGCAGCTATGCATTACTTAACAGATACATTGTACAGACTGCCATCTGTGATTCATTATCAGATTCCTTAGAAAACAATGATACATTGTTTAATTTGACTCATATTTTGTGCCACACAAAGATTTACACATGGCATTACTATTGGAATCAAAGTGATTATTAATGTTGATGTTACCCTCTTTTGTTAAGAACAATTAGGACAATGCAATGTCAAAGGTTTCTCAAATCTTCATAGAAATCAGATTGCATATTGATTGTACACAATTTATCTCATATTGAGACTTTGTTTTGGCATTTTGGACAGAACCAAATTCCAAATTGTTGTTCAGGGCTGTATTATGCACATCAAACCAATGTGCAAAGCTTGTAAATGTTTAGACTATAGTTATGATTTAGTGTTTACTCATGCATGTCTTATACTGTAAGACTACTTATCGTGACTGTTTACATAGATAATGTTTATAATCAAGGTTTAATGTTTGAATGTTCAAAGTTTAAAGGAACACTATAGAAGTTTAAAGGAGCATTATGTGTTTTGGACATTTTCAAAGTATGTATGTATATCGCCCATAAAGTAGTGCGATCGGGGTGGGAATGTAATGTCCAAACCCTATTTTTGGTATCACGTTTATTTTCAGAGCCGCTCAACCAAAACGTAAATTACCCCTTTAATGTTTGTATTGCATGATGGGAAAAGTTGATTCAATATGGCGACTCGCATGGAAAATACAACGCGAAACCGTCTTTCACCTAATTTCCGATAACTTTTGTAACTTCGTTTGGAGAATAAAGGATGTTTGTATAGATAATCCAACCTTAGAGAAGACTTTATCGACTCGTTTATACATGGATATCGTGGAGTTCGAGTAGAAGAGGTAACGCTCAAAAGTAAATGCGATGTTGAATCCACAGCAGGTGATAATTATTGTAGTCCCGTTTCCAAACGCATAGAACACTACACCCACCCCAACTGTACCGTAATAGGGCGATCGAAATTCAAGCCAGTATTTCTATAGAAATAGAAACAGGTTGAGATATTTAACCAATATGTATACATATTAATTATATTATAATAGTTATGCCCATTCAAGCTATACACGCAAGAACAACACATCGTGTGAACCGATTTGTTGGTTTGTTTTGAGACATTGATAGGGTTGTCCAGTTTCGTATTTTCGAGCGGCGCCCTTCACCGTATACCAAAATGTTGACAAGTGTTGCTACGTCATCTGGCCCAAATACGGCGACACTCGCTGGAGTGGACGAGGCCTGGTTTCAAATGAAGGCAAGTTGAATATTTTGTACTTTCTAGTCGAAATACGTTCATATTTAATATTAAAAAACCCTTCCGAGAGACGATTAAACAAAACTTATTCCAGAATATCGTCGATTTAATAGAGTAATTTTGATCGTAAATCGGGCGTGCTAAACCAGTCGTAACCCTTCCGAATTTGACATCCATGTTATGAATCTATTTTTCAAATATCTTTTAACTACCTGAACGGAATAACCAAGAAAAGCGGTTGTTGCATCCTGATACTATATTTAACTTAAAGATGCCCATCGTTTTGTCTAAACTTGAACCGTTAGTAACCTGTTTGAAGAAAAAAATCGTCTGATCCACACGTGTTAATCCGATCCATGCGTCTCATTTCTCTGTTGGGCGAAATGGATTGGCGCATGTTTGCACGCAAAACGGTATTGCCGTGTTGATGAATCTGTTGATCAGGAGCACATGCTTTTAGGATCGCGCAGTCAGGATTTGTTTTGTTTTGTTTAGTGTTATGGGCGAGGGGTTGGGGAAGAGGGGACCCGGGGAGTTGGAAGGGGTCTGGGAAGGTGTAAAAGCCCAACAAATACTTAGAATTAAAAAAAAAAAAAATCTTCCAATTATTTTTTAATATTTTTTTATTTTTTTATTTTTTTTAATTTTAAAACTATTGTAGGATTATTATTATTATTTTTTTAAATTTTAAAACTATTGTAGGATTTATTTTTTAAACATTTATTTAAAAACTATTGTAGGATTTATGTTTGGGGTAGGGGAAAGGGAGGTGGGGAGGGGGTTTAGAGACCAAACATGGATTTGGAAATAATTTCTAATTTTGTTTCTCTCTCCCCCATAGCAAGATTTGGTTTGGGAGTCTTTTGGGCTACTTTGGGCTAAACAAAAACGAAATGGTTCATCATTAAACATGGCATATATAATGAGTCAAAGTTTTTGCATTGAAACACTGTTATAAAAACCATCAAATTTACAGCACATTTTGCTCCATAACTTCACTTATACTTAACCTAGAGAACTCATCAAGCACTCATTTTAAATGGGATTACATGATCTTTCCATCAATACTAATAACATTTAAAAAATAAATAATTATGAACATCCCTAACATTGAGTTTACCATAAATTTATTATAAAATAAAATACAAAACGTCATACGCGTCATCGATCATTTCAAATAATTCCCTCGCGTACTATAGTATTATTAAAAATTGCACGAACACCATGCACGCAGCACAAAGATGATCGCTTCCGAAATGTTCACGCTGATGGTTGTGCGAGCTTCACAAAACGCTGCTTCAATGCGTTCGTTCAATTATAAATCTGACTATATGTATAGTATGATATGATGAGATGAGAATTCTGTGTGACCATGATCCTGTGTGCCTTTAGTTTTGGAATGCAGTGTGTCGCAAGACCGCACGCCACCTTTGTGTTGGTTAGACCAGGGAGGTAAATTACAATAGGGTCATAATTTGACATGTCATGATGATGGTAACTGCCACGATTGTCATGAAGTAGATGTAAATAGACCGACTACCAAATTATTGTAAATATCACTGTGTTTGCTTTTAATTTAAAGTTCATTTTCAATTAAAGGTAGATGACCCGATCACATTTCGATTTTCAACTTGAAGTTTTCTATTCTACATGAAAGGTCATCCTTAAAAAAGTCGTGTTCCAAAGTTTGAGTTGCATAGCTCTAATGGTTCTTATTTTACACGCACAAGATGCTGTGAACTGTACCCATTGAGTAGTACACAAACTATATCGGTGGTATACCACCATTCGCGGTAATTCGACGTTATTTCATCGATTTCTCCGTAATTATACCGATTTAGGCCGTCAAATTTCAGTATGATGATGAGAAAAATACGAGCTTTCATAGGATATGAAAATCTCCGTATGTTTGAAATAATTCTGTGTTACGAAAATGTGATCGGGTCATCTACCTTTAAGTAAAATATTTAAATCTTTTTTTAAATATTGTTCTTCTACAGATGGCGGTTGAAAAAAATTAAAACACATCCATTTGACGTGACTTCCTGCCAGACAACAACATGGACCAATCAGGCAGGAGATAGCCGCCTAATTGTGTGGACTGCTAGTCACAATGCAGCCAGTGACACCGGATTGATATCCATTGATAATACTGGGAATATGAAAAATGTGCGGACATTTGCAAGAACATCTTCATATCCAGTCCCTCGGTACACAACCAAATTCTCAGAAGTCAGAGTATCAGGTAATCGTGCTACATCATATCTTTACGGTGGTCAAACGTACCTTCAGGAGCCAAAAGATGAGTTGATTGAACGTCCATAACCGGTGCATTAAACCCAACATATGAAATGCAGGTAGTGAAAGGTGAAGGTGAGATGCCAGGGAAGAGATTTGGACACTCAACGACATACATTGACATGCTGGATTCCGTCGCTGTTTTTGGTGGCGTCAATTATGAACAGTTTACTTATAAGACTGTTCCCATGGATCCGCACCTTTATTTGTACAATGTTAACACACGGAAATGGATAAAAAGTTGGTTGAATGTACCATCAAGTGAACCGCGTGCTTTCCACAATGGAGTGGTACTGGATGGTAAACTTTACATAATTGGTGGTGTAAGCTCAACCAAATTAACAATTCATCTAGAAACTGTTTTAATAATAGACTTTTCCAATGCTCAATAATTCCAGGAAAACCAATACTCGGTAACAGCATCGTGCTGCTCACTGAAGACAGAACCCTATTAATCCCCTCCTCCACCAAACTAGCCAGTCTTAACGTGGACACATTTGCGTGGGATGACCTGGCAGCATTGCATATGGACGCAAAAGGTTGTTTTGGGGGCTGCTTGAACAACACTATCTATGCATGCACATCTACGAGTGTTTACAAATTGAATGTTGAGTCTGCTGTAAATGTCAGGACTCGGTATGGTCCACTTAATCATGAGACGGAGGATGCCGTACTACTACCAATGAATGGTGTTGAGAGTGAAACTAAAAATCATTACAGTGAAGATTTGGATTAAGATGATGATGATGATGATGACATACCTTTATCAGCACTTCTTGAATTTCATTCTACACCTGCTCCTTCAACGGAAGACACAGATGAAGATTGGTCTTGCAACAAGGATGGTTGCGATATGAATGATCTCCCTCAGGAACAGAGTGAGAAATTAGACTACTCAATGTGTGATATTTGCGAGAAATGGTTTCACTCAAAATGTGTATTCCTTGATGGATTTGAAAGAGTCGATTTTAACAACATGACATGCCAGTGTGAAACATGTTAAAACTGTAAAGAGGTTGGCAATCTATCCAAGACAATTAGGTGCATTAGGTGTCTTCAATTATTTCATCTTTCGTGTGTTGGTTTGAAGTTGTCGAAACGTCAGATGTCTTCCTCAAGTAAACGGTATACACATGTCAAGTGTGGGAAGGGAAATAAATAACAATTTTCGGTCACTTCGCCCAAATCGTGTAATAAAAATGACCTCGTCGTCATAAACTGACAGCTAAAAATGCCGCATAGTTGATGCCCGGTATTGCTTTAAAATGGGGATGACCGATGCAATTACACGATTTGGGTGAAATGACCGAAAATAGGCACTGACCGAAAACTGCCGACTTTACCCTATACAAATTTAATTGGTAAATCTTTTGTTAGATAAAATCCATTCCTTTATTTAATTATGGCCAATGAACAGTATCAGTGATGGCATGGCAATATGAATTGGTTCCAAATTTGTATTAATTTTCTAGAACAAATTCAAAAAATACTAATCTGAGCAAGCTACATAATGTACACTCAGCGCAATGAAGAAGACATACAAATCAGAACATAAATTTGTAAACAAAACTCAAATGATTTGTGAAACCTGAAACTGCTCAAGAAATAAATGTTTAAGAATTAAAATCAATGAAATTGTGTACATTGTTATTTATCATGCTGAGTAAATTGATTCTCTTAGTCTTATAATCAAAACAAATAATTATCAATCGTTCCCTCGTATGCACCATCTGTGGGACCCCAACAGCGCTCTGCGCCTGCAGTTTGTCCAAAACCGCATTAAACCTTGGGATGAATGCAAGCGCTCAAATCACAACGCTCTGATCAACTATTACTTGTTTTGATTATAATGGGTGAAATTTTGTTTACTTCAAAAACACATGCCTTTTCCCCTTGAGAATCTTAAGTTGCAACAAACAAATTGATTACTTGAGTAACACGGAACACTAACATGTTTTTAAATTGATTTAAAAAATAAAACCATTTACCGAAACGGTATCCCGAAGTGTTTTGTTTTGTTCTGAAATGTTAAACACCAGAAACATTCTGTTTAATCCTTTTCTTGACAGTTTCTAGCAGTATAGCCAAGACCACGACAGAAGCTACACCGAAAGTTAGTTTTACATTTCACCAATCTTTGGAGAGTTGTCCATGTGTAAAGCCAATGGTATTTTTTGAATATGCAACATCTCCAATTTTGGGGATTTGTAGGCATTAGACGTCTGAATCGTCTACACAATTTATTGCCACTTTCACTAGGCACAGATGAAAACTGACCAACTGAGTAATATTGCATAAGTACATCTGGAACATGTTCAAGGATCTTATGTTGATAATTAGACAGTCTATCTATGTACAAAAAATCCCTATCAAGAAGGGACTTGAAATCTGAGGCCAAAACTCTATATTTATCTGCAGCCTCATGTGGATTGTCAAGAGTGTTTGCACGATACAATGCCTTCATTTCACAAAACAACTTTACATACTCCTTTACAGCACTTACACGTTCTTTCGGGATTAATGTACAAATACTTTTTACATTATTAGGCTCTACAAGAGCTCTTGCAAAATTTCCCACCATCATGAGGGCCTTTTTCAGTCCACAATTATTGCTTAAAAATTGTTTTAGGCGTTCAGCGGCAGATTTCACTAGTTTCTTGTCTTCTTGAGACAATTCAGACATTTTATCATAGACCTGAGCTATCTCCCTGCTATACATCTCAAATATCTTTCCCCCCCCAATGAATGTCCGCGTGGGTAGCATCAATCATTGGATCTGTGTCCAAAAATGGTTCTTTGACCACACCGACCGACTTTTGAACAAGTTCCGCTCGACTCAGATTGTGTGGATTGTTTATATAATTGTCACTGTTAAACACACAGTTTTCATGAGTTCTTGTAATTTGGTACTCTTTCTGAAATGACCCAGTCCTCTGTTTAATACACAGAGTGCAAAAGAACTTCGATCCTGACCCTAACATCCCTTCTCCCATCCATAAAAGTTTCTCGTCGTACATAATTATATAGTATCATAAAATGAAAAAAGCAAACGACTTGTTTCCAATGACCATTTTGCAGTCGGTGAGCAGCTCTCTTTCCGCAATAAATGGCCGACACATGATGGCCATAGAACGTTTATCTTGCTCATCCGCAAGCGCAGTTAATAATGGCCGACATGTCAATTCCGAGTTGGGTTTTTTCCTCCATGAAAACAGGGACTTCCCGTCCACTATTTGTTATGGCATTGACTGACAAGATTACAAAGCAAAATCTTACCACTTTTGATGGCAAGCTTTGCCCCTCTGTTCTTCATCTCTTTGAAACCTCCCAAGCCATCTCCTCCATCTTTCACATACACTTTATAATGTTTAATGTCTCTTTTTACATCTTCAGGGAGATGTTTGACTCCTTCATTGATTTCTGGTTCCAAGTCTTTTAAGGACGCTGCCAAAGCTTCGTCGTAAAAGTATCGCGACCCGCTCACATTAGGTAGATCCATTTCTGGAATAATTGGAAAGCCATGAAGGACATCGATGGCCCCAGTCTCTTCCCTTGTTTCAAATCTTGGAATTATTTTCTCGAACGTGTACATAACGCTCCCTGGCAAATACTTTTTTTCAATGTCCTGTATATCTTTTTATACTGTCCACAAGATGTGAATGTGTTGACACGCAGAGCGAGGCATTCATCGGGGGTCATTGCGACATATCCGCCTTCAAAGAGTTTAGTTATTGACTTTGCCATTGCATCTCGTTGAATTGATCGCAAATAGTTGTGTAATAAAGTAAAATATATTGTGCGTACATCTTCTTTATTCTCGTCTGCAAATTCATGTATCTGTTTTTTTATATTTGTCAGTCGCAAGTTTTGATGCTGTTGTGCTACGGTTATTAACACATGTTTTACGCCTTCCGGCACCCAGTGCCCGATTTTTCTTAGCAGGTGATGGTACATGTACATCATCATCATCATCAGTTGATTCATCGTCTGTTTGCGTTTCTTGATGAGTTTTATTTCTCATTGGCCAAGTGGCAATTATTCGTTCTTTCCATTCATCCATTGTCTCAGTTTGTTTACAGTGGCTGATATGTTCCAGCCATTTGTTTAGGAAAATCCCATTGCTGTCAAATCTTTCCTGGCAATCACACTTCATTCGAATGCTGGCAAGTAAATCAGAAATCTTGGTGTTGCATTCTTTCGCATTACAGGGTCTTGGCATTACAGGGTCTCTACACACAGGGCAGAATTGACAAATGTTTATACAGGCAGTTAAGCATGAACTGCAAAACACATGCTCGCAGTGTTCAGACATCATCGGATTATCAATAATGTTGAGACATATTTGGCACAAGTGTGCATCAGTTAATTCCGATGAAGCAAGGTCTTTATCATATCGACTTGATGGTACACACTCTGCTGCGTTGTTGTCAAACACGTATGTTGGTGCGTGATGTTGAGGTGGAAAATTTTGAACAAGTGATTCCGTGGTAGAAGAAGGCCTGCTAGGGGATGCTGGTTCTTGATTGATGTTTTCTTCTCTTTCGGTAGGCTTACTTGACACACCTGTGAATGCCGGCTCTGTATCCATGTTGATGTCTTCTCTTGCTGCCAGTACTGCGGCTGAATCGAGCTTCCCTCAGCCTGCTGGACGTCCATGTCGAGGTTTCTTTTTCTTCCACCGGCTGTGCCAGCTGAGTGTTGTCGTCATAGCAGACAATCGCCATTTGCCTGGTTATGTGGAAACCATTCCTGCTTATTTCGTGTTGTTATCCAGGTTTTCCCACATGCTTCTTTCTTATCGCAAGTTCTCATAAATCGGTGGCAGTTATAGCAAAACCTAGTAGGGTGAATGTTAGGATTGTCATTTGTGATGTCAACTTTGCAGTATTGTAACATTTTTTTTGCTCCAAGTGATTGTCTTACTCTTATCCACTCCGTTACAGGCATAAGTTGTTCCAGTTGACTTTGATCCCGGCTTCCGAAAACCCCCGCCACACACACGGCACACCTTTTCCAAGTTTTCTCGATGCTGAATTAACCCAGACATCGTTAATCCTGTGAAAGAGAAATACAGAAACAAAAGGCAGTACTGTCACGCGCCGACCGCTACTCACTGAAGGTAGAAATGTTATACCGCTAAATTGGTATACTGCCCTCTATTGTAACACGGGCTGATTTTAGACTGGTGAGAGCCTGTGCCCCCGATGAAATGGAAAATGGCCCACGATGTAGACATTGAATTTTCTCTTGCTAAAGGGCATCGATCAAAGTGTACCTGTACGAAGATTATGGAGGTTGACACGATGGCTCAGGTTTGATAAGGAACGATCTAAAGTAAGATCGACAGAGTGTTCTACTGTTTACAAAGTGAAATTATATTTGTGTATCGACATTATGACGTCATCATATGAAATCAAGGAAGGGCATTCCTGTTCAGTGTCAAAGTGCAGGTGTTGTTAAATTGCATACAACGTCCAATAAGTGTGATTCAAATAGCTGTTAGCTGATTTGAATATCGAGTCCTCACTATCAGTCTGTAGCATATAATAATTTAACTATGACTGTCCAGTTCCCTGATTGATTGTTGATCCCAGACCCAGTGATTATTAAATTCATACAGGAGAAATAATCCTGCGTGTACACCATCTAATTACACCGTAGCGTAGTACTCACACAGGAGAAATAATCCTGTGTGCACACCGTCTAATTACACCGTAGCGTAGTACTCACACAGGATCAGAAACAATCCTGTGTGCACACCGTCTAATTAATAATCACCATAGTATTCACACAGGGGAAATAAACCGTCCTGTGTGCGCAGTCTAATTAATAGTTAGTCACCGTGGTATTCACACAGGGGAAATAAACCGTCCTGTGTGCACACCGTCTAATTACACCGTAGCGTAGTACTCACACAGGAATAGAAACAATCCTGTGGGCACACCGTCTAATTAATAATCACCATAGTATTCACACAGGGGAAATAAACCGTCCTGTGTGCGCACACTGTCTAATTAGTAGTTAATCAACGTAGTATTCTAACAGGGGAAATAAACCGTCCTGTGTGCGCACACCGTCTAATTAAGAAATCACCGTAGCATTTACACAGGAGAAATATTTCCTGTGCATCCGTAATATTAAGGTGTTCCCTGTAGTATAATAATGGTATGTGTGAGTAATATGAGGGTCGTGTCCGAGATATATTAGCATGATAAACAGATTTGCAGTTTAACGAGTTCACAATTAAACGTGATTTGTACATTTATAAGTTGAAATATTAGTGCGTTTGTTATATTTTGTCACCTTTTAGTCATTTAAGGTAAATCACATATTTACCGCTTACTCACGGCCTTTAAGCCTAGATCGCTCGCGTAACCGCAGGTTAGGTTCACCATCACTAGCCGGCGGTTCGCCACAGTACTTAGGGCCAGGCCAATATACAATTGAACTTACCGAGTATGATTTGGACAAGAAAAGCTTAAAATAATTCTAAACTTGAGAAGAAAGAATAATTAGACCTTCCAATCAGTATCAGTATCAGTATCGGTTCTGTCGGTAGGGTATAAATTCTTATACATTTCACCAATCCAAGACATGTCATGTTAAAAAGCCGAAACAAACATCAACACAGTCTAGAGCATCAACAAAATATTGCACTATTTTAAATTTCATCCTATTAAATATATATATAGGTACTACACATCAGTAATTTTGGAATAAAATACTAATTCATTGTAACATTTAAAGATTGTCAAATAACAAGGGAGTGCTAATAATTTGAAAAAATCCTAAACAACGATCGGGCGTGACCCGTGTACAAGAATTACATTACGTTTTAGCCATTTCTTTTATTTGTCCCTTTGATCTGTATTTTTGTTTGTTCACAAAATCATTCCCCAGCTGAGCGATCGTGTCAACAATAACACATTTTTATCACACATTTTCCCCACTTTTAAAATACTTGACAACTAAGATAATAACTTTTCTATGTGGACGAAATGTTGATTTCACATCACCAACCCCAAAACGCTTCGTGCGTAGACCGAAATTTGTGAAAATTCTTCCGAAATAGCTCAACTTCGACGACATGCCCACACATGAAAACTACTTCGCCACTGCATGAAACCTTTGTTATCGTGCACATTGAGCCTTGACGTGGCGAGGAAAACTTGTTAGATTAGCCAAAAAAACTGGCGTTAATATATAAAATGAATTAAGAAATCATACCTCGAAAAGGTGATTTTGTTGTCTATTTTTGTCTCAAAAACAGGGCAAATTTCAAAATGTTGTAATTCGGGAACGAAATCTTCAATCTGCTCGATTTTTTCGCTGAACAGTAGATGGAAATCTCAGCTGATGACTCAGTTGTTTACAATTAGTTCTGACGCATGCGTACGGCTCAAGTTGCCAGTGTTAGACTCCCATTCCAGTCGCTGCTAAATTTGCGCGAAGTAAGAATTTTGGCACTGATTTCATGAATATTAATGATGTTGTGACATCACGCTGCTGTCGCGCTGTGATTGATCAGCCGTTTAGCTTATGTATACTATAAATATAGGGCTAGTTATCGACGCTAGCTGTACGGTAGCCCTGTCACACCATGGCGTATCGCCTGAACGTATGACAACGTATGCGAAATATCGAAAAATACGTTGGCGTACGTTGGTGTACGCTGATATAAGTTAGGGATATGTTGGGGATACGTCGTTCACGTTAAGAGCACGCTGTGATACGTTGTGAACATTTGGAACACGTCGAGCCCGCGAAAAATTATTGAGCATGTTCAAAATTTCTCGACGTACTCAACGTGTGCTTAACTTACGTTCTGCATAAGTTCCCGATAGGTTCGTGGTACGTTAGACATACGTTTACAAACGCTGACATACGTTAGACATACGTTGACATACGCTGACATACGTTAGAGGTACGTTACTCGTCGTAAGTTATAGGTTGGACCTATATATTTACCCTTCTCGATATTTTAATAGTTATCATCTAGGCTGCGTTTACTTGAACTGGCAACACTTGTCCCGCCGTGTACGAAACTCAATTTCTGCAGCGGCATAAGTCACGTGTTCGTTGTACGCCGAGGATACGCTGAGGATACGTCGAACACGGCAGACATACGCTTCGAATGGTATACGCTCGCCGATCGCATACGCTGTGATACGCTGTCATAAGTTTGTTATAAGTTAGTGATACGCTATCAATACGTTAGTCATACGCTATGTATACGTTTTATACGCTATGGAAACGCTATGGATACGTCCATTCCATCACCGATGTCGACTTTTCCTACGCAATTCGTTGGGAAGTTGGACGTTCTTGGACGTTCTTGGACTCTGACAATTTTCGAGCTATTTTGTGAATACGTCGGCATACGTTCAGGCCACGTTCAGGCCATACGCTATGGTGTGACAGGACCTTTAAGGGTTAACAACAACGTTATTAAACATGTAGCAAGCCACCTAAGACTGAAATGTATTCAAGTCTCAAATCTCAAATTTTGGCGAGATCCCCATCAGCAATGGTACATCCTTGATAGCATCATCAGTCAGGCGAAAGCGAAAAGTCTAAGACTGTAGCTGTGATGAGATCTAAATTGGTTCAAGAATCACGTAAATCGAGCGTTTTGGTGCTATTTTCATTTGAATTATTCAAAAGCAGTCAAAAACATGCCACTTAACGTTAATTTTTGTCTACTTTGAACCTCTATAGCCATGTCCCTAAAATGACTAAAAACACATATCAAGTATCACACTCCGCACATGTTTAATATCAGCTGATGAAAAATCAGAAGTGTATTTTATTCCATATTTTGTACATCAGGTTCATGAAAATGCAAGTCCAGCTAAGGCGACGAAAAAAAACTCACCCTATTGTACGGACGGACGGACCTGTCAAGTAGGGTTGGTCGGTCGGGCGGGGTTATTTTAACCTAAAAATAAATGTCACCAAAATCTGCAAAAATCGGGATTTTTTTTAAAAAAAATATGAAAAAGGGCTGATTTGACATGATTTGAGAAAAATTATCTTAACAAAATCCAAAATCTACTAATCGCCAAAAAGTGGGTTGGTCGGGCCAGTAAAACAGAATGTGTTTTGTTTAATCGCCTAATGGTCTCACGATGCAAAGATTGTGAGTTCGAGCCCCGCTACGGCCAACATGTTTGTATCCTTGGGCAAGGTACTTAGTCTCTCGTGGTTCGGAAGTCACGTAGAAATGGTGGTCCCATGCTATCCCCGAGCACGTTTAAAGGTCAGACTCCTTCGTAACGAGTAGGGGATCATCCCGGGTCTGTATCTTTACACATGCACATCGGGCATCTCTTTAATTTAGTGCTTAAGTCAATATTGGGTTTGTCCTGGCTCTTCAGCCTAATTGTTATAAATTATAAATAAATAATTGACAGTTAGATTTCTAAGAAGCTGCAAGAGGTGTTAGATGGGGGTCGACCGATTTCAATCATATCGTATGTGATGGACAGTTACTTGAAACTATTACAAAAGCCCATACTAAAAAAATGTCACTTTTGGTCAATATATTACTGAAAAAACCCTAACATTATGTCACATCTGAAGGTTTAATAAATAGATTAGGCAATTGCATTCCAATAAGCAACAACGTCTTCGTGAATAAGTGTTATCTTGCTGATGTACAAACGAATTTACAGCTTGTTTCTAGAATGCAAAGATTTTAGCTCTGTAAGCTCAAGATTTGTGAGGCTACATTTATTCCAAACGCCAAACGCTGTCTTAATTATAATTAATTTAAAAGTGATTTTTTAAATTGCGGTACTTTTTTCGTTTTTAAACATTTACATATTGTTGTTTATAAAAAGAAAACGATACCACGGATTTAATATAAGGTTTCTTTAACCCTAACTCTACTACACCATACGGCAACTGTGCGGAAAAAGTGTTTCTAAAACCCGGCGTGCCGGTTCTTTGGCTACAAAACGGACCCATGCTATATAACGAGGCGAATATACTCGCCGAGTTTCGACTGGGAGCCGTGGTGTAGTGGCTAGGATCTGGGCCCTGAAGCTGGAGGTCCGTGGTTCAAATCCCGGGGGGATCGGGGTGACCTTTCTGGTGAATTTTGGGTGTCGGAAAAAAATTCTGTTGCCGTGTGGTGAAATAGAGTTAGGGTTATACAGTAATTTTTTTTTTTCCCCATTCCAAATTTGGTAATTTTCATCATATATAAGAATATCCATTATGAACAGCATCTTAGCAGAAATTCGAAACAATAGTTTGCATTTTACAAGGGTTTTTAATCTTACACTAATCTGCTATTAGCGTTTTGGGGTCGGCCGATGTAGAATGCAAACTATTGTTTCACTTGTTCATATCACCTTCGCATTTGCATTAATAAGGGTGTTTAGGTAATATTTTGACCCCAACATTTTTAGGATGTGCCTCTTTAACCACGAAGAGAGTATTTTGTTGATTTTTTAATATGTGCTTTTGTAATAGTTTCAACCACCCATCATTCACATACGGTATGAATGAAATTTTCCGACCCCATATGAAAGCCTATATAAAATGCATATATTTAAACAATATACTTGAAACTAATCAAGCGCTGTAACTTTAAAACTATTAATGTGGTGTATATATAAAAGTATACATTTTTGGAGAGGAAATGAGTCGGAGAATCAAAAAGGACCAACAAGTGAGTTCTATCTCAAAAAAAGGTTTTTGGTCAACATTTTAAAAACGGAAAAATGTTAGTGAGATTTGATACCAAAAATAAAGTCTCCGACTCGTTTCCTTTCAAAAATATGTATATCATATATACATCACATTAATAGTTCAAAAGTTACAGCGCTTGCTAAATTTCATATTTTTTTGGTTAGGCCTATACATAAATATGAAATACATGAAATATGCGAAATTAAATATATCAAGTTCCAAAAGTAGTAAACCACTTGCAAACTGATGACATTCTATGGGATAGTTACCTGAGCTATGATGTCATCTTTTACACTAACAATAAGTTCGATATATAATTAGATATGTAAATTAGATAATTAATTAATGATTCCTATACCTAGTGCAACTTTTCTGTTGCATGCGCGGTCATTGAAATCGCCATAACTTTGAAAGTATCCATTCGATTTTGTTGAATGAGATATCAAACTGCGGAGAGGAAATTTGCTCATTTAATGTATATCTCAGATTTTTGGTACCGATTATATATTTTGAATTAGTCAACCTCAAAGCACCTGGTCAGGGACTTTATGTGCTAGGTGTACATTTTGAATAGTACATGAATTGGGATGTAAACTGCTCACAAAAAGTTAGGAAACTTTTTTGAATCAAGTATATTTTTTATTATTTATTACCCTCTTTGTATATGTTATATGTCAATGGAAAGCTGAAGTGTTCTTCTTTAATATTATACCACATTTGCAATGATTACATGTTGCTGAACTTGGCCACATGAATGAGAATGAGGCAAAGTCACAAATCAAATGTGCCAAAATTACACCTATGACGAGCCTATGCGGGAGCAACGTAAGCTTTTTTATTTTTAATTCAGTTTAGACAATGCAATATGTATGAGGTGTAATAAAAAAATACAACATGGTTTCTTTCGGGAAAGTAGTGCAAACTACTGGCCCGTGGTGTTGGATGACTAGTGACTACATCCCTCCGCTCCGCTATTGAATGCTTACAACGGCATGTGCATTGAACTTCAACCATGTGCACTCATATTTCAAATACTTACTTTCATTTATGACAACAGATATACCATTGACCTTTCACTACTTGGCGACCACATGGGATATTTCAAATA
Source organism: Ophiura sarsii (assembly GCA_035610835.1). Classification (NCBI taxonomy): domain Eukaryota; kingdom Metazoa; phylum Echinodermata; class Ophiuroidea; order Amphilepidida; family Ophiuridae; genus Ophiura; species Ophiura sarsii. The sequence goes on along the minus strand of CM069447.1, from coordinate 56,378,040 downwards.
TCTCTTATTGATTAAATCCACTTAAGCTCAAATACTATCCAGCGTATTTCTTTTTCCATTCATTTTATCCATCGGTGGTTATTACATATATCATGTGGGCAACAATTATTCCAACCATGTATCTTCTCTATGAACTTAATGCAATATGCGCGCTAATTATTAAAGGTATTCGAATTTTAATATATTACGCATTTGAATGTATAACGGTATTTAAAAAATGTCTGGTTATTTAATATATTCAAATCGTACCTTTACTATATATACGAGGGGGTATCAAAAAGTTCTTGAAATCACCCAGAAGTGAAGGAGCCAGTTTTTGACCCCTTTCTGTCGACACTTTAAACTATTTATTGCTGTTCTGGAGATAACGCAATCTGGGACAATCTGAGGATCAAGCAATGGCGGTTTATCTGGGGAGCTCTACAATGGAAGTCTGTGGACAGGTAATAAATAGTGGGAGAGATGTGTGACTTTGCACAGTGACTTTTTAAAGATGTCTGAAGGGTCAAATAACAAAAACAAGTTTCTGGCTCCTTCACTTCTGGAAGATTTCAAGAACTTTTTGATACCCCCCTCGTACAATATGGTGACATGATATGTAATGTGATTATAACAGTGGACGTATCATAGTATCAAATCATTCATATCAATGGAAGGGTAACAACATTAGACACACCAGAGACTTGAATATATTGTTTATGTATTTATGCAGACAATATCGACTTGTGGCGGGATACATACAGCATACTGTGAAGATTAAAATCTTATATCAGCCAATAATATCTACAAACAAAATAGATACGAGCTCTAAGGCATGGAATATATGATATATAATTAAACAATTAACGGCGCACATTCTATTAAATATCGTTCCTTTTTTTACACCATAATAATTACTTAGAATGTCTATTATCCAACTCTAGATGGCGCGTTACACTCGAAAACAGCAATGATACTTGATGATATAACATATGATACTTGATAATATCAAAATGGTACTTGATGATATCAAATATAGGAAAGTTAATACTATCAAATATATGATACTTGATTATATCAAATATATGCTTATAATATAATGATACTATAATTAAACGATTAAGGGTGCATCGTGCTTTGTTTTTACACCATAACAATGACTTAGAATGACTATTATCCAACTCTCGATGGCGCGTTACACTCGAAAACAGCAATGATACTTGATGATATAACATATGATACTTGATAATATCAAAATGGTACTTGATAATATCAAATATAGGAAAGTTAATACTATCAAATATATAATACTTGATTATATCAAATATATGCTTATAATATAATGATACTATAATTAAACGATTAAGGGCGCATCGTGCTTTGTTTTTACACCATAACAATGACTTAGAATGACTATTATCCAACTCTCGATGGCGCGTTACACTCGAAAACAGCAATGATACTTGATGATATAACATATGTACTTGATAATATCAAAATGGTACTTGATGATATCAAATATAGGAAAGTTAATACTATCAAATATATGATACTTGATTATATCAAATATATGCTTATAATATAAAAATACTATAATTAAACGATTAAGGGCGCATCGTGCTTTGTTTTTACACCATAACAATGGCTTAGAATGACTATTATTCAACTCTCGATGGCGCATTACACTCGAAAACAGCAATGATACTGGATGATATCAAATAATTATATGATACTTGATGATATATGATACTTGATAATATCAAAAATATAATGCTTGATATTAGCAAAAATATAATATAATACTTGATCATGTCAGATATATGATACGGGGTTATTTAATACGCATTTTTTTACCAATAGCTTGCAAATTCAAAAATATGGCAACAATATTACGTCCATGATCAAATAATTACTTTCATTTATGACAACACAAATACTATTGACCTTTCACTACTTGGCGACCACATGGGATATATTTCAAATATCTCTTATTAATTCAATCCACCTAAAAGGCTCAAATACTATTATGAATGGGTATAATATTATCATAGTATCATATATCAAGGAAAGGGTAACAACATTAGACACACCAGAGACATGAATATATTGTTTATGTATTTATGCAGACAATATCGACTTGTGGCGGGATACATTCAGTATACTGTGAAGATTAAAATATAATATCAGCCAACATCTGCTATCAAAATAAATACGAGCTTTGCGTCATGGAATATATGATATATGATTAAACAATTAACGGCGCACATTCTATTAAATATCGTGCTTTGTTTTTACACCATACTTTAAAAAAATGTCTATTATCCAAATCTAGATGGCGCGTTACACTCGAAAACAGCAGTCATACTGGATGATATCAAATAATTATATGATACTATTAGTTATCCCCTGTTTGTTCATGCAATACGGCAAAATATCTATGGTTTGTTTCCAATATCACATACATTGAGCACAACTTAAACAACTTGGAACCCATAACACTGGGAACCATCATCATCATCATCATCGGTCGTCCTTGGACGGAACGATGGAAGCAGCTTAGTTGCCTCCATCATTCTTTCTTGGCTATTTGTTTACTCCATTGGTGCGCCACGCCTAGTGGAGGTATGTATATGAATACATATTATATGTGTGTGTACAGACACAGACCGGGATGATCCCCTACTCTTTACGAAGGAGTCTGTGACCTTTTAACGTGCTCGGGGATAGCTCTTCCGATACACGGGACCAACATTTCTACGTACCTTCCGAAGCACGATGCGCCATGAACATGCCAACTTCAGTCTGCACGGTCTGAAGGAGGCATGGGGGACGAGGCTGTGTTGGTGTATCGTTTTTGAACTCTCACTCATAAACGATCCACCAACAGAACTACGGTGCACAGCAGTGTACGACGCTCTAACCGACTGCGCCACCTCGCCCCGAACTAGACTCACTGGGAACCATAGAAATGATATTGTGAACCAACAAAAAGATAGGCCAACCCCACATCCCCTATCACCTAAGCCCCCAACACCGCCACCCTTTCCACATCTAACCCCTAAAAATGATAATGGATCAATCCAAACCTTGATGTAACCAATCAGAGCTGTGATAAAATTACTAGACTAATACGGGCTCATATCAATCATCAGATACAGAGGAATGATGAATTACTCTGGTAATACGGGGAAATATTCATTGGGACATTAACCAATCACATTTCAGCATTCATGTCTACTAAATGATAATTGATGATATCACATGGGATATATTTCAAATATCTCTTATTGGTTCAATCTACTTAAAAGGATCAAATACTATTATGAATGGGTATAATATTATCATAGTATTATATATAAAGGAAAGGGTAACAACATTAGACACACCAGAGACATGAATATATTGTTTATGTATTTAAAATCTAATATCAGCCAATATCTGCTATCAAAATAAATACGGTATGAGCTTTACGGCAAGAAATATATGCTACTATAATTAAACGATTAAGGGCGCACATTCTATTAAATATCGTGCTTTGTTTTTACACCATAACAAATGTCTTTGAAATCTTGGAACTTGGTGAAAACGTTAAAAAACCCTCAAAATTCGCCATAATTATGACTTGTCACACCACACGAAGGAGTTGCATTCTGCCGCCAGGAATTCGTACTAATTAATGATTTGTGAACTTGTAAGAGATTTCTTACGAGTATTTTAAAATATATCATATTCTACATTTGTTATCCTCTTGCATTATTGCACAGGTTTCTTTCTTTAAAATATTAAAGTATAGGTGTTCTCCACTTGTTCGATCAACATTATATCCCATCCTAGTTGTCGTTAGTCTGGCACTGACATTGGAAAAGGGTATAGGTGTGTGCCGCGCTAAAGACCCCCTTTTTCACCCTCTGCTGCTAGCTCTTATGACCCCCCCTTTTGAGCCTGCATCAGTTCTTAAGAACCCCAATTTTATTGAAAATTCAAAAATCGCGAAATTTTGCGTTCCAAAGCCCCAATTCTTCGAAGATTTTGCGTTCTAACACCAACATTTGCGTTCTTGTTTATCAAAATTGAAATTTAGGCCAGTTCTCAAGACCTACTTTTTTGGAAAAATTCAGTTCCTAAGACCCTATTTTTCGTCATAAAATCGACTCAGTTGCAGTTCTGTAGCCCCCCTTTTTGAGACCCTGGGCGGCACACCCCTACCAAAAAAAATTAAGTGCCCCCACCCCCCCCCCCCCCCCGGTACCATGAGGGCCACTTTTCACTTATTTACGATTTTGCCAAGCCGCCCTTACCATCCCTCTGACACGATCATTAAATCCAAACGACAAAAAGATAAAGACGCCTTGTAGAGAATTCACGATGACAAACACATACCACAACGCATCGATATTCACGGTGCCGGCCACGTAGCCAAACATCCAAGTAAATCCCATTATACTAGAGATCTGAAAAGATTTGAAACATTTCCCAAAATGTTATATGAGCGTATATAAATTCGCCAGTGGATATCGTCCAATAAAACGCAATGCAATGTCAATCGAAACACAAATTGATTCCAATATTTAAATTGGGTTTTTGAAAGGAATCATAACATTTGGACTTCATGCCAATGATTCATTGTTGTCCTAGCGGATTTTGAATCTGAACAATTCTGAAAATTATTGGTCCCTTTTTGCTGTATATTAAAATAGTATTCACAATTCAATCGTGATGGGCTATTTTGAGATTTGTTTTCATAAAATCAGTGTATTTTGAGCATGCAAAATCTTAAAAAATATTCGGAGGAATGTCAACACATTTAACAATACTTGATGTATGAACCTCTATTCTAGTAAAAGAAGACTCAGTGTTATACTTTGAGTTATATCGCTAATCCTGTGAAGGCGACAAAAATCCCATTTCCGGTGAAAGGAAAGGTTGAAATCCAAGGCTCAACTAGACATAGTTCTGGTCTGAGACCAGGACACCTTGATTTTTTATGGATTAATGACCTCTAGTGATCCCATATGACATGTCACTTTTAATAGATCCAAGAAATCTTTTGACCAATTCTGACAATCATGGGTCATTTCCTCCCGAAAAAATAGCATTTTGAGTGTTAGGTGTGAAAATTGACCTGTTGACCCCTAGTGACCTATGTTGACCTTTGACCCCATGAAAATGATTGACTTTTTTTCTTGTCTTATCATTGCCTACAAAATGAAACAAGACCGGTCAAAATCGGAGCATGTCTTACATTTTACCCCTGTTTAGGTCAATGACCCCTAGTGACCCCATATGACATGTCACCTTTAATCGCTTAAGACCCTATGTGTACATGGATCCAAGGAATCTTTTGATCAATTCTGATAATCATGGGTCATTTCCTCTCGAAAAAATAGCATTTTTAGTGCGAGGATTGAAAATTTACATTTTGACCCCTAGTGACCCCAAATATTTTTTGATTTTAAAAACCGAACTATCATATATGCGTACGGTCAAAAGGAATATGTCAAATTCTGACGATCCTAGGTCATTTCACTAAATTGCAAACGCGTTTTAAGTGAAAATCACGTTTTGACCCCTTATGATCCCTGTGTGACTTTTGACCCCAAACTGTGAAAACCATATATGTAGGTCTGGTAGGGGGTCCTACTGACCAAATCTGGGATTTGTAGCATGTAAACTGTAGAAAAATAGCATTTTGAGTGCGAGGAATAAAAATTGACCTTTTGACCCCTAGTGACCTATGTTAACCTTTGACCCCATAAAAATGATTGACTTTTTTTCTTGTCTTATCAATGCCTACAAAATGAAACATGACCGGTCAAAATCGGAGCATGTCTTACATTTTACCCCTGTTTAGGTCAATGACCCCTAGTGACCCCATATGACATGTCACTTTTAATCGCTGAAGACCGTAAATGTACATGGATACAAGGAATCTTTTGACCAATTCTGACAATCATAGGTCATTTCCTCCCGAAAAAATAGCATTTTCAGTGCGAGGAGTAAAAATTTACATTTTGACCCCTAGTGACCCCAAATGATTTTTAATTTTAAAAACTTTCTTTTGTATGCGTACGGTCAAAAGGAATATGTGGACCAATTTTGACGATCCTAGGTCATTTCACTAAATTGGAAATGCGTTTTAAGTGAAAATCACGTTTTGACCCCTTAATAATAATAATAATGGTAATTTATAAAGCGCCGGTATCCGCCGCAAGCGACGCTCATGGCGCTTCTCTGCATAACAACCAAAATAACATAAACACACATAAGAACAAAGATGAGGAGAGTCACATCAAGCAAATGCTTCAGAGTACAAATATGTCTTCAAGTTTTTCTTAAAAATATGTACAGAGTTTGACAGTTTCACATAATTATTCAGGCAAGCTATTCCATAGTTTTGGTGCTGCGACTTGAAAACTTCGCTGTCCCCACTGATGCTTAGCCAATGTTTCCTGAAGAAGACCTTGTTTTGAAGAGCGTAGCCCGCAATGCCCTGGCACATATGGTTGAACAAGTTCTGTTAAATAAGAAGGAGCTGCGTCATGTAAGATCTTGAAAGTAATAAGGCATATCTTGTATTTCAGTCTCTGTTCAATTGGAAGCCAGTGTAATGACCCCTGTGTGACCTTTGACCCCAAACTGTGAAGACCCTATATGTAGGTCAGGTAGGGGGTCCTACTGACCAAATCTAGTGGTGATTGTAGCATGTAAACTGTAGAAAAAATAGCATTTTTTAGATGGGTTTGATAGAAAGAAGACAGAACTAGACATAAGCTGCGATCGGAGATCGCGGATATTAGTCGAGCGTATAACATGTTGACCCCTAGTGACATTTTGCCCCTTGACCGTCGATTGGTAAATGGAGTAAATAAATACATTTGAACTCCTAGTGACCTTTTCTTGACCTCTGACCCCAAACTTGTAATTGACTTTTTTGCTTAACTGATCAATGCGCACAAGAAAAAAGTAATTCCGTCAAAATCGGAGCATGTCTTAAGATTTTCACCTGTATAGTTCAATGACCTCTAGTGACCTCGTGTGACATGTCACTTTTAGTGGAGAAGGACCCTATATGAACATGGACGAGCGGAATCTTTTGATTATTTCTGACAATCATAGGTCATTTCCTCTTGGACAAGTAGCATTTTGAGTGAATGGAGTGAAAATTTACATTTTGACCCCTAGTGACCCCAAATATTTTTTGATTTTAAAAACCGAACTATTGTACATGCGTAGGGTCAAAAGGAATATGTTGACCAATTCTGACGATCCTAGGTCATTTCACTAAATTGCAAATGAGTTTTTAGTGAAAATCACGTTTTGACCCCTAATGACCTTTTCTTGACCTCTAACCCAAAACTTGTAATTGATTTTTTGCTTGGCTGATCAATGCGCACAAGAAAAAAGGTAGTCCCGTCAAAATCGGAGCATGTTTTAAGATTTTCACCTGTAAAGTTCAATGACCTCTAGTGACCCCGTGTGACATGTCACTTTTAGTGGAGAAGGACCCTATATGAACATGGATGAGAGGAATCTTTTGACTAATTCTGACAATCATAGGTCATTTCCTCTCGGACAAGTAGCATTTTGAGTGAATGGAGTGAAAATTTACATTTTGACCCCTAGTGACCCCAAATATTTTTTGATTTTAAAAACCTAACTATTGTACATGCGTACGGTCAAAAGGAATATGTTGACCAATTCTGACGATCCTAGGTCATTTCACTAAATTGCAAATGCGTTTTTAGTGAAAATCACGTTTTGACCCCTAGTGACCTTTTCTTGACCGAAACTTGTAATTGACTTTTTTGCTTGGCTGATCAATGCGCACAAGAAAAAAGTAGTCTTGTTAAAATCGGAGCATGTCTTAAGATTTTCACCTGTATAGTTCAATGACCTCTAGTGACCTCGTGTGACATGTCACTTTTAGTGGAGAAGGACCCTATATGGACATGGATAAGAGGAATCTTTTGACCAATTCTGACAATCATAGGTCATTATCTCTCGGACAAGTAGTATTTTGAGTGCGAGGAGTGAAAATGTACATTTTGACCCCTAGTGACCTTTTCTTGACCTTTGATCTTAACGGTATGATTGACTTTTGTTCTTGTCTTATCAATGCCCACAAAATAAAAGAAACCGCGTCAAAATCGGAGCATGCGTTATATTTTCCCCCTGTAAAGTTCAATGACCCCTAGTGACCCCGTTTGACATGTCACTTTTAGTGTGGAAGGACCCTATATGAACATTGATCCAAGGAATCTTTTGACTAATTCTGAGTATCATAAGTCATTTTCCCTCGGACAAGTAGGGTTTTAAGTGAATGAAGAAAAATTTACATTTTGACCCCTAGTGACATCAAATATTTTTTGATTTAAAAAACCGAACTATTGTACATGCGTACGGTCAAAAGGAATATGTTGACCAATTCTGACGATCCTAGGTCATTTCACTAAATTGCAAATGCGTTTTTAGTGGAAAATCACGTTTTGACCCCTAGTGACCCCTGTGTGACCTTTGACCCCTTATGCATTACAACCTGAGTAGTGGTGCACAAAAGAGTTCTTATGACCAAATATGGTCAAAATCGGCTCAATGGTTACGGAGCTATAGGTCCCATGGTGGAAGAAAGAAGAAGAAACAGGACGAATACAGTATATTAGTCGTTTCTCGACTAATATAAGAAAGAAGAAAGAACTAGACATGGACTGTGATCGGAGATCACGAATATTAGTCGAGTGTGTTATATACCTGTTAACCCCTTCGAGTGGTAAATGGAGTAAATAAATACAGTTGAACCCCTAGTGACCTTTTCTTGACCTCTGACCCAAAACTTGTAATTGACTTTTTTGCTTGGCTGATCAATGCGCACAAGAAAAAGGTAGTTCCGTCAAAATCGGAGCATGTTTTAAGATTTTCACTTGTAAAGTTCAATGACCTCTAGTGACCCCGTGTGACATGTCACTTTTAGTGGAGAAGGACCCTATATGAACATGGATAAGAGGAATCTTTTGACTAATTCTGACAATCATAGGTCATTTTCTCTCGGACAAGTAGCATTTTGAGTGAATGGAGTGAAAATTTACATTTTGACCCCTAGTGACCCCAAATATTTTTTGATTTTAAAAACCGAACTATTGTACATGCGTACGGTCAAAAGGAATATGTTGACCAATTTTGACGATCCTAGGTCATTTCACTAAATTGCAAATGCGTTTTTAGTGAGAATCACGTTTTGACCCCTAGTGACCTTTTTTTGACCTCTGACCCAAAACTTGTAATTGACTTTTTTGCTTGGCTGATCAATGCGCACAAGAAAAAAGTAATTCCGTCAAAATCGGAGCATGTCTTAATATTTTCACATGTATAGTTCAATGACCTCTAGTGACCTCGTGTGACATGTCACTTTTAGTGGAGAAGAACCCTATATGGACATGGATAAGAGAAATCTTTTGAATAATTCTGACAATTATAGGTCATAATCTCTTGGACAAGTAGTATTTTGAGTGCGAGGAGTGAAAATGTACATTTTGACACCTAGTGACCTTTTCTTGACCTTTGATCTTAACGGTATGATTGACTTTTGTTCTTGTCTTATCAATGCCCACAAAATAAAAGAAACCCGGTCAAAATCGGAGCATGCGTTATATTTTCCCCTTGTAAAGTTCAATGACCCCTAGTGACCCTGTTTGACATGTCACTTTTAGTGTGGAAGGACCCTATATGAACATTGATCCAAGAAATCTTTTGACAAATTCTGAGTATCATCAGTCATTTTCCCTCGGACAAGTAGGGTTTTGAGTGAATGGAGTAAAATTTACATTTTGACCCCTAGTGACCCAAAATGATTTTTAATTTTAAAAAACCGTTCTTTTGTACATGCGTACGGTCAAAAGGAATATGTGGATCAATTTTGACGATCCTAGGTCATTTCACTAAATTGGAAATGCGTTTTAAGTGAAAATCCCGTTTTGACCTCTAGTGACCCCTGTGTGACCTTTGACCCCTTATGCTTTACAACCTGAGTAGTGGTGCACATAAGGGTTCTTATGACCAAATATGGTCAACATCGGGTCAATGGTTACGGAGCTATAGGTCCCATGACAGGAAAAGAAAGAAACAGGACGAATACAGTATATTAGTCGTTTCTCGACTAATATAAGAAAGAACTAGACATGGACTGTGATCGGAGATCACGAATATTAGTCGAGTGTGTTACATGTTAACCCCTTCGAGTGGTAAATGGAGTAAATAAATACAGTTGAACCCTAGTGACCTGTTCTTGACCTCTGACCCAAAACTTGTAATTGACTTTTTTGCTTGGCTGATCAATGCGCACAAGAACAAGGTAGTCCCGTCAAAATCGGAGCATGTTTTAAGATTTTCACCTGTAAAGTTCAATGACCTCTAGTGACCCCGTGTGACATGTCACTTTTAGTGGAGAAGGACCCTATATGAACATGGATGAGAGGAATCTTTTGACTAATTCTGACAATCATAGGTCATTTCCTCTCGGACAAGTAGCATTTTGAGTGAATGGAGTGAAAATTTACATTTTGACCCCTAGTGACCCCAAATATTTTTTGATTTTAAAAACCTAACTATTGTACATGCGTACGGTCAAAAGGAATATGTTGACCAATTCTGACGATCCTAGGTCATTTCACTAAATTGCAAATGCGTTTTTAGTGAAAATCACGTTTTGACCCCTAGTGACCTTTTCTTGACCGAAACTTGTAATTGACTTTTTTGCTTGGCTGATCAATGCGCACAAGAAAAAAGTAGTCTTGTTAAAATCGGAGCATGTCTTAAGATTTTCACCTGTATAGTTCAATGACCTCTAGTGACCTCGTGTGACATGTCACTTTTAGTGGAGAAGGACCCTATATGGACATGGATAAGAGGAATCTTTTGACTAATTCTGACAATCATAGGTCATTATCTCTCGGACAAGTAGTATTTTGAGTGCGAGGAATGAAAATGTACATTTTGACCCCTAGTGACCTTTTCTTGACCTTTGATCTTAACGGTATGATTGACTTTTGTTCTTGTCTCATCAATGCCCACAAAATTAAAAGAAACCCGGTCAAAATCGAAGCATGCCTTATATTTTTCCCCTGTAAAGTTCAATGACCTCTAGTGACCTCGTTTGACATGTCACTTTTAGTGTGGAAGGACCCTATATGAACATTGATCAAAGGAATCTTTTGACGAATTCTGAGTATCATCAGTCATTTTCCCTCGGACAAGTAGGGTTTTGAGTGAATGGAGTAAAATTTTGACCCCTAGTGACCCCAAATGATTTTTAATTTTAAAAACCGTTCTTTTGTACATGCGTACGGTCAAAAGGAATATGTGGACCAATTTTGACGATCCTAGGTCATTTCACTAAATTGCAAATGCGTTTTAAGGTGAAAATCACGTTTTGACCCCTAGTGACCCCTGTGTGACCTTTGACCCATTATGCTTTACAACCTGAGTAGTGGTGCATACAAGGGTTCTTATGACTAAATATGGTCAAAATCGGGTCAATGGTTACGGAGCTATAGGTCCCATGACAGGAGAAGAAGAAGAAGAAACAGGACGAATACAGTATATTAGTCGTTTCTCGACTAATATAACTAGACATAGATTTGGTCTGAGACCAGGACACCTTGATTTTTTTTATAGATTAATGACCTCTAGTGACCCCATATGACATGTCACTTTTAATGGATCCAAGAAATCTTTTGACCAATTCTGACAATCATGGGTCATTTCCTCCCGAAAAAATAGCATTTTGAGTGTTAGGAGTGAAAATTGACCTGTTGACCCCTAGTGACCTATGTTGACCTTTGACCCCATAAAAATGATTGACTTTTTTTCTTGTCTTATCATTGCCTACAAAATGAAAAAAGACCGGTCAAAATCGGAGCATGTCTTACATTTTACCCCTGTTTAGGTCAATGACCCCTAGTGACCCCATATGACCCTATGTGTACATACATCCAAGGAATCTTTTGATCAATTCTGATAATCATGGGTCATTTCCTCTCGAAATAATAGCATTTTTAGTGCGAGGATTGACAATTTTTACATTTTGACCCCTAGTGACCCCAAATATTTTTTTGATTTTAAAAACCGAACTATCATATATGCGTACGGTCAAAAGAAATATGTTGACAAATTCTGACGATCCTAGGTCATTTCACTAAATTGCAAACGCGTTTTAAGTGAAAATCACGTTTTGACCCCTTATGATCCCTGTGTGACCTTTGACCCCAAACTGTGAAGACCCTATATGTAGGTCTGGTAGGGGGTCCTACTGACCAAATCTAGTGATTGTAGCATGTTAACTGTAGAAAAAATAGCATTTTGAGTGCGAGGAAGGAAAATTGACCTTTTGACCCCTAGTGACCTATGTTGACCTTTGACCCCATGAACATGATTGACTTTTTTTCTTGTCTTATCAATGCCTACAAAATAAAACATGACCGGTCAAAATCGGAGCATGTCTTACATTTTACCCTTGTTTAGGTCAATGACCCCTAGTGACCCGATATGACATGTCACTTTTAATCGCTGAGGACCCTATATGTACATGGATACAAGGAATCTTTTGACCAATTCTGACAATCATAGGTCATTTCCTTCCGAAAAAATAGCATTTTCAGTGCGAGGAGTAAAAATTTACATTTTGACCCCTAGTGACCCTAAATGATTTTTAATTTTAAAAACCTTTCTTTTGTATGCGTACGGTCAAAAGGAATATGTGGACCAATTTTGACAATCCTAGGTCATTTCACTAAATTGGAAATGCGTTTTAAGTGAAAATCACGTTTTGACCACGTGTGACCTTTGTGTGACCTTTGACCCCTAACTTTGAAGACCCTATATGTAAGTCAGGTAGGGGTCATACTGACCAAGTTTGGTGATTGTAGCATGTAAACTGTAGAAAAAATATCATTTTTTAGATGGGTTTGATAGAAAGAAGATGGAAAGAAAGAAACAAACAAACAAGAAAGAAACGGCAGAGATAGAGAACCTTGATTTTTGAAAAATCAAGGTAAGAAACGGCAGAGATACAGTACCTCGATTTTTGAAAAAATCAAGGTAATTAGAGAGCTTGTGTATAAATCTGGGGGAGCTAGCTCTATACTACCGAGCTGCGAGCGTAGCTAGATGCAACCTATAGGAGCAACTCTAGTATATCCACTGAACATCTGATTACCCTTTGAATTAACATTCAGTTTCCCCACACAGGTCTGTTATTCAATAATATATCAATTTCATTTCAATCTACTCATAATTATTACAAGAGATAAACGGAAAATACTACTAAGATTGATACCTGAAGGTAAAATAGCCCGGTCCATTCGTAATTGCTTGCTACAAAATGTGTAAATATGGTGGATAATCTAGTGCCCGACCTAACACTTCAGAGCAGAGTCTCTGCTACCGGAGGTGTTCATAAATACTTTGGTGGGTTTTGAAAAGCCCGAAAAAGAGAGCGTCAAACAAGTGTTAACACTCTTTAATTTCCAGAATTTTCAAAATAATTCGGTTCCAGTATTAAGAAAGGGGGAGCCAAAAAATGTAGTCATAGCGAAAGGGGGTCCAAAAAGTGTTGATGTACCAAAAATAATATTTTCCAGCCCCCCCACCAAAGTATTTATGAACGCTCCCCCAAGGTTCAGAGGCAGTGGCGTAACCAGCGGGGGGGGGGGGGGGGGGGGGGGGGGGGGGGGGCAGGGGGGCGGGAGCCTTCTTGCCTCCCCCAAATGAAAAAGTCTAGTTACGCCACTGTTCAGAGGGTCACGGTTTCGGGCGATTAAGGATGCACGCGTCTAGTGCTCGAGGGAGTCGGATAACGGATTTGAAATTCAAGAATGAATGTGTCAGTGTTTGCTGGATTAGGCCATCTAGTTAACATCGGCTCTGTTTTATACACTTAAATACACACGTAATCATTGGATAATTGCTAAACATGACTAAACATGCTGAATGTACGTTGAATTTGTCTGTAAGTGAATGATTTAGTTTGAATGATATGTGTGCAATGGTTAAGAGGCAAAGAATGAATATTTATATCTTTAAATCGACCTTCAAAAATGCGGGACTAACCTTTGCGCAGAGGAATAGATCTGTCCAACCGTCTTGCGTAACATTACTCTGGAGTTCATTTGACCGTTTCCTTGCCGTGTGCAACGCCCTGATGGTAATGACGAAACAAATTCCATTCACTACGATTGATAAAGCTACCGGTGTTCCAAATACTATGATGTTGGCAATGGGATCGGATACCCAGCACGTGTCTGCGGTGCCGTATTTAAATGGTACGCTGGTGAAATGAAGCACTAAGCATGTAAGGGTAAGCAACAGTGGTATACCCCATCCAAGAAGCGGCTGTATAACGAGATTCATCAAGTTGTCTTCCATCTTTTTTAAGCTACTGAAAGCAAATGTTTTGACCAGATTCAGTGCCATAATCGTCATCCATGAAAACGACACAAGCCATAAGTAATGACTAAGAAATGCGATAGTGACGCACAGCTTCTCGTAGACATGATACCCTTCATTGAAGAGCGATAGTAGCTGCGCAAAGAACGTAGACGACACAAGGTGCATGACAGCTCTTCCGTGCGTATTTCGCAGCTTTGAAAACATACAGTGCGTCATAAATGTGGCCCAATAGAACATCAATGAGATCGAAGTTGTCAAATATGTTACAATTAGGAATACGTCATAATCGTCGTTCGTGGTTACAGATGGAACAGATATTCCGACGAATGACATATTTGAATCAGCCAGAACTTTAGATATGATATGTTCATAGGTGGAACTACATATTTGGAGTTGTTGTCCATTGGTCAGCAACATGAATTGTTCGGGTAACAGAGTATGTCCATTTACCTCCACCTCTGTTCCATTGGTTGCATTTAGCCGCACGACGAACTCCGAGGAGTTCAGGCTCACCACGGGACAGGACAGAGTAGCCTCGCCGCATAATGCCACTTTTTCTGTTTTCTTGAAATTATCCAGTTGAATTATGTAATCATAAAACGCATAGTACACAAGGAAATGTGGTCTGATGTATGTTGCATTGGCTAAACCGTAGATCACCGTTTCGTTGTTGATATTAAGTATAGTTATATCGTCTGCGTTCAAGGTGTACCATTTGGCCGAGCAGTTGTATCCTTCTACATTCATCTCACAAAATACTAAAACTTCAACCTCCGGAATTCCACATTCGAACAAATGGGTAACATTGCGTTTCCTTAGCTCATATTGCAGTTGTTGTAACTGCCAATTACTGGTGTTCAGTGTCACCAATCTAAGGGAGGCCCTCACGCGTCTAATATGTTGAAAAGACGCTTTGAAGTGATCAATATTGAGATCGGAAACAAACTGTTTGATTGAGCTCTGATTTACATCTGTGCGTACTACGTGTTGTTCCCCCGCAGCAGCGAACACTTTCCACAGCAAACACGTCTCTTCGTTCTCGTACAACTTATTATATAGACCTGGCGCTGGGAACGCAAATCTCGAATCTTGTTTAGAACAACTCAGGAATTCTGTCTTCCACGTGATTGGTTGGTGCGGCAAACAACGTTGAGCTTTACGTAAAAATCCATCAGGGCACTTGATTTTTCGACATATAGATGCCAACGGGTCATAATAGTCATCCGCTGAGCAAATGGTATCCCTTCTCTCGGTGTGTGACGTCGTACCAGTACTTCGGGGCACGAAGGTCCATATTGGCTTAACAGAGTTACCCCTGTTGCTTTTAGAAACCATACATCGACGAAAATAGGTTTTCAAATCCTCAGAAGTATTATAATAGGTCACAAAATTGCACCAATAACAATGTGGATTTTTATATCTGCGTATAGCACGTCTTCGTTCATCGTGCATGTCGTAGCATTCAAAGTTAGCGGCATATAGTTGACATCCTTCCTTTAGAGAACTGTTAGTGTATTCAGACATGTCAGAGGGGCAAGAATCAATAAGTGAAGGGTTACAACTTCTTGCAGACTTTCCAGCGGTCATATTCATCGTCGTAGGCTTTCCAAAAAAGCCTGTACCGCCAACTCTTTCGTAGAGAAATGGGGTTAGCTGATATGGCTTTCGCCCATTGCAAATGGCGCAGTAAATATTCTTGTAATTCAATCCGATGTGGTCATAAACAGACCATCGTTGAATAGTTCCCGTGTTATGCAGGTCGTCGTTCGGTTTCTGAAACGGCTCGTGGCACTTCGTTTCAATGAATGCGCCGATCCAGCTTTTAGGACAGCTAGATACAACGAGGTATTTATTATCCATAAACGAACTCTCGTCAACGAAAGGAAACGGAGTACAATTGTAAAGTTGATCGGAGATGTGTTGGGTAGTGTCTGCCGTGATATTTAACAGTTCAGTGTCAGTCTGCAAGCAGGTGATATTATAATCAAAACAACAATCATGGAAATGGTTACAATAAGAATCACAGCGACATAGCTGGAAAAACACCGATCTACTGTTACATCTGGAGGAACAGCTGTGAACGTTGTCCAGTAAGTCCACCTTCACATTGGAGACAATAACTTCTGAAACAAGTAAAAAGAAAAAAGAAAAACCCACAAAACCTGTTCTTCAGTTTGGCAATAGGAAATATACGAGACAAAAACATTGGCACCGGTGTTAGCTAAATTATGAAATGTATGTATATACAATTCTTGTAAGTTTGTAACGAATTTGGAATATGTGTAGCGATTATTATTTAAGAGAGACATTTATAATAAATTGCAGTGTTTAAACTTTCTCTTGGAAAATGTTCATTTAAGTTTAGTTTATTAAAAAGTTGAATTAGCTTGCTAATAATACCTAATTATGACGATATGAATAGAAATGTGTTGTCTACCAAGGTGATATGAGAAATAATGCAGTATGTATACGTTTTCAATTTATCAAATAAAAGTTATGGTGTCAAAAAATGACGTTGGCAAACAATTGTGAAAGTGTATTCTTAAACAGCTAAGTATGTTTAAGCAATTCTCATTGGTTCTCACCATAAATCGGCGTTATTTATATGAGACAAATCAACACGGCGCGGCGTACATTAATTAGCGTGACCACCTTCGCGCAGTGCGTGGTAATTATAGTTTTGTGCCATAACTCGCACATCTACTGCGGATTTCCTGCGTGCTTATGCGGCGAATTACGCCGAAGCATGTCGTCACCGCACGGGATTGGATGGAATGTATGTGGGTGTAGGTCATTTTATACTAACAGTGGTAAAAGTTGACATAAAAGTTGTATTATTTTTTTGCGTAAAACAACTCCGCCTGAGGCGTCATTGTTCCACTTAGAATAATTCTACCGCCCTCATATGTCAGACAATAATACACGAGTATGGTCTACAAACAATACCTTGCTATTTACTAAATCTAAGTCTATTTTACTTTCGTATTATATAGGATTGTATTGGCTACAATGAGATCGAATAACGATATGAGATATTTCCATTGGAAATGCTATATTTGAATTTAATTTTCCCTTCAACTCATGGAATGAAGGGAAACATTATTTTTTATTTAATGGGAGACTATTTTGACACCACAGTCAGGGCATATTTCCCAATTTTGAAACACCAGTACCGGTACATTGTATGTGACGCGCCAACTGGCTATCCTTTTTTAAACGGGACACCCTGTATAAAATAGGTATTCCGAAAACGATCAATCTGCAAACTATTTGACGACAAAAATGTCGTTTACATAAGAATTACAAGGGAAAAAGTTTTAATTGTTGGCCAAATTTTCAACAAAACTGACCGAATTGCCTTATATGCGACCAGATTTAATTTTTCGGATACGATATCAAATCGTGAGCTATACGTTAAAGATGGATGACACTTTACTGTCATACCGCAATCTATGACGTATCAAAATGTCGTTCGCGTAGAAATGACAAAGATTTTACTTTGATTTTGGCCTTATTTACGCCAAAACTGACTAAATTGCCTAAAATGTCCCCAGATATATTCTTTCATTTTTTCTTCTAGTATGCATTTATTTGTTCGGGGGGATACAATATCAAATGTGGAGGTATGTATAAGATCGATGACAATTCGCCACCAATGTGATGACAAAATGTCGATTGCGTAGAAAGGACAACAGGTTTTGTTTTACTAGTAGGCACCAGTTAGGCAACAAAAAAAGTTTGTCTCAAAGCTGGCGAAGGCTTCAAAATCGGGTGGCGCGTGCTGGATTTTTTTCTTCCAATTTTTTTATTTTATTTTTTATTTGTGTGTCAATTTTTACTCTTACTGTAGTGTTGACACTTTCTGATATTTATTTTTTTCTATTTGAAATGAATAGTGTGATGTAGTTGTGTAATGGAACGACATTAAAGATAATAAAACAATAGTAAAACAATGTATACAAGTGGTTTTATTAAGTATCTTGTTTTATTTTTCCAGTTAACAATAATTTCTCTAAAACCGTTTGAGCACGGATTCAAACTTCTTCTTTTCATTGAATACCCTCAGATATACTAGGCTCAAAAAGATACTTATAATTTTTCACCTGGTCATATCTTAAAATCCTGTCCATCTTGAAAATCTGTCCATCAAAATGAACCACAATGACACCGGATTACTTCAATACTCTACTCTCAACACATCCTGCGTGACGCGTGTCGTTTTTGGTTCATTTTGATGGACAGATTTTCAAGATATGACCATGTGAAAAATTATAAGTTTCTTTTTGAGCCCAGTTTTATGTTCTTTGTTTCAATTTAAGTATTCCAGGTAATCCTTTTAAAAAAAGTAAGAACACTTTTAAAAATAAAACAGTGTTTAAAATTTAAAATTGGAACACAACCCATAACAATATTCATGACAAGTTTGAAAGGCCAACTTTTACAACATTTGCAGAGGCGTGTCAACCCAAATGTTTTTGGCTTCCGCGGAATCAAATCCACTACTGCCAGTGCTGGTTTTGATGGCCTGTGTATGTTTGTCTGTAAAAAGGGCTTTAAAAGAGCCCCAGGATCGCATGCATTTGTCCTATTTTTAATGTCGTTAAATACATCCTGGAAAGTTTGATCTGCCGTGAGAAAAGGAAAATCTTCCGATATTTGTAATAAAAACAAAAAAATTGTTTGGGGGAAAAAAATGATTTGACAATTTCCTGCAATCCAGACGCGGTATTTTCGGCATTTTAAAACCAATGCGCGCGAATAAATAAACTGAAATCTAATTTATACACGAACGAAGGCATATAAAAATGTGATCTTTTCACTTTGTATAATTTAGATATGTTCTTGATATTCTGGTGTCAATTCATTAACCCTCCTAGAAATATTTTAAATACAATTAAGTATTTCAGCAGTTTTAATACAGCGCGTAAAGTCTAGCATTAGATGCGAACACAGTAATCACCTCTCTCATTTCGTATAAAACACCACCTGTAAGAAATGGGTTTTCTTTCATGAGCGATGTAATCCACGTATGAGCATGTCCTTAAAGGCATATTATGTGATCTTTTCCAGAGAGCACCCTCTATTCATGATTTTTTTTAGAAAGTAGATTTTCTTGCAGATTTACATTTCTGATCATAAATCGTACATACATTCCAAGTTACAGAGCGATAAGATTCCTAATTACCTCACAATCTTGGTTTTAGAGTGAATTTAGAGTAAAAATATAAACTGTCGTGTTATCCCGACACTCTAAAACCATGTTTTTGAAGGAATTAAGAATCGTATCGCCCCGTAACTTGGAATGTATGTACGATTTATGATCAGAAATGTAAATTATTTTGTCAACTGATACTAGGCCTACTTATTTTTTATTTATTTATTTTTTGCTCAATTTTCTACAGGAACGACATTTTTGTCGTAAAATTGATTGCGGATAGACTGTTTACATATACTATAGACTATAGACTATCTATATATGACCGATCTCATACGCAACAAAAAAAACACACATTATTGAACCAAATAATGCAATTTGGGTCTGTTTTTAAAAGAATAGCATTTGACGGTTATAGGCCTACTCAAAAACAAACAAAAATCGCTCCAATTTCTATGCGAACAAAAATTTTGTCTTAAAAATGATTGCGGATTGACTATTTTGTTAGTCTACTATATACATTGATATACCTTTTTACCTTGATTTTTTCCAAAAATCGAGGTTCTGTATCTCTGCCGTTTCTTTCTTCCTCCTCTTCTTCTTTCTTTCCTCAAACCCATCTAAAAAATGCTATTTATTCTACAGTTTACATGCTACAATCACCAAACTTGGTCAGTAGAACCCCTCACCTAACCTTCATATAGGGTGTTCACAGTTTGGGGTCAAAGGTCACACAGGGGTCACTAGGGGTCAAAAGGTGATTTTCACTTAAAACGCATTTCCAATTTAGTGAAATGACCTAGGATCGTCAAAATTGGTCCACATATTCCTTTTGACCGTACGCATTTACAAAAGAACGGTTTTTAAAAATAAAAATCATTTGGGGTCACTAGGGGTCAAAATGTTAATTTTCACTCCAGTCACTTAAAATGCTATTTATTCAAGAGAAAATGGCCCATGATTATCAGAATTGGTCAAAAGATTCCTTGAGTCCATGCACATATAGGGTGTTCAGCGATTAAAAGTGACATGTCATACGGGGTCACTAGGGGTCATTGAACTTTACAAGGGTAAAAGTTAAGACATGCTCCGATTTGGACGGGGTTTGTTGCATCTTGTTTAATTTGATGAGCCAAGAAAATAAGTCAATCATATTGACCAGGTCAAAGGTCAAAAAGGGGTCACTAGGGGTCAAAAGGTGATTTTCACTTAAAACGCATTTCCAATTTAGTGAAATGACCTAGGATCGTCAAAATTGGTCCATATATTCCTTTTGACCGTACGCATGTACAAAAGAACGGTTTTTTAAATTAAAAATCATTTGGGGTCACTAGGGGTCAAAATGTCAATTTTCACTCCAGTCACTTAAAATGCTATTTATTCAAGCGAAAATGGCCCATGATTATCAGAATTGGTCAAAAGATTCCTTGGGTCCATGCACATATAGGGTGTTCAGCGATTAAAAGTGACATGTCATACGGGGTCACTAGGGGTCATTGAACTTTACAAAGGTAAAAGTTAAGACATGCTCCGATTTGGACGGGGTTTGTTGCATCTTGTTTAATTTGATGAGCCAAGAAAATAAGTCAATCATATTGACCAGGTCAAAGGTCAAGAAGGGGTCACTAGGGGTCAAAAGGTGATTTTCACTTAAAACGCATTTCCAATTTAGTAAAATGACCTAGGATCGTCAAAATTGGTCCACATATTCCTTTTGACCGTACGCATGTACAAAAGAATGTTTTTTTAAATTAAAAATCATTTGGGGTCACTAGGGGTCAAAACGTCAATTTTCACTCCAGTCACTTAAAATGCTATTTTTTCAAGAGGAAATGACCCATGATTATCAGAATTGGTCAAAAGATTCCTTGGGTCCATGCATATATAGGGTGTTCAGCGATTAAAAGTGACATGTCATACCGGGTCACTAGGGGTCATTGAACTTTACAGGGGTAAAAGTTTAGACATGCTCCGATTTGGACCGGGTTTGTTGCATCTTGTTTGGATTGATAAGCCAAGAAAATAAGTCAATCATATTGACCAGGTCAAAGGTCAAGAAGGGGTCACTAGGGGTCATTGAACATTACAGAGGTAAAAGTTAAGACATGCTCCGATTTGGACGGGGTTTGTTGCATCTTGTTTGGATTGATGAGCAAAGAAAATAATTCAATTATATTGACCAGGTCAAAGGTCAAGAAGGGGTCAAAAGGGGTCATTGAACTTTAAAGGGGTAAAATTTAAGACATGATCCGATTTGGACCGGATTTGCATCTTGTTTGGATTGATGAGCCAAGAAAATAAGTCAATCATTTTAATCAGGTCAAAGGTCAAGAAGGGGTCACTAGGGATCATTTTCTCAAAGAAAAATCAAGGTAGCCTGGTCTTAGACCGGAGCAAGATCTAGTTCCTTTTCTTTTTCACGCTATGAACATGTACCGATAGAGGGCTCACTTCCCATGGACCGCTTTCCATCCTGTGATCTCACCCCCGGGGAAAAAGGTCTACTTGCATTGGATTGACCTCGTTGACCTCCGTATACTTTTACACTAGTGCTCATCCAAAAATTGGATGCATACGTAATGAGCAATTTGTTCGCGTGGGGTTCAAAATTGACCAATGACAGACACGATAAATACGAAGTATATGAATATTTATATACCGTCTTCGCAGAGAGAAGAATCTTGCTCACTTTGATATATTAAAAATGTCGATTTTCTGGCACTATATAGCCACCGTTTCGGTCTAAAATCACACTTTAAGAGTTATCTTTGACATTGGTCCTCGCCCAAAATATGTTCCTCAGAGCTACATTTCCGCATATGGGACTATTTCCATGCTATTTCCTATCTTTCAATATCGTGTAATAAAAAACCTGTTTACGTTTAAACAGAGTCAAATAATTTGATCATTCTTTACGATAACTAGAAACTCTTACACAGCCACAGAAATACCACCTTCACGCGTTTCTAGATGTACAAACAGCAAATTCAATATTGGCGCGTTATGAAGTGGTGTGATACTATCGTGACGCATAAAAAGCATCGTCCCTAGAAATCCCTAGTGTGCTTAAAGCACAGTTCATTGGTAAATCGAATGCCAGTAGACCTTGTATTTGGTCGGTTCTGGGATTTGAAATTATACAATGTATACTACAGTCGCTTGGTCGGTTCTCGGATGGGAAGTATCAGGGGTGTTGTTCGATTGTGTGACTGTGAAATTATACAAGGTATACAACAGTCGACTACTACTACTATTTTGTATGACCGATCGCACTTTTTGGTCAAAATTTCAAAAAAATATTAACTTAGGTTTAAAAAAAAAATCGTTTCTAAGTTAATGTCTTTACATCATCATCAAAAGACTTAGGCATTTTATACTCAAAAAAATGGGTCAAAAAGTGAATTTTGTGATGTTCTCAAAAAATCAAAAATGTTGGTCAAAATTGACGCCAAGTTTTAGATTATCTGATCCATTTCCTTTCCAAAAATATAAACTTTTATATACATTTGAGTTCAATAATTGCAGTACTCACCAAATTCAAAAAGTCAGATCCAAAACTTCCTTGAGTTCCCCCCCCTCCCTTAATTCAATTAATGGGACTGAAACCGCCGTGAGTGGAAACATAAAGTTTCCCTACTTACATGTAGTAGAGTCATTATCTTGGATTCCGTGACCAATTTTTTGATACCTTTAGTTTCTTAGTGAATTTGTAAACTAGAACCATTTTCAAAGAAAATGAGCTCCCATGCACCTCTCAAAAGTGACGGGAACGTTCTTTTATAGCGCAAATTCCAAAATGGCCGCCATACAGGGGCCCGAAAATTCAAAAAGCTTCAATTAAGCTTAGAAGTATACCAAATTGTTAGGCTGAGCACAAGGATTCCGAAAAAGTATAGTTTGCCCTCCTTCCGATGTTTGGTTAACAAGTTATCAGGTAAAACATTAAAAGGTCTTTTACTTTTACTTATATTGAAAAATGATATCTCAAATTGTTCTTCTGATTGCAAGGATTCCAGAAATTATAGTTGTTACCACCTAGAGTGTCTGTTGTACCTTATAAAGGGGTGAAAAGGTCAGATTCTATATAGGTCAGTATACCTTGACCTTTTGACCTAAACAAAATATTCCCGGTGGTAAAAAAAAATAAAAAAATCTGGAATCCTTGTGATCATACGAACAATATGAGATATTGTTTTTCAAAATCGGAGCAAGTTTAAATTTTGACCCCATATGCAAAGGTCAACGACTATTACGTTTGACCGATAACTCGTTAACCAAACATCGGAAGTAGAGCAAACTATACTTTTTCGGAATCCTTTCGGTAAGCTTTTTAGCTTACTTAAAGCCATTTGAATTTTGGGGCCCCTGTATGGCGGCCATTTTGGAATTTGCGCTATACAAGAACATTCCCGTCACTTTTGAGAGGTGCATGGGAGCTCATTTTCTCTTAAAATGGTTCTAGTTGACTAATTCACTAAGAAACTAAGGTATCAAGAAATTGGTCACGGAATCCAAGATAATGACTCTACTAACATCCCTGTTTATTAACTTTTATAAAATAAAGTCTGGTCAAGTGTGGCCGGTGTGCATGCACAGTTTTATTTATGATCGCACTAACGATATGCATGCATGATAAATAATGCATACAGCGGTTTCCAAAAAAGGTGCGCCATCTTAGTAATTTGCATATGAACATTGGGTTTATCTCAAATCGACAACGCTTTGCTATTTTATTTAATGTATGGGGGAGTTATTGAATACCCAGTCAAAATCCCCGGTCAACATGCCCTCTACATTACATACTCACATACAGAAGCAATGATATTTTATAAAAGCGCTACTTCATTTATATTAGATCACGGTGCTTATTGACAGCTCACTGATCATGTTAACTTACCATTTGGACATTGAATCGATGCATTTACATAATAAATTCCAAGAGCTCCGCAGAAGTGAATGGCAGAAGAGCGCATTTCATATATCAACATGTTATTTAGGCTGCCGTCTGCGAAGTAGAAAAGTTGGTCATCATTCGCTCCACTCAGAGATGAAACATTCCTTCGTATTTTGTTGCATAGCCAGGTAGTAACTAGGTCGTTGTCAGTTAGGAAGTGTCGAGGCAAACATAAAGGACCCCAGTTCGACCCAATGGCTATATCCACCCACGAAACCTGCCGTCCATTCGCCAAAATTGCTGTTGTCAAACGAGCTGCCGATACGTTTTCAAAATTGAATGAATCTAAAGTAACAGAAATAGTTATTCAACAGTATTAAATGACGGCAAATGGAATGCCGATTTAGATATATGCATGGTGTTCCATGAAGTTGGGTACACACAGTAACAATTAATGGTGCAATTTCCAGTGAGGAAATGAGGTTTTTTTTGGTTAAACTAAAACGATTTTCCAAGAAATTGTAGAGTATTGAGATAGCTTTCAAATGATACCAAAATATATTGGATAAAGGTGATGAAGTGTTCGTGGTCATTTTGAGCAAAACATGTAAAGAATATTACTTTTTGTGGGTAAAATTGTGTGACATTTTGTTTAGGGCATAATCATGAATATTTTAAACACATTTGGTATATTTTTGTTTTGAGCTCATCGTGAACTGAATGCCAAAAAATGGTTTCACGTGTAACATTTGGTGTCCGCAAAATTGTGTTACCATGTAACCCCAAGAACTGATGATAAGACACATAATAGATGTTACCTGGTTTTAGTTCAAATTATTTTTGCCAGACTTCTTGACATAGAAAATAATTAAAATCCAACTTGCATTGAAATTCCAGGAAATTTCAGGGAACCAACATTTTTTTTATAATTTCAAAGTATGGCAAGAAATTTGGTGTCCGCCATATATCGTCGCGGTTCTGACTTAACGGCACATCACTTTACTTAATTCTGTTGTGATGTGCCGTTATGTCAGAACAGCGACGATATATTAGTGTGAAACTTATATGGTTGAATTATTACCATATGTGAAACTTCTATCTTCACCAAATTACCATTAATTTTCATGGGGAGATAGCATGCATAGAAAAAAAAGGATCCTACCTTTGATTTTGGAAATATGGGCCACGTGTCACCAAATATTTGGTGTCCATGTTACATGTGAAACTTGGGCAAATGTCGCCCCTTTAAACACTATCTTACATACAGTTCACCATATATTTTATATCAATTTGACACAGGGTGTGGGGATAACAATTGAAGACTGTTCTCTGATAATTCTGCTTAATTAATTATGTATTTAATATAAAAAGTGTTCATCACAAAATAGACATAATTTAGACAGCATTCGTCACAAAATATGCTATGATTTAAAAAAAAAAATGTCCACAGGATTCATTTTGAATTTCCACTAGAAGTGTATGGATACAGATTACCGGTTTAATGAGATATGTAAGTGAACTATATCATCGTTTTACTGCATAAGGAGTCAAATTACAGTTTTGAGTTTGGTGTCCATGTTACACGTAAAACAAAAGGCATTATAACGGAAAATGCACTGTAGCATTAAAAATATGTGAACATTCATGATTTCCTTTTACAATTTTAGGATTGGGACATATTATAGCACTTTAAAAAGTTAATGAAAAAGAAAGAAAAAAAGTTTATTGAAAAAAACCCGTTAATTGAATTCCAATAACATGAATTTCAAATGTTGATCCCCATGTCACACTTTGTGTGTATCCAACTTCATGGAATGACACATATTCATGATTCAAATTTCATTGTAAAAGCTAACAACTTACAACTTACATTGATGCGACATGTGACTTTGGTGTTACATATAATAAATCATAGAGTTAACCATTGATATTTATATAGACTCGGACAAAGTGTCGTAAATTATATTAACACTTTCCATGCGGTAGGCGTCTGCAGACGACATTCCAAAAGTTTCGAAACTATTGAATGTCATTACCATAAATTGGAATCACCATGGTAAATGCATTGAAATAAGTACAAACATTCCTAGTATCGGTACAGTAATCCTTGAGATAGACCTTGAAATTTGGAAAAGGTTTCTGAAAAATCTGTTTTGTATATGATACAACTCATAGCCGCGTGGAAAGTGTTAACATAGATTTATTTTTGATAGATACCTGCTGCACAAACAACAATGAATTCCCGATACCGTACACATTGCTCCTCATTCCACGGTTTAAAAATACAGGATTCCCATTGAACATGATCACATTCTATGGACCCCAAAAGTATGTTTGTGGTGTTCGAGAGGGCGCTATACACGTAGGGTTGCATAATGTAGAAGCCTCTGTAAAATCCAAGATGGTGGCAAATAGCAGTTGGACTTTCGTCAAGGCCATGTCGCATGTAACCAACGCAGAGCACAACACGGCCCCATGATACATTATTCGGACGAACCTCCAGGTTTCCCTCCCTCTCATTTCCTCCACCAACAAGACGAAAATCGTAAGATTCTATTTGTTAGACACAAAAAAATATATATATTAAGTATTTAAAATTATACCCAAACTACATTTTCATGAGCGCTTTATATTCTTTCATTGGACGGCTGTCAGGATCTCACATATATACTTTAGTATCGACATCGGGTGCTTTTAAGTTTATTTTGACAGATATCCTTATGACGTAGCTGGCCAGCGGTTCTCTTGCAAATGCAAAACCCTCTACAGAATGTCAATAGGAATGCGGCCATATCCTACATGCGATCGAGATTCGAGTTTCGAGTTTCGAGTATCGCGTTTCAAGTTTCGAGTTTCGAGTTTCGAGTTTCGAGTTTCGAGTTTCGAGTTTCGAGTTTCGAGTTTCGAGTTTCGAGTTTCGATAGTAGCGTATTTATTATATGTATATAGGCAGAAACCCATTTGAGAGTAGAGTATAGTACTCTTAATTTAGACTTTAGGGGATCTGAGAGATGTTATAAACATATCAATACTGATGGATTGCAGACTACTAGGTAAATTATAATGTTTGAGATGTTTATAACACATCTACCTTCCGAAAGGATAGTCAAATAGCAAACGTCTAATCTTTGGCTACTGTAGTTATATTTTTGAGGTGGTGAATCTTGACCTAATTTATATATTGAGCAGGTGAATCTTCACCTTAATTTCAACTTCTCCCATTAGAACGAACATAGTGCACTCGGGTGAATCTTCAATTAATAATTGCAAGTAAGAACAAATCTTGATTTCATGTTTCCTGAAGAACTATGAATACAAGTGAAAGATTGAGGACTGAGGAGGGTATGTTCAACATTCAAATTGATGCCTGCTTAAAAGAGTCACTGCTGTGGCATGTTACTCATTAATGTCTTTTCTTTCTTTTTTTTAAACATTTGAAGAAAAAAATATTTTGCTGATTGAATGAAAGTCAACTTTCATAAACATTGTGCTAAAATTACCAGTGCGGCCAATATTATGATGAAGCGGAGTTCAAGCCAACTATTGATACAATATATTTGTTACTCTGAAAACCGAAGTCATATCCCAATTTACCAAATTGACTTATATTAACATCCGATTTTGCTCTAACATACTGTAGAGTCATATGCGAAGCAAGCAAATACAATCAATCATTTATTACAACTTAATACTGCTCATAGCCTTACGAACCGTGGATGCAAATACAACGCTTTAACATTCACGCACATATCGTGTTGCATTGCTATAGCAAACATGCATATTACACCCATGATGCTGCGACACTAAGCGCGGTTTATTGACTATCAGGACCCAGTCAGGTTTTGTTCAAAATCAAAGTTCCTAAACCCCGAAAACCACGAAACCAGAAAACCGCTCTAGTTTTGTTGTTTTTGGTGTTTTTTTTTGCTATAGACACTTTTAGAGAGGAAAAGGACTATACAAATTGATTTTAATACACTTATGTTCTTTAAACCCTAACCTTCCTAGAGAGTACGATTCAATACGGCAAAAAACAATACCCACGCGCATGCTGCACCATTCGATTCGATGACGTCATCAACCAAGCTGATATGTGTGTACGAAATCGCGGAATGGGCGAGCGTTAGCAGGTTAGCCGAGTGGTTAGGGACGCGGTGCGCTGATCGGAGGGTCCATTGGTCGAATCCCAGGGGTTTCGCGGCGACCATTTGGGTAAATAAATCATACCTTGTCCCGCCCCCACCCCCGGTTTCCATTCAAAAATACAGCCTGGCTGCTTAGGATTAATTATTATATACATTTATTATTTGTCAGGAGGTCAAGTTTTGCATTATCACCAATGTGAGCGCAAAAAAGAGCAAAGTCCATATTGAGATACAGGCATTTAAAGTGTTTTAAATATTGTAGAAAATTACCAAAAGGTGCTATTGTAATGAAAATTGACAATATTATAGGTTATAGTCTTAGCTTCACATGAAATATGATTTGTTGACAAAAAATGTCGTAGCAATATCGATCAATTTGTCCTTGGGTCTTTCTTGCGCTCAGTTTGTAGCCAAAGGTTTTATACAGGGTTTCTATAAATTCACCAATTATTACATAATTGTGTTAGATTTTGTATTATTACATCATTACATGTCAATAAACAATATATATGTTGCTAAAATCATTAAGATCATTGTTAAATTAATGGCATTATAGTTATTGATTTAAAAATAATTCTCAGCCAACTACCCATTTACATTGGCAAGCGCGTGACACTGGATTGAAGGTAGAAGAGCTCACGGTAGCCATGTTGGAGAAGGATCATGGTTCGGGAATGTTAACTCGACATGAGTGAAGTCAATCCTTACACGCAGAGGGTTAGCTCCAAGCTTGCAATTCCCAGCGCTTATATTCTTTTCGCCAGCTCAGCCCCACAAGCCTCACATACTGTTTTGATTTCTATGGCGCAGGATGCAAAAAAACGCCTTGAGTGTAAATTAAGGCACGCATGTCAAATATATTCAAATGAAGGGACTTGGGGCAAAACAGTGCAAAAAAACAATTTAAACCCCCAGATTGTCTAACCATCCAAATATATAGCGCCCCAGTTCGAATAGCTGAAAAGCTCCTACAGATCAATGTCCCAAGTCACCGGCAGCATACATTCTTAAGGATGGGTTTGAGTGTGGGTTCAAACTAGGTTATTCTGGTGCACGGGAAGGTAGAGACTCTGTTAATTATAAATCGGCTCTCAATGACACGGATACAATGTACCAACAGTTCTCGGAAGAGATGAATTGGGAATGGTCGCTGGTCCTTTTCATGTATCCCCCTTTTCAAATCTAGTTATATCGTCAGTAGGAATAGTTCCCAAATGTCTGGATCTGGATCTGGATTGGTTACTCCAGCAAAACGGAATATCCGCATCACGCTAGAGTTGATGACATGCCTAATGATTGTTGTGGCTGGGTAGACTGTTTCCATTTGTTGATGCTGTGTGCTCGTTGAAGTGGTTCCGGATCATAGTTTTGAAGGGGTTATGGTTGGCAGTGTCCAGAATTGTATGAGGGAGAATGTCAAATGTTGTATTATATTATTAAGTCTATTTGGAATTAAAACCCGGCGCTTGGGTGCTTAAATTACCGTTTGCACTATTTTGTCCTGTGACCCTCATTGGCACATATTTCACATGTCAAGTGGTGTCAAGAATGACCTATTTATGGGGCTCGTTTACCTTAAAGATTTCAATTGAAGAGCTATGAGCAATGTTGGAGGGAAGCTAATGGGAGTAGGCTTTGGCGACTTTTTGCATGGCTAATAGTTTAGGCAGGAAGTCAGCAAGCATCAGCGTGTTTAGTCATTCAATTGCTTGGCTTGAATTGTTTTCCTATCGCAGTTTCCATCATGGTTTATTTATGGGGGGTCTTGAAAGGGAAACGTATTTTGATTAGATCAGACAATGAGGCAGTTGGGGCAATCATCAACAAACAAACACTGGACAAAGTGAAACACACATCCAAATGCACGACCATTTGTTTTGCAATGCCTTAAGTGCAATTTCACCTTTAAGGCTAAACATATTCCAGGAATAGAGAATAATATTGCGGGTGCTTTATCCAGTTCTCAGATATGTCGTGTCTGGTTTTTTTTGGAATTGGCTCCAGCCGCAGAACCAATGGGAACACCAGTCCGAGAATTTGGTAGCATACGGTATGTCACTCTCCCTTGCATCGTAGGTGTCAATGAATCAGTTCAGCGGATACTGTGCAAACACAACATACAACAAGGACAAGACTGGGGTCGTGTTTGGGATTTCCTGTGTCCACTGCAAAAAAGACTTGTATTTTGCGAGACAGGTATAGAAAATTCGGCACGCGAAAGAAGGAACATGAAACGTCATCATCAACATCCGATGACTTCAGCAAGAAATAACCTAAAAACATTAGCTCTGGATCAACCACAATCCAAGGAAGACAACAGATAAGTTGTAGCCGTATGAAAAACAAATAAGTTTCCTACTTGGAATTTTCAAAGGAAAATGTATACAATGTTCTTGTGAATTCCTGATGACACTGATTGGAGGGCAAGGGGGCAAAGTTAAAGAGTAAAAAAATTGGCTTTTATTGTAAAAATCAACATTTTCAGTTGTTTGGGGGACAAAATGGACATTATGTTAAAATGTATGGATGGCCGGGGTTGATTTGGCAACTATAAACTGCACACAGACAAGTGTGATTTGAATGGAAATAGAATTGTCCCAGATGATCTCAATACGCATAGATTCAGGATTGGCGCTGCAACTTCAATGGCAAGGAACGGTCTATATGGATACGGCTATGGATATGGGGCGCTGGCGATCATCTGCTGTACATAAGGCCATCTCCGGTTGTCTCTCCAACGTCTAAGGGTGGCACAAAACTTCCTTTAAACATCAAATTTGCACCGGATAATGATTTAATATTGGCGGTCAAGTCCATCTTCATACATGGCCGATGTAACAACTAAGTTTAACAAAAGCAGCGCGCATTAAACTATCATACTTGTTGTTGATATGTATGTGGGTGATCAGGCACAAAGGTCACAAAATAAATACGGTTGCAGTCAAATGCTACCAGTACCTTAACTCTTATGCGTCTATATTTTGCCGTAATGAACGCTTGAAATTGCGTTCAAGCGGGTGTCAAGGGGTCTACCCGCTAGTCATAAGGTCGCTAGTCATAACGTGTATTTTCCTATACCACGAGTGCGCTAGTCATAAAAGTATCTTAGGGTTAGGGTTAGGTTTAGGGTTAGGTTTAGGGGCAGGTTTAGGGATAGGGTTAGGGTTAGGGCAAGGTATGGTTAGGGTTAGGGTTAGGGTATGATTACACTCTCAGAACAGGTATTAAAAAACCATGTATTAAACGAATGTTGATTAAAAAGTATACTACATTGGTTAAAAATTAAGCGTTGGTTAAAAATTACTTTTAATACTGCGTTGGTTAAAGAGTAAAAATATAATTCATGTTTGGTTTATTCAACGTTGGTTAAGGCATCATAATTTTAACCAACAATAGGTCAAAACAAGATTCCCGCCAAAGAATTTCAATGGCGGGAAAATATTTTGTGCATATTATTATCAAATTGTCGGTTACATTTTAATCAACATGCGATGGTGAAAAATCTCTATTGCACAACGTTGGTTTAAAATGTGGTGTGTTGCTGCGACATCAAAATGAGGCTGGCCCGTTCTCTCTCTTTTCTTTTGACAAAATGGCAGACTACCAAGTGATTGCGGTTGTGGGGTCTGGAGACGCATATAGAAGGGTTTCAAGGTACAAGATTGATTTATTAATACTGCAATTTAATAATTATGTAACTGTATGAGCTAAGCTGTACAATATTATGGTATTTGTCTATCAAGAAAGGCAGATTTAGGACACTATTTTACCTTCACTTACTACAACATGCATGTATGGTTAAGCTTAGCTACGAAGCCTACCATAGACTTCCTACATCGTATTTCACTGTAGCATGTATAAGAGCAAACAAATTTCATTTGGTTAAACTTTAACCCGTGGTTGGTTACAATTTGTAATCATTTCTTGGTTAATATGTTTTAACCAACAGTGGTTGGTTAAAAAATGTTGGTTAAACTTTATTTATTTTTTTCTAAACTTTAACATGTGGTTGGTTAAAACTTGTAATCATTTGTTGGTTAATTCTGCTAAACTTAACCATTTGTTGGTTAATCCTGCTTGATATATAACATGGATATATAGAAGGTGCCTCAGCAATTTCATCAACTGCTACATGTTAATTGATTGTTATAGATACTATGTGAACCAAACTATGATGAATTTTGAAAATGTTGAAAAATAGATATGAACCTACGATGCCTCTGGTCAATACAATAATAGTAGACTTAATCACCAAAAGCTCAGACAGTTACATAAATATTAAATTACAGTATTAAGAAATCAATCCTGTACCTTGAAACACTCCGTCGTCTGCCATGATGTCGCAGCAATACTTCATAGCCATACAATAACAGAGCTACTGCTCAATGCATCAAAAGAATTAACCAACAAATGGTTAAGTTTTAACCAACCCCATTTTAAATATGAAGCAGATTTAACCAACAAATGGTTAAGTTTTAACCAACCCCATGTTAAATATGAAGCAGATTTAACCAACAAATGGTTAGGTTTTATCCAACCCCATGTTAAATATGAAGCAGGTTTACCCAACAAATCGTTAGGTTTTAACCAACCCATGTTATTTATCAAGCAGGATTAACCAACAAATGGTTTAAGTTTAGCAGAATTAACCAACAAATGATTAAAAGGTTTAACCAACCACATGTTAAAGTTTATCCAACCACTGTTGGTTAAAACATATTAACCAACAAAATGATTAAAAATTGTAACCAACCACAGGTTAAAGTTTAACCAACAGCTGTTGGTTATGGATTTAAACAACCAAGTGTGTGGTTCACCTGGTAACCTCCCGTAGGTTAACATTGTAACCAACATGATCAAAGATTTTAACCTTTGTTCTGAGAATGTAGGGTTAGGGTTTATGACTAGCGACCCTTATGACTAGTGACCCTTATGACTAGCGACCCATATGACTAGCGAGTTTGACCCGGTTTCAAGAGGTCGTTTGCCCCTATAAACCAGCAGCACTGACAGCCAAAAAGGAGTCCAAGTAACTCCTTAGTCGGAGTCAAAGTGACTCCACGACTCCATGTCAAAAACAACTCCACCTTTGGAGTCAAATGACTCCCTAAAGGAGTCAAGCAGCAGTGACTCCTTTCATGAGTCACTGATTTATGACTCTATGAGTCACTGTGACTCCTCGGATGACTCCAATGGAGTCACACCTAGGCTGGACTCCCTTTCGAGGGTAATAATGACTCCAACTGGCTAAATATAGTCACCAGGACTCCAGGTAGGAATAAGACACTGAGAACTGGGGGAGGGGGCGGGCTTTAGGGTCATTGGCTCTTTGATGTTCATGGTCTTGCTCAATGTATTTGCATTTACTTTGCGAGCAATCACTTCCCTTTTCCTTAATACCAGTGAGAAATATGCATATATATATATATATATATATAACTATATATATGCGATCAGAGAAGCATCTATTCGCCTGATGATTGGACAAAATGACCGTATGGGATTGTCCATGAAACTCAGAGTAGCGATAATATTCCGGAAGGTCTATACCTCTGAATTTTTATACGCTCTACCGTTTACGGTATTGAGCACTCTATTCAAATGTCGTAGTCTAACCAGAAATGGTTGTCAATAATAATTATATTACGCTCCTGATTTTTTCAGTTGAGCACTCTCTGATTATCTTTTGATGTGTATTGACCACTTCGGGAATGTTATGCTCTGATTGCTGATCAAAAACACCATTGATTGTGTATTCACATTATCATATGTGTACTAGATCTGCGATCAGAGAAGCATCTATTCGCCTGATGATTGGACAAAATGACCGTATGGGATTGTCCATGAAACTCAGAGTAGCGATAATATTCCGGAAGGTCTATACCTCTGAATTTTTATACGCTCTACCGTTTACGGTATTGAGCACTCTATTCAAATGTCGTAGTCTAACCAGAAATGGTTGTCAATAATAATTATATATATATATATATATATATAGAGTGCGATAATAGATATGACTCGGACGAAGCAAGTAGAGTAAATTTGTATTCAAGCTTTCGACTTTATTGTCTTCTTCAGGATACTGCATAAACAAAATAAAACAGATAAAACATGTAAATAATAAAAGTTGTACATATGGTTACATATGTAACGCGCGCATTACAATATAATTTAAGTATAAAAAGAGTATAAAGAGTATAAAAAGAGAAGGAGGAGCAGTAGTGGTCTGGCGCAAAGACCTATACATTTCTCTCTTTTTATACTCTTTATACTCTTTTTATACTTAAATTATATTGTAATGCGCGCGTTACATATGTAACCATATGTACAACTTTTATTATTTACATGTTTTATCTGTTTTATTTTGTTTATGCAGTATCCTGAAGAAGACAATAAAGTCGAAAGCTTGAATACAAATTTACTCTACTTGCTTCGTCCGAGTCATATCTATTTTCGCACTCTATAACTATTATCTTTGACATGACATGCTCTAATAAGCGTATGGAGATCAACACATTTCTCACAGTATATATATATATATATATATGGTCGAATCCAACGAAAAGTGTACACGTGATGTTCAGGCCTATAATAAAATAATCTATATCTTGACAATTTTTTTTTTGTGTTATACGTATCCGCCTCGATGAGACGCTTCGCGCCATATATAATATGACTAACTTCTATGCACAATTGGGCGTATGCGAGCAATAAACCTGCTATTTTCACCCTTTTTACAAAATATTTGTTAAGGTTTTATTTTAGACATATAACCGTTTAGATGAAAACGAGCTTAAGCGGAAATAATTTTACCTGTTTGATTGGTGGATATCTCAAGAATGCCTCTTGTAATTTTTGTTACTTTTGATCAATCCCCT
The DNA here is from genome assembly GCA_035610835.1 of Ophiura sarsii. NCBI lineage: Eukaryota > Metazoa > Echinodermata > Ophiuroidea > Amphilepidida > Ophiuridae > Ophiura > Ophiura sarsii. Next base: position 56,342,550 of record CM069447.1, on the reverse strand, counting down.
GAATTGTTGTGATTTTTTTGGCTGTGGTAAGTTTTGACGTTACCTACCAATACATGTTTTGTTAAATCTCACTTTCGGGGAAGAATTCGCATGAGGTAGTGTAATTTGTGCTGTATGGATACCTAAATATGTTAAATACTTAAATGCATTGTCCACATTCAAGTCGATTTTTTGATAAAGCTGTTAGAAATTTTAAAAGCGGAAACGATCGGTTTGGTAAAAAAAATGCATTACCTCCGAATACCTATTTAAAACACTGCCATTTTAATATAAACACAGATTAGTGAATGATATCTATAGAATAAGCGAAGTGTGATACAATGTACATGTGTGCCAAGTTTTATCATTTTGAAGGCAACATTTTTTGAAATATCAGCAATAAAAGGCTGTATTCGTAGGCAAATTTGAAATATGAACTTTTACCTTCAAATACAAATAACGATACCGTGGTTATTCCCTCTGTTGTTACATACTTGTATCGACTGGAATAAAGTAGAAATGTGCGCTGCGTTCGGCAAGCCACAGAGAAGTTTTGCATCAATCTTTCAGCTTTTGTAAGTAACTTTTCACAAAATGCTGTAGTTTGCGTACAAGTGCATCAATAATTTGTTGTTGTCTTAAAAGTTGATTGAATATAGCCTCCCTATGTCTCAATCTTGTTACTCCTATTAGTGCAGTTGTTTATGTTATTCACGTAAAGACATCCTCTGACAGTTGATTTAAATCGCAATGGGGGTGATTAATGTTTATATAAATAATCAGTAACAGCTTCTCGTGCATTGACTTCATGTTGTATTCGGAGGTAACATGTATATGGAGGCAACATTCAATAATATACACGGTGCATATTGGCCCTAAATGATTTTATTTTACATACAAGCAGTGCGCAATCATACAGTCTGACTGGATATATTATTATATTTATATTTGGAGGGAAAAAATTAATATTCCCGTATTAAATGAAAATAGGAGGTGTTAATTTAAATAAAATGCATGGTGTAATCACACTGGTTTTGCCGAGAACATATTTTTTGTTGGAGTTAGAGTGAATGAATGTTATTTATATCCATAGATTACACGTTGATCGTCTTAAAATGGGTACATTTAGTCATAATATCCATGAAATTTCGGCTTCATAATCAATTTTCTCATATTCCATTTTGTATTCGTAGGTAACCTATATATTAGTTAATGAGCATGGTACAATTCCTGTATTGTTTTTCGCTTTCATTCGCACCTTATATTATGTAAATATTTAGCAGGAATGTATAAGACGGAAATAATATCGTTTGGTGCGTAATATTGTTTTAAACCAGCTTGTCGATGATGTATACGTAGTTAACCAACTCCCTCTGTAATTGAAGAGAAGTGACTACCGAGGTACATAATATTGGCCATTATTGTAGTTGTATTTGAAAATGGAATTCATGTGTCACAAATATAAAAATAACTTGCTTCACTTTTGCTCGGGCAGGTTGTGTAATGTCACCGAAACGTATTTTAAGTGAACAAGACATTTAGTAAAACATTTTCCCTTTTTTTTAAAGGTGGGAGGTAATCAATGGTAGGCCTAACTGATTTCAGTCTCAAATCAAGAATTGTTCATGAATAATGCTTCCGACATTCATTAATTAGTGTAATTGAACTAAGCAGTGGTTGATTTAAAAGAAAATCACAACGAAAGGCACATGCCCGACAATATCTCTGTCGTGGCAAAACCTATTAGATTAGTGTTTTTAAATCAAACAACATTAAATTTTTAAACATAAAATTCCTATTTTGTCTACATCTGACAAAATATTTCATATTGGTGATTCTATGTCAAACGGAATCTGCTTCCGGTTGAAACTCGATAAAAACTTACTATGTACGACTTTTAGAATGATACAATTCCAAACTAGGAAATTATATCTTAATTCTAATCTGACAACTGGATGTCTTGCTGTAAGTTGTATGTGCTTTATTCCGCGCGCTGTGGACTGAAATGCACGACATTTGAATATTCTAGACTTTGAACATGCTCGGCTCATATTAAACTTATATATATAATATAAGGTCTGATATGAAATTATTTATTATTAAGTATATATTAAATGAATTAAAAAGCGATCTGGCTTTCGTGTTTAAAACAGCTATTCAAAATGATAACTGCTAGAAGACTCACTTGCCTCCTTCATTTAGAACAAATTGAGGAAGACAACTGGTTGTTTTATTGCTTAAAACAAATAACCTGACATTCAAGATTATGAATTACAGGCAAATCAAACTGTTTGCTAAAATAAAACCGCTTGCTTTCTAATTAAGGATGGCTCGAGGAAATGTTCAATAGTTGATTCGATCCAATACTTTGGATTCACATGGAAACTGAAACGTTCATTCTTAACATTCTAAAATGTCCTATAATAAACAAAGAGTAATTCTGTTCTACTAGATATTCATTCTCGTGACAAGAGAGAGATGAATAACTAACTACACAAAGAATACAACAAGATCCACTAAACTTGTTAAGTAGAGATTACAAGGCTGAATGATCAGAGGTATCTTACTTAAAATGTTTCTATATGCTTAATATTTCATTATGTTTAGTTTTAATGATGAACATGCTTTTTACCAAATGAGATGAGTAAGAATATTATACTAGCGAGTTAATTGATTGTTTAACTATATACCTTTACGAAATTTTAACCCAGTACGATATGTATGTTGTCATCATTTTGCCTTGTATCAGATGTTAAATATTACACACTTCTTACTGTTGTGTAGAAGTTAAACGCACATTCTTAACAATTGAAAGTCAAGCAAGAAAGACACTTACAAAATTGGATGATCAGATACGTTAGCATAATAAAACATTTTCTGCCGTAATTATCATGTGTAAATTAATTTTAATCAACATTCCTTAACCAAATTAGATGATCAATAATACTAACAGTATAGGCCTAATGAGTTTATTGATGTTTAGGATGTTTTCTTTTATATCTTAGAAATAGGAACATAGTTTTATATAATTTTAATGTTTATTTGGTTAATCTTGCTTTTTATTCAAATGTTGAATATTACGCAATTCTGATTGTTTTGTAAAAGCAGTGCTGAGCGCACATTCTTATATTATCAACTTTTAACGTCAAGCAAGACACCTTTTTATTTTGCTGTACGACATTCACCCTCACACGCGATTCAGGGCATAAAAACTACGTCGAGTACAATTTTGCCTCTTAAACATATGTAAAATCAAAGAATCCAACCGTTCTTAGTCAACGAAGTTAAAGTTGAGAACAAATGTGTTACCTACGAATACTTTGATTATTGCAATATTAGCTACCGTGCTTTAAGTCTTAACATGTTTTTCTCTTATAGGAATGCTTAAAATTGTTGCCTGATATGTTGCTCTTAATAAACCTATTCAAAATCACAACTGAGAGTTAGATATTGTATATTTTTTCAACATTAAATTAATATTCTAGTATCTATTTAAAGTAAACTATTGGGGAATATGTCCATAATATTAGGATTTAAACATGTTTTAACATGTTTATTTAAAAACAAATATTGTTAACAACCCTGCATGATCATTTCACCCCCAAAATGCAGCATAAATTAAGTACAACATTAATTTATTACAGTTTTACTTCTCTTATACCTACGTATACATTAACTGTTACCTACGAATACAAAATGTCCACATTCCTCTATGTACTTAAGTTTCTGGCGCATGCTCAAAATTCTAAATTTTCCAGAAAGGGTCATTCCCCCTCTTTGAGGTACATGAAAACAAATGTTCATTAAAATCATCTTGGTGAAAGTATACAAAGTGACTCAACCTCATGTTTCAAAGTATTGAGAGCCTGAAAATGCTACCTAACTGTGTGAATCTAAAATGTAAAAAAAGATGAGTACCTGTACAAATATGTCCACTTTCTATCAGCATTAGCATCTTCTGAATACAATACAATCACAAATTTGAATGCAATATGTAAATAGGTGGAATATTCATCACTTAATCAAAATATGGTACTTGTATTTGTAGGTAATATTGAGAAGTGTACTTCAACTTCATCATTCCGCCACGTGGTCAATTGGAGAGATTAGTGATGGCACTTTTTGTCCATACAAGCTTGATATGTTGACTTTGAGTGGGGAAAAGGAAAAAGAGATCGAAGCATTTTGAAACTGGACCCTAAAAATCTACCCGTGTACACTTTTCGTTGGATTCGACCATATATATATATATATGTAACCATATGTACAACTTTTATTATTTATATGTTTTATCTGTTTTATTTTGTTTATGCAGTATCCTGAAGAAGACAATAAAGTCGAAAGCTTGAATACAAATTTACTCTACTTGCTTCGTCCGAGTCATATCTATTATCGCACTCTATATATGTATATATATATATATGTATATATATATATCGCCTCCAGTATGAGAATCGTCATGTCAACCCTCCCAGACGCCATTCTACTGACATGAAACGCAAACTGGTAGTCACCATACCAGACGATCTTGAACTAACTAACTAAAGTTTCAGTCTTATCTAAGGGTCTTACTTATATCCCTCACCGCCCCGGCGTCGATGAATTTAAAACCCGCACTGACACAGAGGAATTCTTCCGCCGCCTACGTCTTAAAGCCTTCTTCCATGATCGTGAAAGCATAAATGGTACCGCTGAAGTAGATGAATTTACCGCCTTACAACCTAAGAAGTCCAACTGGACGCCTATGCCGGGTGAATACGCAGCTTTGTATCTCTTCATCAACAAGTGCCGTAATGACATCAGACAGATTGACTACAGGAAACGCTTTCAACCACACAATATCTCCGATGTTGAAAGCCAGGCCCTTGAAGATCTCCGCCGCAACCCCAACATCATCATCAAACCAGCAGACAAGGGAGGAGCAGTAGTAGTCTGGCGCAAAGACCTATACATTTCAGAAGCCCAACGCCAACTATCTGATGCATCGGCATACGAGCGGACCCCTCATGATCCTACAAATGAACAACAGAGCAAGATAACAAGAGTTGTCCGTGACATGATCCACGACCAAGATCTCCCCTCTACTGCTTCGAACCTCATCCAACCGGATCCTAAATGTGCACGATTCTACATGCTCCCCAAGATACACAAGCTGAATAATCCTGGTCGTCCAGTTGTATCGACATGCAGTTGTCCAACAGAACAAATAAGTAAATATCTCGACAACGTTCTGTCGCCTATCGTCAGGACCCTGCCGACTTATATCAAAGACTCCACACACGCCCTCGAGATATTCAAGGAATTTCGATTCACTGGTGATCCCGCCGGACCACGCCACATCTTCACTCTAGATGTTAGGTCCTTGTACACATCTATCCCTATACATGATGGCCTGGTCGCCCTGCGACATCACCTTGATCGACACAATCCTTCGCAGTGCAGCACCGACACTCTTATACGCCTGGCTGAACTCGTTCTAACCACATCTTCATTTGGATTCAACGGAGAATACTATAACCAGGTCAAAGGAGTCGCCATGGGCACCAGACTTGGTTGCAGCTTTGCATGCCTATTTGTTGGTTATCTGGAACAACAGATCCTCTCCTCATACAACGGACGCAAACCCGACTTCTTTTATCGGTATATCGACGACTGTATCGGGGCAGCCACCTGTTCTGTCACAGAGATTGAAGCATTTGTTACACATGCCAACAAATGCCACCCGGCAATAGAGTTTACATACGAGATAGCTACACAGAATCTGCCGTTTTTGGACATCCTCCTATCCATTGACGACGACCGCATCCGTACCAACATATTCTACAAACCGACAGACTCCCATAGTTATCTGCAATACAACTCTTCACACCCTCCAGCGTGCAAGAACGGTATTCCATATTCGCAACTACTTCGTCTCCGGCGACTCTGTGACTCAGATGCAGACTTCAAGAACAACGCAACCACTATGGCATCATTCTTTACAGATCGCGGATACCCTGAATCCGTCACCAATGCTGCTATCCGTCGCACCGCTAATATGACCAAGAACGAGGCAATGACACCTAAACCGCGCACTTCAGTCGAACGCGTCCCTCTGGTACTCACTTACCATCCCATCAACACACGAGTCTCCAAAATGATTATGAGAAATGTGCATATCCTTAACGCGGACGACACAACATCCAGAATATTTCCGTCACCCCCTCTTTGCGCGTATCGCAGGGACAAGAACCTGAGGGACACGTTGGTAGTTGCTAACATTATCCACCAAGACGAGCCGCCTACGCCCGGTTCAACTACTGCATGCGGAAGACCCAGATGCAACACATGTAAGCATGTAACCTCGCGAGATAACATCAAAGGACCCAGCGGTGAACAAAAGGTTTCTTATGAGTTCACGTGCACCACCAAGAACTTGGTTTATGCCATTATATGTACGAGATGCAACATGTTGTATATTGGGGAAACCAAGAGACGCATGGCAGACCGCTTTACGGAGCACCTAAGGTCCATCCGCATCCAACTACCTGGCATACCAGTTGCGCAACATTTTCACAATCATGATTTAAACAAAGACATCAAAATAGCTGGACTGTTCAAATGCCATGGCAGCGATAAAGACAGGAAAGAGAGAGAACAACGACTTATTCACTCTCTCGGCACTCTGCACCCAAATGGCATTAATGTCAGCTTCAATGCATTTCGTGTCTAGCCGTCCGCCATCCCCTGCTTTTAATTGCAGCGCGTGCGCGTTATTTCCCGCACGTGTATTTTGTCCGCGTTTTTTGTCCACGCGCACGCGTATGTTTGGCGTTCGGCTCCTTACGAATTTGGGTGCAGAATGTAAACAATTCAATCTACCGTACCCGATGAAGGCCGATGGCCGAAAATTTGTACAATAAATTATATTTTCACGGCATTTCTTCACTTTTGACTTCATTTATTTGATATATATATATATATATATATATATATATATATATATATATATATATATATATATATATATCTTTCATCGCATTTGACGTCGTTGACTTCTATCCATCTATCTCTCTAGACTTACTGAATGACGCGCTCGACTTTGCCGCTAACTATGATACCATCACCAGCGATGAGAGGCAAATTATAATACACGCAAAAAAATCATACCTGTTCAGGTCCGGATCACCATGGGGCAAAAGAACATCGCACAACCACTTTGATGTCACCATGGGAAGCCATGATGGTGCCGAGACATGCGAGTTAGTCGGTTCGTTCCTCTTACATCTCATCACTAAGAAACACGGCAAGTCATTCGGCCTTTACCGGGACGACGGTCTTGGGATCACCAATGAAGCAGCAAGCAAAGTTGAATCAATCAAGAAAGACCTGTGTGACATTTTCAAACAGCACGGCCTAAGGATTACAATCGAAGCCAACAAGAAGACCATTAACTTTCTTGATGTAACCCTCAACCTACGCAACGGAAAGTATATGCCATACACTAAGCCTAACAACACACCGGTATACGTCCACAGCAAGTCAAACCACCCTCCAGGAATCATCAAAAATATCCCTGAATCAATCAACAAACGGCTCTCCCTAATTTCTTCTGACGAGGAATCTTTCAACCACGCAGCACCATTGTATCAGGAAGCCCTCACTAAAAGCGGCTACGAACATCAGCTCAAATTCTCGCCCACCGCCAAACCGGTACCAACCAACCAATCAAATAAACGCCATAGAAACGTCATTTGGTACAACCCGCCTTATAGTAAAAATGTACAAACCAACATCGGTAAAACATTTTTCAAGATTGTCGACGAGGAATTTCCAAAGGAGCACGTTCTAAACAAGATATTCAACAGGAATACGGTTAAGCTGAGCTACAGCTGCACGAGCAACATCAAACAGAACATAGACGGACATAATAAGACGATCCTGTCTCGTGAGACCCCAGAAGTAATCCCTCAAAAAGGATGTAACTGCAGGAAACCAACAGAATGCCCTATGCCCGGCCACTACCTCAAAGAATCAGTCATATACCAAGCCACAGTTACAGCCAATGACAACAGACCGGAACAATCTTATATCGGACTCACAGAGAACAGCTTCAAAACGCGCTACAGAAACCACAAAACATCTTTCAAGAATAAATCTAAGAAGTACAGCACAGAACTCAGTAAATACGTATGGGAGCTAAAGAACATAAATGTTGACTTCACCATAACTTGGAAGGTGCTCAAACAGGCGAAAGCATTCAGTAGCGCCACCAATAGGTGCAACTTATGCCTGTGGGAAAAATATTATATTATATGTAAGCCCACCATGTGTACACTAAACAAACGTAATGAGCTCGTCACAGCCTGTAGGCATGCAAGTAAATTCTTGCTCAAGAACTTTGTATCATAGTTTTTTCATCATTGCGTCTTAAGCACTTTTTGTGTTGTGGATTTTCGCTCCGCAGAGCGTAGCCAAGTGCTCATATTTGCCCATGCATTTCTAAGTGCCAACTTATAACGTAACGTATTATATATCTTGTATTGTGTCATCACCATGATCACCATTCACCATTCTACCTGACGAGTGCAACACGACAAGACGTGTTTTGTACGAAACTACGTAGTAGTAGAGACAGCAGTGATGCTACCAAATATTTGTTGATTCCAACAAACCTGTACTATAACGCTCTGGCCTAAAAACCATCGAGCACTTTCTTTGTATTTGTTGCTACAATTTCGTGTACTACATACGCTCCTTTATTGTCGAGCACTTTCAGCAATAACTCTCAACATGGAACCAACTAGATTTAACTACTCCACCAAAAACATCGCACTGCCATCAGAAAATGACTACAACAAGAAACTAATCGAAAAAACTGAGCACTTATGCAGAAGAATGAGGTGGCGAGCATTGTTCTTCCTCAACCCCGACATGAGATCCCGGGAGAAAGAAACATTTGGATTTAAATCGAGGAAAACACCACAACAGATTCCAGAAATGGCACAGTTTGAAGACAAATTACTCAACATGATACAGAACATCAAATTCCAGGACCCTAACTGTCGCTTTCAAAAGCAACTGTCTACTGACGTCCAAAACACCGTCAAGAGTTCCAACAAACTCCTAATATCAGCTGACAAAACTACAAACTTCTACAAAATGGACCCATCTTCCTACAATGAGCTGCTACATAAGAACATTACCAAAACCTACAAGAAAGTCAACACAAAGGTCATCTCAACCACAGAACTCGAAGCCAAACATATCGCTGAGAAACTAGATCTCCAAGATAGAATCAACACCACAGCGCATCGAGAAGCATTCGTAACCCTCAAGGACCACAAACCCAACTTCTCCAATAACCCCACTTGTCGCCTCATTAACCCAGCAAAATCTGAAACAGGCAAGATCAGCAAGCAAATACTGGATCGAATAAACCAGGCGATCACGGCAAAGCTGGACATAAACCATTGGAAAAATACCGCAGCAGTGTTAGCATGGTTCAATACCATCCAAAACAAAGACCAGTACTCTTTCATCGCATTTGACGTCGTTGACTTCTATCCATCTATCTCTCTAGACTTACTGAATGACGCGCTCGACTTTGCCGCTAACTATGATACCATCACCAGCGATGAGAGGCAAATTATAATACACGCACAAAAATCATACCTGTTCAGGTCCGGATCACCATGGGGCAAAAAAAACATCGCACAACCACTTTGATGTCACCATGGGAAGCCATGATGGTGCCGAGACATGCGAGTTAGTCGGTTTGTTCCTCTTACATCTCATCACTAAGAAACACGGCAAGTCATTCGGCCTTTACCGGGACGACGGTCTTGGGATCACCAATGAAGCAGCAAGCAAAGTTGAATCAATCAAGAAAGACCTGTGTGACATTTTCAAACAGCACGGCCTAAGGATTACAATCGAAGCCAACAAGAAGACCATTAACTTTCTTGATGTAACCCTCAACCTACGCAACGGAAAGTATATGCCATACACTAAGCCTAACAACACACCGGTATACGTCCACAGCAAGTCAAACCACCCTCCAGGAATCATCAAAAATATCCCTGAATCAATCAACAAACGGCTCTCCCTAATTTCTTCTGACGAGGAATCTTTCAACCACGCAGCACCATTGTATCAGGAAGCCCTCACTAAAAGCGGCTACGAACATCAGCTCAAATTCTCGCCCACCGCCAAACCGGTACCAACCAACCAATCAAATAAACGCCATAGAAACGTCATTTGGTACAACCCGCCTTATAGTAAAAATGTACAAACCAACATCGGTAAAACATTTTTCAAGATTGTCGACGAGGAATTTCCAAAGGAGCACGTTCTAAACAAGATATTCAACAGGAATACGGTTAAGCTGAGCTACAGCTGCACGAGCAACATCAAACAGAACATAGACGGACATAATAAGACGATCCTGTCTCGTGAGACCCCAGAAGTAATCCCTCAAAAAGGATGTAACTGCAGGAAACCAACAGAATGCCCTATGCCCGGCCACTGCCTCAAAGAATCAGTCATATACCAAGCCACAGTTACAGCCAATGACAACAGACCGGAACAATCTTATATCGGACTCACAGAGAACAGCTTCAAAACGCGCTACAGAAACCACAAAACATCTTTCAAGAATAAATCTAAGAAGTACAGCACAGAACTCAGTAAATACGTATGGGAGCTAAAGAACATAAATGTTGACTTCACCATAACTTGGAAGGTGCTCAAACAGGCGAAAGCATTCAGTAGCGCCACCAATAGGTGCAACTTATGCCTGTGGGAAAAATATTATATTATATGTAAGCCCACCATGTGTACACTAAACAAACGTAATGAGCTCGTCACAGCCTGTAGGCATGCAAGTAAATTCTTGCTCAAGAACTTTGTATCATAGTTTTTTCATCATTGCGTCTTAAGCACTTTTTGTGTTGTGGATTTTCGCTCCGCAGAGCGTAGCCAAGTGCTCATATTTGCCCATGCATTTCTAAGTGCCAACTTATAACGTAACGTATTATATATCTTGTATTGTGTCATCACCATGATCACCATTCACCATTCTACCTGACGAGTGCAACACGACAAGACGTGTTTTGTACGAAACTACGTAGTAGTAGAGACAGCAGTGATGCTACCAAATATTTGTTGATTCCAACAAACCTGTACTATATATATATATATACATATATATATATATCAATATACATTCAACGGTGTTAAATGGTGTTAAATTGATGCATCGACTTAATTCAAATAAATGAATAGGTTTAAATAAATAAAAGGTGCAAATTAGTTCATTAGCATAATTGAAATGGTACACATGAGCACCAGTGCTAATTTTTGAACAATTGCAATGCTGATGAGCGATTTGCGCATTTTACTCGGCTAATATAAGACCACGTAAAATATGCAAATTAGCTCCAGAGAGTCAGGATGACTCCTTTGGAGAGTCAATGCATGTTTTAAGTGACTCCTAAGGTAGAGTCAAGGGGCCTTTACTCTACTTAAGGAGACTTAAGGGGTCAGAGTGACTCTTTAGGGGAGTCAATGCATGTTTTAGGTGATTCCTAAGGTAGAGTCAATGGGTCTTTACTCTACTTAAGGAGTCAGATGACTCCTTTTTGGCTGTCAGTGATATTAATTCTGACATATTCGTTTGTCCGGCCAGATAGCTGGGTGTCAACAGGTGTTCCTTCCCCCTCTCTAGTCCCACGGTGTTTGGGTACTGAGTAAACCTAAATGCGGCGTGGAGAAATGTTTGAATTTAGGTGCTCGCCGAAGGCATTTGCCTTACTGCTAGCACGATCGCACACACCTACGCTATTCTGTGCTATTGTCGCTATCGATAGTATTTGACCGGGAAATCGGGAAGGCAGTAGAAAATCGGGAAGACAAAGGAAAAGAAAGAAAGGGAGAAGAGGAAACAAAAAGGGAAGGAAAGGGAAAGGGAACGGTCAGAAAGGAGAAAGGCAGACCGGCAACTTTGTTGGAAATTGCAGTTTTTCACGCCGCTCATGGGGACGCAACGCATCTAATCGTCATATCTCAACTTTTCACATCACTTGTATAACTATTTATTATTTGCATACTTGTGTGGGTGAAATTTGGAGACAAATTTTGATTTTTAATCTTTAAATAAACCGAGATTTGTTCTGCTTGATAGGTTTGAACTTTCCTTTCTTTGACGGGAGTTTTGAATATTGCTTATGTGGTGTGGGCTACATTGTTTGAAATGTTGGGGTAGTGGTTAAGAGGATTGATTGAAATTGAAAACACGTGTTTCATCGATTTTCGATTATGTCTTGCCACACGAGAACAAAAAGAAGTATCTCAATGAAATTAACATGTAATATATGAAACAGGTTCACATTTATATTGCAGGTGTTTAAATTTAAAACAATAATAATATTGTATTTTTATGTATTTTAGAAACACGGTACCGTTCATTCTGATACACCCTGTATACGTAGGCGCAACACTTTTGACGATTTTATTCATGATCTTTTTAAGCATGATCTTTTAACTCCAAGCATTCCCGACATTGAGCAGTGTTGACAGAACGTGTACCATCAAAATCACTCAAACACCTGCAAAATGGACTAAAAATATATATCTTTTTTAGCACTGTGGCAATATATTAGTCCTAAAATTAAGATTATATTTAATCATTTGGGGGCAAAAAGTAGCCCACCTTTCCTACTTATGGTTAGCCTTGGGTCACAGTCTCTAAAATAGAGCGAAAATACAATTGTCGTCGGCAAGGACTACAATCATTTAGTGGAGTGAATCATATTGGGTTGTCCTTATAAGACAGCATGGAATTAACCTAGCACAAAATCCTCTATTGATGGATTAAAGGATTATACATATTTATTCCGTAATGAGGTCACTAGTCTAACATATAAATGTCCTTCACCAAGGAAGTTATAGCCAGCTTGTTGCACTCGACCGCAAATATCCGTCTGTCTGTCAACTTATAGTTTTAATAATGTTTCAATTGAATATGTTTAATACAGCGCTATTTATTTGACAATTGGAGTTGTTAATACCATGGGTACTAAGATTTCTTGAGCAACACTAGCAAGATTCGCTTTAATCATCACATGACCACTGGTTTCTGTCACCAGTGTCCACTGGTTCCCATTGACATTACATGGCAATGAAAGGCTTATAATGTTGTTAGACGGGGATATTTAAGAAAATCCTGCTGCAGTGGTACAATTGATGTGACATCAATTCAGTTCTCTCTTGTTTTTGAAAAGCACCCAATTCAGTTCTCTCTTGTTTTAGAAAAGCACCCAATTTTGCACAAATTTGGCGTTTTTACAACAACAAAATGCTTCAAAATACACCCAATTTATCCAATTGGGCGCTTTGGTCTGTGATGGAGAAAAAAATGTGAGAACCCCCCCCCCCCCGGGTTGAAAGCATCAAGTAAGGTGAGGGGTTGTAACTTTTGGGGTTAGAGTCCTGACGAAGAAACGTTATTGTTTCGAAAGCTTGACACCTCGGTCATGTAGGTACCGTTCCCATTATTTTCTATGCGTATTAAGAGAGAAGATCTGTAAGGACTTAGCAAAACTCTTAAAATTCAGACAAAATTAAAAAAATCAAATTTCCTGAAAATGGTGGTGGTGAAAGTGTTTGGTGAGGTAGCAATACAAATTTTGCACAAATTGGGCGTTTTTTACAACAACAAAATGCTTCAAAATACACCCAATTTATCCAATTGGGCGCTTTGGTCTGTGATGGAGAAAAAAATGTGAGAACCCCCCACCCCCCACTCGGGTTGAGAGCATCAAGTAAGGTGAGGGGTTGTAACTTTTGGGGTTAGAGTCCTGACGAAGAAACGTTATTGTTTCGAAAGCTTGACACCTCGGTCATGTAGGTACCGTTTCCCATTATTTTCTATGCGTATTTTAAATATCATCATTAGTAACCTGGATTAGTCACTTCAAAAACCATGTTGTCCAAGGTGACATGCTTCGCATTGCTATTCTGGAAAAATCTGACCACCTCTGGAAGTCATATATTTTTAATCTTCCAAAAGGTATCATGAAATGTATGCTTAACTCTTTTCTGGATTCACTCCCTACCAAAAACAATCTGAGCCGCTGGGGTAAAAGAATCAACATTAAATGTGACCTCTGTGGCTACAAAGAAACACTTCACCATGTTTTAAATAATTGTAAAACCATGTTAGACCAAGGTCGCTACACCTGGCGTCATAACTCTGTTCTCCGCATAATCCTGGACACCCTTAGTGATGTTAGTGATCCCTCATGGAAGTTTTTCTGTGACCTTCAAGGGGCTACAAAAATTGCTGGGACCACAATTCCGCCTGACATCCTCCCTACCCAAAAAAGACCGGATCTTGTCCTCATCAATCAAGGCACAAAGTCGATTATTATTTTTGAACTCACTATTCCGTTCGAACGTAACATCAATTCTGCTCATGATCGCAAACTCAATAAATTCGCCGGCCTTGCCAGTGACCTGCGAGAACAGGGTTATGACACCAAGCTCATATGTGTTGAAATTTGTTCTAGAGGCCTTATTTCAAATTCAAGTCAGAGTTCCCTACAATCCATTTTCCCCCTTCTTTCCACCAGCAAAAACATGAGGACACGGGCGTATACTAAAATGTTAAAATCCTTGAGTCAGCGTGAAATAACTTGTTCCTATTCTATTTTCTATTCCAAATATGACAAACAATGGTCATCGAGCATGAATTAATTATATCTTGCTTACTTAGTGCAATATCCTCAGTCCTCTCAGTGTTTTCTGGGCACATTTCATTGCTAAATTTTTATATTTATGTTTAGTGCAATACTTTTATTATGAAAAGCAGGCTTTCCTGACCCTTTTGGTCCTTTTATCCCGTGCAGTTTTAAATTGGTATCCATTTCCAGCTTTGTATGTTTTCATTTGTATGTGTCTGATCATAATGTATTTTGTGCAATGCCTGCGTTGTTTTAAATAATATTGGAATGATTTAATAAATAAAATTTGATCACTTACCCCAAAGACAGTTAAGAGCGATTTTGTTGCGAGCACCTAGACACGGCCCGCTATATCTCGACTGTTCTCTGATCCTAAGCAGGCCTATGTTGTAGGTACTATCAGGACTTAGCAGAAACTCATATCCGGCATTAGTTTGAAAATGATCTGCATCAGATGTTACCATGACCATTGATTTGACGTGAGGACAAACTAAAGTCTGTAAATAGTTTAATGTTTCGGTAATGGGAATAGTGGTACCAGGGATCCATTTTACTTTACACACGTGTAACCAGCTTTGGTTATATTGTACTTGAAGATCACCGAACAATTTTGAACTCGTGCCATCTGTTAGCCGTGCATTTCGTGAAAGATAGTCGACCGTGATATTACCATCCAAACCTAGAGAAGAGAGAAATAATTCATAATGAATCTGATTACCGTCAGCCTGAAGATGAAAGGAAATAAATAATTGCCGACACTTTGGAACCCGGTAGCATTATTTTAACGGAATAAATCGTATTGAAAACTGGAAACCATCACTGGTGACGTCACAATGCTTTCTACGTTTTTAGTTTAAAGGCGCGAAACTAAACTACTCAAAAAAGTTCGCACATTTATTTTCAATCGCCAATGTTTTGAATATGTCATGATATATCAATGTATCGTATCACTAGTATCAGTGAAAAGCTGATGTGTTTCTCTTTCCAACGATACCTCATTCATATAGTAATCACTTCGTCGCTGTTCTGACATACCGGCACATCACAACAGAAATAAGTAAAGAGATGTGCCGGTATGTCAGAACAGCGACGATGTATCCATGCTTCTGGATGCGGGCATGTCTCATTAAAAATGTGCCAAATTCACCGCTATTTTGCGCTCAAAACAAACAACTCTGTAAACTGTGACGGAGTCAGCTTCAAAAATCTTAAGATTTTCTTCCGCATATTATAGCCCGCCTGATCACGCCACAAGACTGGGGAAGCGTGCTTTTAGCACCTAGTAAAATGTATTTGTACTATAATAATACTCGGGTGTATTCAGACACCAAACAATGTGCATATAAGTCCATAATGGCAGCCCCACCCCTTTGGTACAAGTTATACCACCAATTTGAACGAAACTTTGTTTGCGAAAGGAATTGCTTTTTTTACTGGTAAGTAAAATAGAAATAATAAAAATAAAAATACTTGTAACGAGGTTTTTAAAGTTATGTTGACTTTTCTAGTGACACCGGGTCAAAGTGGGTTTTGTCACTTGATCATGTTTATCAAGTAATACAAGTTCTCATGTAAATTGATAACAGCAAATGTGATCGAAAAAGGCAACATTTGAATTTGTCAACAGTTATCCTACACTTATTTCAATTTTTCATGGGTAGCTTTGCGATGGTTAAAGACAAACTATTAATTTGGTGTTAGTTTGAGGGAACGAAACTAATCTCCTCAAAATAATTTCGGAAATTTGTTTTCAATCACCAATTTGTTGAATATGTCGTGATATATTCATTATCAATGAAAAGCTGACATGTTTCTCTTTCCAACGATACCTTATTCATAGTAGTAGTAATCACTTGTTTTAGTTCTTGGCCAAATGCTTCTGACTGTGGGTATGTCTCATTATAAATGTGCCAAATTCAACGCTATTTTGAGCTCAAAACAAACAACTCTGTCACGAAAGATTTTCTTCCGCATATTATAGCCCGTCTGATCGCGCCACAAGACCGGTGAAGCGTGCTGTTGTTAGCACCTAGTAAAACGTATTCGTACTATACTCGGGCGTATTCAGACACCAAATAATGTGCATATGGTCGAATCCAACGAAAAGTGTACACGTGATGTTCAGGCCTATAATAACATAATCTATATCTTGACGATTTTATTTTTGCGTTATACGTATCCGCCTTGATGAGACGGTTCGCGCCATATATAATATGACTAACTTAATATACACAATTGGGCGTATACGAGCAATAAACCTGCTAATTTTTACCCTTTTTACAAAATAGTTGTTATGGTTTTTTGTTAGACATATAACCGTTTAGATGAAAACAAGCTTAAGTGGAAATAATGTTGCCTGTTTGATTGCTGGATATCTCAAGAATGCCTCTTTTAATTTTTGTTACTTTGGATCAATCCCCTGAATTGTTGTGATTTTTTTCTCGCTGTGGTAAGTTTTGACGTTACCTACAAATACCTGTTTTGTTAAATTTCACTCTCGGGGAAGAATTTGCATGAGCTAGAGTAATTTGTGCTGTAAGAAAGCCTAAATATATTAAAAACTTAAATGCATTGTCCCCGTTCAAGTCGATATTTTGATAAAGCTGTTAGACATTTTAAAAGCGGAAACGATCGGTTTGGTAAAAAAAATGCATTACCTCCGAATACCTATTTAAAACACTGCCATTTTAATATAAACACAGATTAGTGAATGATATCTATAGAATAAGCGAAGTGTGATACAATGTACATGTGTGCCAAGTTTGATCATTTTGAAGGCAACATTTTTTGAAATATCAGCAATAAAAGGCTGTATTCGTAGGCAAATTTGAAATATGAACTGTTACCTTCAAATACAAATAATGATACCGTGGTACTTCCCTCTGTTGTTACATACTTGTATCTGGAATAAAGTAGAAATGTGCGCTGCGTTCGGCAAGCAACGGGGAAGTTTTGCATCAATCTTTCAGCCTTTGTAAGTAACTGTTCACAAAATTCTGTAGTTTGTGTACAAGTGCATTAATAATATGTTGTTGTCTTAAAACTGGATTGTATATAGCCTCCCTCTGTCTCAATCTTATTACTCCTATTAGTGTAGTTTTTTATGCTATTCACGCAAAGACATCCTCTGACAGTTGATTTAAATCGCAATAGAGGTGATTAATGTTTATATAAATATTCAGTAACAACATCTCGTGCATGACTTCATGTTGAATTCGGAGGTAACATGTATATGTAGGCAACATTCAATATTATACACGGTGCATATTGGCCCTAAACTATCTTATTTTACATTTAGCAGTGCGCAATCATACAATCTAACTGGATATATTATTATATTTATATTTGGAGGGGAAAAATAATATTCCCTTAATAAACGAAAATGGGAGGTGTTGATTCAAATAAAATGCAAGTGTAATCACACTGTTTTTGCCGAGAACATATTTTTTGTTGGTGTTAGAGTGAATGAATGATATTTATATCCATAGATTACACGTTGATCGTCTTAAAATGGGTACATTTAGTCATAACGTTCATGAAATTTCGGTTTCATGATCTATGTTTTCATATTCCATTTTTGTTTTCGTAGGTAACTTATATATTAGTTAATGAGCATGGTACAATTCCTGTATTGTTTGTCGCTTTCATTCGCACCTAATATTATGTAAATATTAAGTAGGAATGTGTAAGACGGAAATAATATGGTTTGGTGCGTAATATTGTTTTAAACCAGCTTGTCGATATGATGTATGCGTAGTTAATCAATTTCCCCTGGAATTGCAGAGCAGTGACTATACTGATGTACATAATATTGGCCATTATTGTAGTTGTATTTGAAAATGGAATTCATGTGTATCAAATATAAAATAACTTGCTTCATTTTTGCTGTGGCAGGTTGTGTAATGTCACCGAAACGTATTTTAAGTGAACAAGAAATGTAGTAAAACCTTTTCCTTTATTTTTAAAGGTGGGAGGGAATCAAGGATAGGCCTAACTGATTTCAGTCTCAAATCAAAAATTGCTCATGAATAATGCTTCCTACATTTATTACTTAGTGAAATTGAACTAAGCAGTGGTTGATTTTAAAAGAAAATCATAATGAAAGGCACATGCCCGACACTATATCTGTCGTGGCAAAACTTATTAGATTAGTGTTGTTAAATCAAACAACATTGAATTTCTAAACATAAAATTCCTATTTTGTCTACATCTGACAAAATATATCATATTGGTGATTCTATGTCAAACGGAATCTTCCTCCGGTTGAAACTCAATTAAAACTGAATATGTACGACATTTAGAATGATACAAATTACAAACTAGGAAATTATATCTTAATTCTAATCTGACAACTGAATGTCTTGCTGAAAGTTGTATGTGCTTTATTCCGTTGTGGACTGAAAGGCAAAATATTTGAATGTTCTAGACTTTGAACATGTTCGGCTCATACTAAACTTATATATATTATATAAGGTCTGATATGAAATTATTTCAAAATATATATTAAATTAATCAAAATGCGATCTGGCTTTCGTGTTTAAAACAGCTATTCAAAATGATAAATTCCACTTGCCTCCATTATTTAGAACAAATTGAGAAGGCAACCGGTTGTTTTATTACTTAAAACAGATAACCTGACATTCAAGACTATGAGTTACAGGCAAATCAAACTGTTTGCTTAAAGGAAACCGCTCGCTTTCTAATTAAAGATGGCTCGGTGAACTATTCAATAGTTGATTCGATCCAATACTTTGGATTCACACGGAAACTGAAACGTTCATTCTTAATATTCTAGAATGTCCTATATCGTCAGCCTGCTTCGATAATTGCCTAACTCATTTTTTCTAGTTCTTAGACAAGAACAAAAGTATGAAACCTGTTACCTGTGTACCAGTTACTCATTTTTCATTATTGATGGATGGATATTCATTATGTGGAATGAAGCTTGTATTGTTGATGCCTCAATTGGCATGGATTGGCGTGCATGGATGCATTAATCCAAGTCATATAGAAACAGATGAACACAGCCATACACTAATTTGATGAATTCCATGGATTTGTCAATGCAAATTCAATAATGCGAAATGAGTAACATGTTGGAGTGGTCTAGTGGCCCTTTTGCAACAAAGCTCTTCATTTATCAAACCTTTGATTGGTCAATGACTTAGGTATTATAACAGCATGTGCATAATGTAATGAAGTCATGATTTATGCAAAAAAACTCAATTTTGCTGAAAAGTGAGTTATGCAATTACCGAAGCAGGCTGACGATATAATAAACGAAGAGTAATTATGTTCTATTAGATATAATTCATCCTCGCGACATGAGAGACCTGAAGAACTAACTACACACAGAATACAACAAGAATGTGTCTTAATTAAAATGTTTCCCAAAAATGGTGATTTTCATGATTTTGGCGGTAAAAAATCACATTTTTTGGCACCTTTTGGTCTGTAACTCAAAAAATAAAAAATAAGATATTAAAAAAAAAAAACGCTCCTGGGGAATGTTATCAGGATTATCATAAAACTAGTATGACAAAATTTAACAAAATATATTTTGAGTTATCTTTTCCAAACCTAAAATGGGTCAAAAAAGGTGTTTTTTATAATTTTTTTCCAGAATGGTCAATTTCATTATCATGGTTGGATTTATTGAACCCTTTTCTGCAAAAAACTGTATACGTTTATAAAGATTAAATGAATATTGAAGAAGTTGCGGCAGTTTTACGGAGGCTGTACCTGAGAGTCCACACCCCCCTTAAATATACTTACACACTTCTGACTGTTTTGTAGAAGTTAAACGCACATTCTTAATAATTGAAAGTCAAGCAAGAAATACACTAACAAAATTAGATGATCAGATATGTTAGCATAATAAAACATTTTCTGTCATAATTATCATGTGTAATAAAAGGTTAATTCTATTCAATATGCCTTAACCAAATTAGGGATCAAGAATAATAACAGTGTCTATGACTAGTGAGGTTATTGATGCTTAGGGTGTTTTCTTTTATATATTAGAAATAGGAACATGGTTTTATATTATTTTGGTTAATCTTGCTGTTCTATTCAAATGTTGAATATTACACAATTCTGATTGTTTTGTAAAAGCAGCGCTGAGTGCACATTCTTAAATATACTTATAAAGTCAAGTAAGACACCATTTTGATACGACATTCCCCTCATACGCGATTCAGGGCATAAACAACTACGTCGAGTACAAGTTTGCCCTTAAACCTATGTTAAATCAAACAATCCAACTGTTCTTAGTCAACGAAGTTGAAGCTGAGAACAAATGTGTTACCTACGAATACTTTGAATATTGCAATGTAAGCTACCGTGTTTTAAGTTTTAACATGTTTTTCTCTTATAGGAATGCTTAAAAATGTTGCCTGATATATTGTTCTTAATAAACCTATTCAAAATTAATATTCTAGTATCTATTTAAAGTAAACTCCTGGGAATATGTTCATAATATTAGGATTTAAACATGTTTATTTAAAAAAAATATTGTTAACAACCCTGCATGATTATTTCAGTTTAGAACTCTTAGTTTACCTACGTATACATTTAAACTGTTACCTTCGAATACCAAATTTCCACATTTCTCTATGTACTTAGGTTTTGGGCGCATGCTCAAAATTCTAAATTTTACAGAAAGGGTTATTCCCCCTCTTTGAGGTACATGAAAACAAATGTTCATTAAAATCATCTTGGTGAAAGTACACAAAGTGACTCAACCTCATGTTTCAAAGTATCGAGAGCCTGAAAATACTAACTTACTGTGTGAATCTAAAATGTAAAACAAAATGAGTATCTGGACAAATATGATCACTTTCTATCAGCATTAGCATCTTCTGAATACAATACAATCACAAATTTGAATGAAGTATGTAAATAGGTGGAATAATCATCACTTAATCAAAATATGGTACTTGTATTTGTAGGTAATAATTATTGAGAAGTGTACATTCAACTTCATCATTCTGCCAAGTGGTCAATTGGAGAGATTAGTGATGGCACTTTTTTCCATACAAGCTTGATATGTTGACTTTGAGTGGGGAAAAGGAATAAGAGATCGAAGCATTTTGAAACTGGACCCTAAAAATCTAGCCGTGGACACTTTTCGTTGGATTCGACCATATACATGTATGTTCATAAATGGCAGCCCCACCCACGTTGTACAAATTATACCCACATTTGAACGAAACAACGTTTATTTCGTTGCGAAAGGAATTGCTTTTACTGTTAAGAAAACTGACACCAGGGTCAAAGTGGTTTTTTGTCACTTTATCATGAAACACAAGTTCTCATGAATATTGATAAGAACGAATGTGATCGAAAATGGCGACATTTGTATTTGTCAGCAGCATGTAGCCTACACTTATTTCAATTTTGTTCATGGGTAGCTGCTGCTTTGCGATGATTAAAGATAAGACAAAATATTAATTTAGTTTTAGTTTAAAGGCACGACACTAAACTGCTCAAAAAAAGTTCGGAAATTTGTTTTCAATCGCCAATTTCTTTTAAATATGTTATGTCATGATAATTATATCAATGTATCGTTTACTACTATTAAACGCTCATATGTTTGCCATTTCGATAAATTTACATGTTCAACTTTAAATCATTTCAAGCAATCATTTCTGTCTTTAGCATGTGTCCGAGAAGCGCCGATGTCGCAGGAACTTGCATTAAAAGACAGTGGAGTGGAGAAGAGGCGCTTTTATACAGAGCCCTATGGAGGAAATTTGTATCATCGTTGATATCTTGAAACGAGAATCATTAACCAAAAAATGTTTGGGTCAAAAATTAAGTTTTTGGGGCTGAGAATATACGAATCTTTTTTCTTCTTTTTTTAAATCCTCCAATGAATCCTACTTTGCTCAATGCCTAATTGACTGAAATTGATTTGCATTTTATGTCACATCGCACCCAACTCGATCCTAGAACAACCCCTATCCCCACCGACACACCAACCCCACCCACCACACTCAACCCTACCCTACACCACCCCAACCCACCCCATTCACCTCACTTTATACCTTAACCCATCCCAACACAAACACTAACAACCCGCACACCCCCTAAATGTCTTTCGCAGTAGGTCTATCCTGGTGTCATCATTTTTAGGGTTTTTATCTCCGTTTTACAGTCACTAGTTATCAAAATGGGATAGACGGGGAAAAAGTGGACTTAATATTGTCTACAATGAAAATATTTCCTGTTTGACGTGTTTCTCTTTCCGACGATACCTCATTCATAGTAGCAATCACTTGTTTTGGTTCTTAGCCACATGCTTCTGAATGTGGGGATGTCTCATTATAAATGTGCCAAATTCACCGCTATTTCGTGCTCAAACGAACAACCCTGTCATCTTCCGCATATTATAGCCCGTCTGATGGCGCTAAAAGACCGGGGAAGCGGAATCAATGATTTCCTATACCTAGTGCAACTTTGCTGTTGTTATGCGCGGTCATTGAAATCGCCATAACTTTAAAAGTATCCATTCGAATTTGTTGAATGAGGTATCAAACTGCGGAGAAGAAATGTGCTAATTTAATGTATATTTCAGATTTCTGGTACCGATTATCTATTTTGAACTAGCCAACCTCAAAGCACCTGGTCAGGGACTTTTGTTGCTAGGTGTATACTCGGGCGTATTCAGACACCAAATAATATGTGCATATAAAGTGCTCAACAAAAGAAAGTCATACACTTTGTTTAGGTCCTTTAGAGTAACTTCCGATTATTTTTTGACCAAACAGACTATATACACATTTTGATGAATCTTTCCGGCACAATTTGATACCAAAGTTGCCACCTAACAACAAAGATAAACCATGATTAGCACCACACAAAGAAAATTAGTCACATTTTCAATACACTACGCGGGAAAAAAGACCACATGTTACCTGTTCATAATCAAATAGCCCGCTCGCTCAGGCACAACCCAACGTACATGTAGTTGCACTGTGTGATCAATATCCATTTCATTCCCGGCCATTCAAGTGCCACGCACAGCATTTTCTTGCGGCTTGTGTGCGTTGAAAATGTGACTATTGAATAGTGACCAATTTTCTTTAAATGGTGCTAATCATGGTTTATCTTTGTTGTTAGGTGGAAACTTTGGTATCAAATTGTGTCGGAAAGATTCATCATAATGTTCATCTTTTCAGTGATACCAAATGGGTAACAATTACTTGTTTCTGAGGGCAGCCACATGCTTGAGAATATGGGTGTCTCAATCTGATTGCCAAGATCATCACTATTTTGTCCTCAAAGATCAATAGAGAATCTCTCTACAACACATCAAAAGTGTTGTTTTAAAAGTTTTAAACAACGAGTGTTCTCGAAGATCCCTGCTTAATAAAAAAAAAGAAGTAAATCGTATACATTCGTTTAAGCAGTGTACTTTAACAACGCCAGTTGTTTAAAGGTTAACATCAGTGTTTTTCAGTGTAGCTGTCAATGTAACACTTCACATTAAGATGATTGTTCTTTTAAGCACGAAAAAGTGGTGAATTTGGCACATTTTGAATGAGACTTCTCCACATTCACAAGCAGGTGGATAAGCACTGAGATAAGTAATTACTACGAATGAGGTATCGGTGGAAAGCGAAGGACATCAGCTTTGCATTGATATAAAACACAATATACATATATCACAACATATATTTGAACAATTGGACAAAATGTCCCCGCCATTCAAAATATGTAATTCATCCTTACACGCGTAATGTAGTCGGGTATATATAAACGGGGGTTACCGTGCAACATTTATGAGCCGTTAATAACAAAGTGTTTACTCAACTTACCTATTATATTGCCTGTAATAGCTTGTCCTCCAAAATAAAGCAATAAGATCACAAGAACATCTCTCACACCGCCCGATGTGCTTGCCATCGTGCAGAGAGATAGCATTGTCGGCTTAATCACCTGGTAATAATATAAAGCAGTTTACCAACCACGGTGTTTTACAATTAGACTTAACAACAAATATTAAAAGTTGGCTGTTAAAAACACTACAAATTGACAGCTGATTGATTTTTATTACGGAAACTTATAATTACTTATGAAACTTGACACATAAGGCTAAATCCTCGGTTATAATTATTATTAGCAATGTAATGTTGAGAGTACAACTGGAGACTATAAGAACAGAATCGTGACAAATAGCACTACACATTGACAGCTGATTGATTTGTTTACTATAATCTTTGCTTACTTTAGCAAATTTATATCCGAGGATAGTATTTCCGAAGTTTTATAGAAACAAAGTATTAATTAGTAACGATCGGCACTGGTATCAGTTGTGGTACATGTAGTATTTGCGCGCCGTTGCAGGGGTGAACGCGTGGAGGTGTTAGTAGGCCAACGTTGACCAAAGACACCCTGTTTTAGTTTTGACATAGGGAGTCGATAATTATTATTCGTCTCAACTTTACATTGTAGCCGGGGGTTAGATACGGTTTGACTTTTACGGATAAGCCCCTGGAAAAGACTAACTAGTTTAGCCTCTCAGTTACGGTCAGTCACATTGCAGTCATAGGACCGTATTCTCGTTCGTATTTACACGCGTTTTTAAGCTTAAACATGCGTTTAACTTTGACTTTAAAACAATTCTCGAAAATTGTGTCTAACTTTAAACATGGGTATGGGGGTAGTAGTACGCGCTTTTAACTAAACTCGTGCACCAATTGTACGCCTTGAATGATTACTCAACCATGCCCGGTGCAAACTTACGTGCAGATCGTGTAGTCTTAAAAATGTACGTGCTTTTGAGGAATTCGGTCGATATCTATGGTTTGTAACCCATTTGGGCCACGATAAATTGAAAACCCGTATAAAGGGATCGCACGATTTTTGCGGAGTTTAAAATCTGGGTTTGTTAAACACGTCGTTTAAAAGATAAGCTCGCGTTTAATTTAGACACGAGTTTAGTAAGACATGGTTTTAAGTTAAAGCCATGTATAGTACGAGAATGCGGCCCAATCATAAGTTCATGTCAACATATGGTGAGTTCGGTAGGTGGGTAGGTCACCATATCAGCACAGATTATCAATCTGCGATTTCAGTCTGTGACCGCAGCTTCGATTTCACTGACTCCTCACCATTGATCAGTTCTTGTATTTACTGCGGCAAACGCCGCACGTAGGCCTCCCTGTCAAAAATAGTGTCGCTCTTGATCCAACCAACACATAGAGGTAATTTGCAGAATATTATCTATGAGCGAAACTTAGTTGGTTTATCGAAAGATTGATATAAAATATTCAGAAATAATGTTGAACAATTTAGGCCTATATGATCATGAGATTATTCACGCAAATGTAATTTTGTTGAATATAATTTATATTTATATTGTGTGAGAGTTGAGTAACGTAGCGGTGGGTGTGAGTGGTGCTTTTAACTCATTAAATTACGCTAAACTTGAATTGAGACTCGTAAGGTAATTAAGTTCCTTCTGTTTATATTTTCTTTAATTCGTAGAAGATATTACAACAAATAACGTTGAATCTTGATTTTCAACGAGGTCGTTTTACGCGCGATCTCTCACGGAGTTTAACATTTCCTTATTTTAAATATTTCATTCATAAAACTCAAGACATTCCTTGAGTAGCTATGTCGGGATGCAATCTGAATGACACGAAGAAGAAGGAGATTTCATCACAACTTTGTGAACGGTGTCTCTGGAAACTTCTGTAAAACGTGGTAGCTGCGACTTGCTTAAAGGCGTCTCAGTCCGGGTGTTAGTTTCAAAGATTCAAAGATCAGCAGCCAGGATGTGCTCAAACAACTATTCTTGGGAATCAAGTGTCACCGACATGATATCCACACTTAAATGGCAAAAGCCTTTAAAGCAGGCGCAAAATTACCAGGCTTACACTCATGCACAAAATTACACAGGGCCTGGCGGACTTAAACTGGCAAAACCACCTAATACAGCCTAATAGACAACTCAAAAAGACCCATGACTTATTCTACCAAAGACTTCTGACCAAGACCACGACCTATTCCAACACATTCTTCCTCTGGACGACCACTCCGACATACAATTATGGACACCGCAAACCATAATCCCTTCAAAACAATGATCCGGAACCACTTCAACGAGCACACAGCATCAACAAATGGAAACAGTCTACCCACCACAACAATCATTAGGTCATGTCATCAACTCTAGCGGGTTTTTAAATTTTTAATTTATTCATGGTATACAAATGCCAGCAAAACAGCACAGCTGATGACACTGGCTTACAAGTTACATATCATACATAGTAAAAATACAGAAATATATATATAGTACAGGTTTGTTGGAATCAACAAATATTTGGTAGCATCACTGCTGTCTCTACTACTACGTAGTTTCGTACAAAACACGTCTTGTCGTGTTGCACTCGTCAGGTAGAATGGTGAATGGTGATCATGGTGATGACACAATACAAGATATAATACGTTACGTTATAAGTTGGCACTTAGAAATGCATGGGCAAATATGAGCACTTGGCTACGCTCTGCGGAGCGAAAATCCACAACACAAAAAGTGCTTAAGGCGCAATGATGAAAAAACTATGATACAAAGTTCTTGAGCAAGAATTTACTTGCATGCCTACAGGCTGTGACGAGCTCATTACGTTTGTTTAGTGTACACATGGTGGGCTTACATATAATATAATATTTTTCCCACAGGCATAAGTTGCACCTATTGGTGGCGCTACTGAATGCTTTCGCCTGTTTGAGCACCTTCCAAGTTCTATATATATGGTCGAATCCAACGAAAAGTGTACACGTGATGTTCAGGCCTCTAATAAAATAATCTATATCTTGACAATTTTATTTTTGTGTTATACGTATCCGCCTCGATGAGACGGTTCGCGCCATATATAATATGACCAACTTAAATGCACAATTGGGCGTATACGAGCAATAAACCTGCTATTTTTTACCCTTTTTACAAAATAATTGTTAAGGTTTTTTGTTAGACATATAACCGTTTAGATGAAAACGAGCTTAAGCGGAATTCATTTTGCCTGTTTGATTGGTGGAGATCTCAAGAATGCCTCTTTTAATTTGTGGTTACTTTCGATCAATCCCTGAATTGTTGTGATTTTTTTTGCTGTGGTAAGTTTTGACGTTACCTACAAATACATGTTTGGGTAAATCTCATTTTCGGGGAAGAATTCGCCTGAGGTAGAGTAATTTGTGTTGTAAGAAAGCCTGAATATGTTAAATACTTAAATGCATTGTCCCCCCTTCAAGTCGATTTTTTGATAA
This sequence comes from Ophiura sarsii, assembly GCA_035610835.1. Lineage (NCBI taxonomy): Eukaryota > Metazoa > Echinodermata > Ophiuroidea > Amphilepidida > Ophiuridae > Ophiura > Ophiura sarsii. The sequence goes on along the minus strand of CM069447.1, from coordinate 56,314,570 downwards.
AGCTGTTAGAAATCTTAAAAGCTGAAACCATTAGTTTGGTAAAAAAAATGCATTACCTCCGAATACCTATTTAAAACACTGCCATTTTAATATAAACAAAGATTAGTGAATGATATCTATAGAATAAGCGAAGTATGATACAATGTACATGTGCGACAAGTTTTATCATTTTGAAGGCAACATTTTTTGAAATATCAGCAATAAAAGGCTGTATTCGTAGGCAAATTTGAAATATGAACTGTTACCTTCAAATACAAATAACGATACCGTGGTACTTCCCTTTGTTGTTACATACTTGTAGCGACTGGAATTAAGTAGAAATGTGCGCTGCGTTCGGCAAGCAACGGGGAAGTTTTGCATCAAACTTTCAGCTTTTGTATTAGTAACCTTTCACAAAATTCTGTACTTTGTGTACAAGTGCATCAATAATTATGTTGTTGTCTTAAAAGTTGATTATATAGCCTCCGTCTGTCTCAATCTTATTACTCATATTAGTGTAGTTTCTTATGCTATTCACGCAAAGACATCATCTGACAGTTGATTTAAATCGCAATGGGGGTGATTAATGTTTATATAAATATTCAGTGACAGCATCTCGTGCATGACTTCATGCTGTATTCGGAGGTAACATGTATATGTAGGCAACATTCAATAATATACACAGTGCATATTGGCCCTAAACTATTTTATTTTACATAAAAGCAGTGCGCAATCATACAATCTGACTGGATATATTATTATATTTATATTTGGAGGGGTAAAAAATAATATTCCTTATTAAACGAAAATGGGAGGTGTTGATTTAAATAAAATGCATGGTGTAATCACACTGTTTTTGCCGAGAACATATTTTTTGTTGGTGTTAGAGTGAATGAATGATATTTATATCCATAGATTACACGTTGATCGTCTGAAAATGGATACATTTAGACATAACATCCATGAAATTTCGGTTTCATTATCAATATTTTCATATTCCATTTTGTATTCGTAGGTAACTTATATATTAGTTAATGGGCTTGGTACAATTCCTGCATTGTTTGTCGCTTTCATTCGCACCTAATATTATGTAAATATTATGTAGGCATGTATAAGACGGGAATAATATTGTTTGGTGCGTAATATTGTTTTAAACCAGCTTGTCGATATGATCTATGCGTAGTTAACCAATTTCCCCAGGAATGGCAGAGCAGTGACTACTGAGGTACTTACTATTGGCCATTATTGTAGTTGTATTTGAAAATGGAATTAATGTGTAACAATATAAAATAACTTGCTTCATTTTTGCTCTGGCAGGTTGTGTAATGTCACCGAAACGTATTTTAAGTGAACAAGAAATTTAGTAAAACCTTTTCATTTTTTAAAGGTGTGAGGGAATCGAGGGTAGGCCTATTATACTGATTTCAGTCTTAAATTAAAAAAATGCTCATGAATAATGCTTCCGACATTTATTTCTTAGTGAAATTGAACTAAGCAGTGGTTGATTTAAAAAAAATCATAATGAAAGGCACATGCCCGACAATATCTCTGTCGTGGCAAAACTGATTAGATTAGTGTTGTTAAATCAAACAACATTGAATTTCTAAACATAAAATTCCTATTTTGTCTACATCTGACAAAATATATCATAATAGTGATTCTATGTCAAACGGGGCCTGCCTCCGGTTGAAACTCGATAAAGACTGACTATGTACGACATTCAGAATGATACAAATTCCAAACTAGGAAATTATATCTTAATTCTAATCTGACAACTGAATGTCTCAGTGCTGAAAGTTGTATGTGCTTTATTCCGTTGTGGACTGAAAGGCAAAATATTTGAATGTTCTAGACTTTGAACATGTTAGGCTCATATTAAACTTATATATATAAGGTCTGATATGAAATTATTTCAAAGTATATATTAAATTAATCAAAAAGCGATCTGGCTTTCGTGTTTAAAACAGCTATTCAAAATGATAACTTCCAGAAGACCTCACTTGCCTCCTTTATTTAGAACAAATTGAGGAAGGCAACCGGTTGTTTTATTGCTTAAAACAAATAACCTGACATTCAAGACTATGAATTACAGGCAAATCAAACTGTTTGCTTAAAGGAAACCGCTCGCTTTCTAATTAAAGATGGCTCGGTGAACTATTCAATAGTTGATTCGATCCAATACTTTGGATTCACACTGAAACTGAAACGTTCATTCTTAACATTCTAGAATGTCCTATATAATAAACAAAGAGTAATTTTAATTTTAATAGAACTTAAAAGTTCTATTAGATATTTATCCTCGCGACATGAGAGACCTAAAGAACTAACTACACACAGAATACATCAAGAACCACTAAACTTGTTAAGTAGAGATTACAAGGCTGAATGATCACGAGGCTGAATTATCAGATGTTTCTTAATTAAGTTTTTATCATGTTTAGTTTTAATGATGAACATGCTTTTTACCAAATTAGATCAGTAATTATATTAGTATTACTAGCGAGTTAATCGATTGTTTAACTATACCTTTACGAATTTTTTAACCCAGAACGATATGTATGTTATCATCATCTTGCCCCAAATCAGATGTTAAATATTACACACTTCTGACTGTTTTGTAGAAGTTAAACGCACATTCTTAATAATTGAAAGTCAAGCAAGAAAGACACTAACAAAATTGGATGATCAGATACGTTAGCATAATAAAACATTTTCTGCCATAATTATCATGTGTAAAAGGTTAACTCTATTCAATATGCCTTTAACATCAAGAATAATAACAGTATATGTCTATCATCACTAGTGAGGTTATTGATGCTTAGGGTGTTTTCTTTTATGTCTTAGAAATAGGAACATGGTTTTATATTAATTATTATTTTAATGTTTAATTGGTTAATCTTGCTGTTTTATTTAAATGTAGAATATTACGCAATTCTGATTGTTTTGTAAAAGCAGCGCTGAGTGCACATTTTTAAATCTCCTTATAAAGTCAATCAAGACACCATTTTGATACGACATTCCCCCTCACACGCGATTCAGGGCACAAAAAACTACGTCGAGTACATTTTGCCCTTAAACCTATGTCAAATCAACAAATCCAACTGTTCTTAGCAACGAAGTTGAAGTTGAGAACAAATGTGTTACCTACGAATACTTTGATTATTGCAATGTAAGCTACCGTGTTTTAAGTCTTAACATGTTTTTCTCTTATAGGAATGCTTAAAAATGTTGCCTGATATATTGTTCTTAATAAACCTTTTCAAAATTACAACTGACAGTTAGATATTGTATATTTTTTTCAACATTAAATTAACATTCTAGTATCTATTTAAAGTATACTACTGGGAATATGTTCATAATATTAGGATTTAAACATGTTTTAACATGTTTATTTAAAAAAACAAATATTGTTAACAGCCCTGCATAATTATTTCACCCCAAAATGTAACATAAATTAAGTAGAACATTAATTTATTACAGTTTTACTTCTCTTACCTACGTATACATTACATGTTACCTTCGAATACCAAATTTCCACATTCCTCTATGTACTTAGGTTTTGGGCGCATGCTCAAAATTCTAAATTTTACAGAAAGGGTCATTCCCCCTCTTTGAGGTACATGAAAACAAATATTCATTAAAATCATCTTGGTGAAAGTACACAAAGTGACTCAACCTCATGTTTCAAAGTATTGAGAGTCTGCAAATGCTACCTAACTGTGTGAATCTAAAATGTAAACAAAAAATGAGCACCTGGACAAATATGATCACTTTCTATCAGCATTAACATCTTCTGAATACAATACAATCACACATTTGAATGAAATATGTAAATAGGTGGAATAATCATCACTTGATCAGAATATGGTACTTGTATTTGTAGGTAACATTGAGAAGTGTACCTTCAACTTCATCATTCCGCCACGTGGTCAATTGGAGAGATTAGTGATGGCACTTTTTTTCCATACAAGCTTGATATGTTGACTTTGAGTTGGGAAAAGGAATAAGAGATTGAAGCATTTTGAAACTGGACCCTAAAAATCTAGCCGTGGACACTTTTCGTTGGATTCGACCATATACATAATATTATAAACAGCTAACATTGATTTAAAAGACGAATGACATATGGGATAGTTGAGTTGTAATATCTGCCAGTTCTTGTTTTTGGCTCCTGGTATTTTTTCTGGTTCCTGAGGGAATACGTTATTGCGGGTTTTGCAGGGAGCAGATGTTGGTGGCGCTCCGAATTGAGGAGCTTCTGGCCGAATTTCAAAACTAGTTGTTCCCGGCGGTCGCTAAGTTTATCAATACCTAATTCGAGGAGGACAGTGTCATAGTGTGCGTACCTACTGCCAATCATGAGTCGACAAGATCTTTTTTGCAGCATCTCAATATGCCCACTTTGCTCACGGGTGATGGATGGATGCCACACCGGGCAGGCATACTCGAGGAGCGGTCTAACATAGGTTTGATACACGGCCAGAATGTCCTCAACTGGAGCACCAGATCCTCTAAGGGCATACAACAAAAATAACCTTCTTGATGCTCTGTTGATCATATCAGTCACCTGCTTGTCCCACGGCTGTTTGACTGTCCGATTTATAATTAAAATTATGGAATAAAAAAAGATTACATAGTGGCCCAGTTATGGTTTGACCTGATTTAGGTAGCGCTAATGAATACGACTATACGGTGAAAATTTCACGAAAATTGTAGGAGCCATTTTTAAATTATCGGCATTTTCTACTTTACACACATTTTACATGTAACTCTATGGGAAATGTGGCCGATGAGGGCGCTGTTATAGTAAATAATAATATTCAAAGCTCTACTTCTCAGATATGGCACCTACAAATGTTCTGAAATTTCTACAAAATATGGCCAGTATATTCAGATACTTGAATAAGTTAAAACCGAACCGGGCCAGCAAGTTACGGTGTTCTCAGAATAAATCAGACACATTATGAGGGAGCAAACAGCCGTGGTCCCATTTTAAATTTGCCTGTATATGGACACCAAGGAGTTTTAAATTGTCGACAGGGTTAAGTGTTTCACCAGACAACATGTATGATGGATAAACGGAAAGATTTTTTGAATAAGAAACATTCATTATATGGCATTTGGATGGTTTGGGCAACATATCATTGCGATCGCACCAGGTACTTAATTCATCGAGATGATATTGGAGACGACCGTGCCTTTGTTGTTTAACATTGATTGTCTCACCCAGCGTGAGATCGTCCACAAATTTCCAACGCTTGTTACAAGTATCAGCAGCATCATTGACAACTATTGTGAATATGATTGGGCCACATTTGGTACCCTGTGGTACTCCACATGTTATGGTTGTGGGATCTGATATGTGACCGTTCAGCTTAACACACTGATTGCGGTTTGAAAGAAAGCTGCAGATAGTTGGTATTATGGACGGTCTAACGTTGGACTCAACAATCTTACGAATGGCAACGGTATGATTTATGCGATCGAATGCTTTGGTAAAATCAATTGCGCACAACGTAGAATAATTACAGGGAAGTTCGAGATCACTTAAGACATCATCAAGCATATCAACCAGATAGTGTGTGGTGGAAATATTTTTAACATTGCCATACTGCCGTGGATCCAACATTGGCTCAAAATCTTCCTTTAGCCATTTGGAGAGAAAAGATTCAAAAACCCGAGCAAGAATTGGCGTCAAGGCAATTGGACGCAGCTCGTTAGCCGTTTTTGGCTTGAAACTTTAGGTACAGGTATTATGGTTGTAGTTTTCCATACATATGGAAATACCCCCTCTTTGAGGCATACATTGAAGATTTTTGTGAGAGGTATGGCAATCTCAAAAGCGAATTCCTTGATAAGCTTGATAGGGATATCATTTGGGTGACCAGATTTTGAAGCATTGAGCTTCTTAAGTTCTTTAAAGACTTGTCTATTGGTAATTTCCGGTGGTGGCTCACAGGGTAGGTAGCAAGGAAGCTGATTCAGATCCAAAGGTGGTAACGAAGTACAAATTGTGGAAAAATGATTACATAAATTGTTGGCTTGCTCTCTTACTGTTACTCCACTGATTTTGCCTTGGTTTTATGGCCGACGCGTGATTGCTTTGATATTTTTGTGCCATTTTCCTGGTTCGGCGTTTTTTAGCCCATCAACTTTGTTTTTATAAAAGTTACGTTTAGCCCTCTTTATTTCTGACGCAACATTTGATTTCAGTTCACTGTGCTTTCTCAAGTCACCTTGAATGTAGGCCTTTTGGCGTTTTTTCATAAGCAATCGGATAGCATCATTCATCCATGGTTTATCGTTTACTTTGCGAATAACAGTTTTACTGGGGAAGTGTGCTATGTATTTCTCTTTAAGCACATTTTCAAGTGTCTCGGCCATTGCACTTCCTCCAGAAAGCTCATTTATATCATCCCAACTTTCTTTGGTTATCCATTGCCCAAATGTTCTAATACATGAATCACGAAGTGGTCTAACAGTAAAGCTGCAAGAGGCTGGTTTGGGTAATTGGTTGACTGGATCGATAATGATAACACAGTGATCACTTTTCCCCAACGGGGAATGCTCTTTTGGAGGATTATAAAGATCACCAACATCAGTGAGGATTTTGTCTAAAATGCTGTTTTTCCGAGTGGGAAATTCAATAATCTGCTTGAGAGTAGTCTGTATTTCAAGCATGTCAGTGTTAAGAGCATTAAAATCACCCAAAATAGCAAATGCAGCCTCACTGTCACGACCACGGATTTCATCAACTGTACATACAATATGGTCACACAAGAGGTCATGATCAGGATGCCGTTGATGTGGATAAGGATAGTAAACACAAGCAATGTACAAACATGTTCCAGCACTTGAGGGTAAGGGCATTTTCAACCAGATCAGTTCAAGATTACTAGGTATGTCAATATAGTTCACTGTTGAGCACTGCAAATGTTCCTTAACATAGATGGTGACTCCTCCACACTGCTTGTGTGTTCTGTCATTGCGGATTAGTTGGTATCCGGGGACATGACATAGGCTTGAATCACTTGGTAGCTCAGCATAAAACCAGGTTTCTGTTACGGCAGCCAGGTCAACATTATTGGTGTTTAGAACCATAGAAAATTCATCAATCTTATTTTACAAAGATTGAGCATTGGTTAGCAATAATCTCGGGAGTTTAGCATTGGGATCTGTTGGGATTTTTTGTTTCTTTAGCGTACGCAAATTATCATGGTTCACACCTCTTTGGCCATGAATAATAGTCCAAGGGCGGTTGGTTAGTTCAACAACGGAGATGGTATTTATCCGTTTTTTACCTCGTTTCTTCCACCTTCGCCTTCTTTTTACCTCGTGGAAAGGACAGGGGCGTCGTAGCAGTTTTAGTTTAGCAAGGTGTGTACATAATGATTGAGATAGGCCACATTCAGTCTTGGTTTCAAGGCCGGGTATAGATGGTGTGACCGGTGACGTCAAGTATTTACAAATGGGACACCCTCTGTTGATTCCCGCCAGGCAGAATATACAGTAAAGTTAATGAAGACAACATGAAATTTCTTTCTAATGAATTGTAAAACTCATTTTTGTTGTTGTTGTTGTGAAATGCGATAGCTTATAGCATTCCTAAGCAAGTTTAAAGACAGTTTTTGATAACAATTTGCTGTGACACCATAATCTAGTTAGAAAACCTGATCTGGCCTATGTAAACTATAGGAACTCTTGCCCGGTGTGTTTTGTCTCAAATCAACAGAGGGCGTTCTAAATGTAAACAACGGTCACCTCATCTATAGTTGTTTCATGTCTTTTCAGATAATCGGAGCTGTACACAATCCGGTCAATGACAGGTTTTGTATCACTGTTATCACGGTTATTGACGTTTGAATAATCGGAGCTGTACATAATCCGGTCGATGACAGGTTTTGTATCACTGTTATTGACGTTTGGATTACTATCGATTGGGTTTGTATTACATGTAGGACTGGTAAGGATTATAGGCAAGTCTATCAAACATGTACGTACCCAGTTGGTTGCAGTATCCAAGAGACAGAGAATATAAATTATCCATAAAATGCAGCAAACCAATGAAATATAATTCCTTGGTGTTGTCATGGTGATTCTATACCATTACAGCAAATCCACAGTACAAAAATAGAGGTAGACAGACAACGAAGTATAGCGAAATAACGAAAAATTGTGTAGGACCGATGTGCAGAGCTACCGCAAGGTGCTGGCATCATCGAAGCGTGATGCGGATATTCCGTTTTGCTGGAGTAACCTATCCAGATCCAGATCCAGATCCAGTTTGTGGTAGATTGTCCAACTTATTCTTAACGGCGTTCTATTTTCTCCATAAAGAAATTAGCAAAATCATTAGCGAGTTTTTTTTCGCTTTCAGATGATGGAAGTACCCTATCAGCGCCAGATGAGCACAACTTGTCAACTTCGCCATGTTGGCGGCGATGGTCAAGGCCAGCAAGCTTCGTCTTATGATAATTAGACTTAGGCCAAACAAAGAAGATTGTCTGTCTCAGAAGCCCGCCCGCATTGGTATGTGAAATGAGCTACGGCGCGTAGGTCTACGCGCTGAGGCCTAAACATTTTTGTTTGTTTTTGGTTGTTGATTTTTTCCAAAATATTTTTTTTTAAAAGGTCTCTGTAAGCTTAATAATAATAATAATAATAATGGCATTTATAATGCGCCGTCAATCTAGGTAAAACTATTCCGAGGCGCAAACATATAAAACAAAAATACAAATTAACATGAAAAATACATAAACAAGGATGATGTGCATATACATGTACATATGTATAATACAAAGAAATCAATTATAAACTGAGTCAAATAATCTTGTTTTTAACAAGTTCTTAAAAGAGTCAAGTGAATCACAGCATCTTAAATTATAAGGTAGTGAGTTCCAGAGAGTTGGTGCAGCAACCGAAAATGCGCGATCTCCAAATGAAGAAGTAGTCCGTGGAACAACAAGTAAAAGTTTATCAGTGGACCGGAGAGTACGTTTTGGATGATATGGTACAAGAAGATTAGCAATATATGTTGGTGAAGTGCCATGCAAAGCTTTCCAAGTTAAAAGAAGAAGTTTAAAATGAATTATTTCGCGAACAGGAAGCCAGTGGAGATCTTTCAATATTGGAGTGATATGATCGAATTTCCTTGTCTTTGTGAGAACGCGAGCAGCTGCATTTTGAGCAAGTTGTAGTTTGTGAAGTAAGTGATCAGTGATGCCAAAAAGAAGAGAATTGCCATTGTCAATACGAGAAGTTATAAGAGCATGGACAATAGTAGCTGCGGTTTCAAATGTTAACATGTTAAGCTTGAATTAGCAACAACAAAAAGAAGAAAATCGCATACCTCATAGCCTTTTTTTCTAATTTTTTTAAAAAACAAACAAAAACGCACAGCACTTACCTTTTTTGCCAAATGTTTCTGAGACAGACCTTCTTCTTTGTTTGGCCTTAGCTTTGATTAACAGATCTTAGTAAGACCGGACTTCACATAATTCCACACACAACGACGTTTATCTTGCTTTGCCTTTCGCAGATCATCGGGAAACTATGGTGCATGCGGTCTCACAATAATGCGCTTTGTTCGATCAAGACGATCAAGAAGTTTCGACATAACATTGTCAAATTGTGTGGTGAGTGAGTCTGTATTTCTCATTGGCGAAGAGATCAGTGATGACGACTGCTTTAAAAGCATCCATCTGAATATTGCACAACTTGCTACACCTCACACTAATTTTCTTGGTGACAGGTGGACGAGATATTGAGCTGGCATATAATTGCAGCCTGGTCAGATGGTAAGCTTGCATCCACTTTGGTATCGGATACAATAGATATTTCAACTTGATTGTGTCTGGATCAATAGCTACGTCCATATGCTTATTAAAGTCCCCACCAATAACAACTGGGTAGGAATTAATTGCACGGTTCTTTTTCTAAGTTCTTTTATCCTGGCAAATGTATCATCATCTACACGATGAAGGCTTTTATTTATCCGATAGGCTTTCCTGATGTTGAATAGCACTTTTCTACTGTACGATAAAGGTCGCATTGTTGTGAAAGTAAATAAGTGATTGCCTCGATTTAAGTAACTGACCAACTGACCACGGTCATTTAGCTATAAGCGTTATTAGCGCTAATAACGCTAATAGCGTGCTACACCTACTTCACTTTTCGTTAGCGTCCACCCGCTAATGGACGCTAATAAAGCTAATACGATAAAGGTCGCATTGTTGTGAAAAGTAAACAAGTGACTGACCAACTGACCACGGTCATTTAGCTAATTAGTGCTAATAACGCTAATATATAGCGCGCTACACCTACTACACTTAGGTTTTGTCATTAGCGTCCATATCGCTAATGGACGCTAATAACGGTAATAGCGCGCTACACCTACTACACTTAGGCTTTTCTCGTTAGCGTGTATCCCGCTTATGGACCTAGCGGTATTAGCGCGCTTCACCTACTACACTTACGTTTTGTAGTTAGTGTCCATCAAGCTAATAGACGCTAATTAACGCTAAATGGCGCGCAGTGGTGCCCGGTGCTCCCCTGAAATATCCCCGTCGGTAAACTTGAGCTTCCGTCGGTAGATTTGCGATTTCTACTATGCGATTTTTCAGCTGTTTTTGAGGACAACGTCATAACTATCGCCCCCCTCCCTCCCAACTGATCAAAATTTCAGCTGAGCTGCTGACGGGAAGAGAAAAAAATGGGCACTTTTACGATTTTTTTTATCGATACATCATACCTTTCGTCGGTTACAACTATACCGTGCCCCCCCCCCCCATTTCCAAAAGCTGGGTACACCACTGATGGCGCACTACACCTACTACACTCAGGTTTTGTAGTTAGCGCCCATCCCGCTAATGGACGCTAATTAGCGCTATTAGCACTAATAACGCTAATAGCGCGCTACACCTACTGCACTCGGGTTTGTCGTTAGCGTCCATCCCGCAAATGGACGCTAATTAGCGTTATTAGCGCTATTAGCGCTAATAGCGGTAATAACGCACTACACCTACTACACTCAGGTTGTGTCGCGGGATGGATGCTTATTAGCGCTAATAGCGCGCTACACCTACTACATACTCAGGTTTTATCGTTATCGTCCATCCCGCTAATGGACTAATTTGCATAGTATGAGTTAAAGTGGTTCGCTATCTCAAATGGATCAGCGATGGCAGTATTCTTGACATTGAAACGATGTTGGAGGTTTGGGCCTACCATGTCGATCAGACGAAGGCCCACGCTAAATTTTGTGGCAAGACTCCTGGTATCGTAAGAAAACATCGGCAACATACACACACACTGGATTGAACGATAAAAAATGCGTCCCGGCATCCGTCTTGAAAAAGCCGTATATTCTCTTCTATACAGGTCCGTCCCTAAAAAAGGGTGCACATGTTCCGCGTCATTGCTCTCATTGAAGTTACTCAGTATTTGACTGAAATATTCATATAATGATGATATTAAACTTTAAAGATAATTTAGTTGGATTTCGAATGCCGTTGGTTTGATTGTAATTGTTCCCGGTAATTGCTCTTCCCAATCCAACGATATGCTTGATCAATCACAAGTACTCAAAAACGGCTTGTGCCACTTTTGAAGGAAAACAGATGCTTGTGGAAAGTGTCATTATCTCATAACTTGATATAGATTCATCAGGATTGTTCATAAATATGTAATACATTTTTCTTTGATGAATCAAATAAGTCGTACTTACTAGTTACGTTTCGACTCCTTACTGAGCTGGAGTCTTCATCTGACTGGCAACCTTATGTTATGACGCTGTTTGTTATAAATGTTTATTGATGTATATAATCTAGAATCACTGAAATAGTCGCAAGAGTACTTAATCGATCTGTTTTCTCAATACGTGGCCAGTTCGTCGCTTCCACGGAGTAGAGCACATCTCTTGTTTATTCTTGCAACGCCTGTTATTTATCGTGTTATAGTCTATGTTAATGGCGTGTTGATTTAATAAATAATTTTTGAATGTACGTAATTGAGTTATCATGTGTTCCATTTGTATGCCAAGCGAGTCAGCTATAACCTACACAATATATGGTGAAGCAACGCTTGGTCTCGGGCCTCGAATTTCCGTGTGGGCGATGGACTGGACCCTGTTTTCGCCATTAAACAGGTATGTTTGTAATAAATATTGTATAATAATTTAGTGATTCTAGAGCAAATAAAATGTGTCATTGTCATAATGGTTGTTGAAAACCTTGTTAAAAACGTGTAAATGTAGTATAATGTAAATGCGGTCTGTATGTATATTACATGCGAAGCGAAAGACCTTGGTTTGTTTTCTTCAATTCAAATGGTTGTCACGAAACGCCGTGTTTATTGGAAATGCATTTATAGTGCTGTAATATCATGTGTAGAAACCCACCGTCGGTCATTTTGTTTGTAGTATAGTAGCATGTTATTTAGATTAAAATTCTTTACAAATAGTAACCACGCGATGTTTATCAGAATTTAAAACCGTCAAATATTCGCGCCAATTCTTTTGTGTCCATGAAAGCTTTTGTGTTCACGGATTAATGCCATATTGGAAGACAGCTGGTGGCTACGAGCTTAATGTTTTGAATAGGAGTATTATACTCTTGAAATTGTTTACGATATCGTGTGCAATAAAGTTGTACGAGGGTAAATCTTTATACTGTATCAGGGGTGTGCCAGTGAGCTTGCCGATCGGGTCCACTTTTAAATTAAAATTTGGTCAGCATAGAACTGGTGGCGCTATACTGATCAGGCGTGATTGTAGCAGACGACACGACGCTGGCCACGCGTCTCTCAGACGACCTAATATGACAACGGGAGTGCACTATTTTGAATTATTTGTAAAGTCATCGCCCGGTTAACGATGACAATTCTTCTAATTATGATGAATTTGTCAAAATGATAAGATTAACATTCGCGATTACGTGTTATTCACCTTATTCGTTACGTATTCAACATTTAGGTTGCGCGTGGCCACCGTCGTCTGTGTAAATCCACAACGCCCTTAAACCTATGCTGACCAAATATTACGTTAAACCTGGTTAAACACTGTTAAACGCGTTAAACGCCGGTCACCGACACATTCCGATGATACCATAATTTATGTAATTTATGCAAACGGCACCGTTTTCGCTACGTGTGTTAGTATAGGACTTTCCTATCCCAAAATTAATAGTATCCCTGTGTATGATGTAATATATTTTTGAAGCAGATAATTGTTGCCAAATTGATCGATACGAATCTATTGTTGTGTTCATGCTCGTTAACTGTTATCTTTGTGTCGAAAAACGTAAATCTAGGCGAAAAATGCGGTAGTCGTTGGCACCTTCATAACCGTGTAGACTTTCATGAGCATTATCTCCTGTGAATTATCCCAGCTTGTCTTGCTGTTTTAATGTAAATATAAATAATTAATTAAATATAATTATGTCAATGATAATTTTTAATATTTTAAAAATAAATTTTAAAACTCATGTTCATTCAAATGTATGCAACGTTGACGGATTTGGATAGTTTTAGTGTGAAATGTTGTAAATAATTATGCCCATCTTTCGTACTCAAAACATTTGTGCATTTTGCCTCTTTTGGTTTCAAAATTTAATTCATGGTTTTTATGCGCACGAATATTTTGCACTCAAAATAAATGACGTTTCATCAATTTGTATAGTGTGTTCAATTTAAAAGTTTTAGAAGGTTAGTGACATGACCTCTACTTACACAACAGTTGTCTAATTGTAATTAGTCATTTTAATATGTACTTTTGGAGGTTGCAAACTGTGGCAATGTTAATGATGTCATTAAAATTCTTATTTTGCAGACTTTGGAATTACCGTACTGGGACAAGTTTGTATTATATATTTTATGTATACTCAATTGAAGGTATGTACAATTTATTGTTCTTTGGTGCAATATACATCTTCGGCAACTGAAGAAATAACAGTGTTGATTAAATATATGTTCATAAAACAAAATTATATTCCTGTTTTGGATGGTGTGAGAATCCTTGGAGAGGTGGCATCTATAGATCTCCTACATTTTTAGTTTCGGCGTTAGAGTTTATAAATTTCCTGGGTTTCTATTACCAATATAGAATTCCTTATGTGTGATTAGCGGTGGCAGCGCATTATTTTTTATTTGTGGCATTTTAAAAAGGACGCCATTTTATATCTACGTTTTTACATGTCAGTCAAGGTCATATTTCTGGAAATATGTCGGGCCCAAGCGGTTAATGCTAGTAATGTCGGACTAGAAGGCCAGAGAATGAAAATTTCTGATTATATCGTTGGTTTATATGTATTGTTGTAAATGCTAATATTTTCAATTTTGGAAATGCTGTTCTTGCCATGAAATTAATTCAAAATGTATGCCATTGAGACGAGTATATTGCTATATACTCAATGCATGTTCATTTAATTCACAGTGCTATGACATGTTACGTGTATCTACCAATATATACCATGTTAACCTCGCAATCTACCAGATATGCAGTATGCCATTTCAACTAACATCATCAATTAAGGTGGGCAATCTATTTTAATTATATACATTTCATGGAACTTCATCGTCATTTTTACTGCAAGTCAACGTGATACAAATTATTGAATGTGCAATATTAATTAGATAATAAAACATATTTTGGTCATCATTTTATATTGTAACTATATGCGGAGATATTATGCAATGATTATTGTTTTGTACATGGATTAGTTTGCAACGGTGAATAGATACCTTTGGTTTAACTACGATTCATGAGACAAGTTGTAGGAAGTGTTATATACTTATTGCTTCGTTTTCGTTGCGTTTATATACCCTCGATACTAGGCAGGAGTAGAGTGATAATTTATCTGTGGATATTTCGTTAGTTTATAATTATACTCTCGATCAGAGCACAAGATAAAGAGATTTTGATTTATATGAGATTTGTGAATATTTTAACGAACTTTAGCGTGGTTACGCGTGAGAATTTTGCAATCGTAATATATAAGTTTCAGAGTTAAGACTTATGATGATGGCAAACATTTTCATTGTTTGTGACATTTAGGCCAGGAGATTGATATTAATCATTGTGGAGGTGTATGTTATGATGATGGTGATATTATGTTAAATGATATACTTAATGATAATTAAAATATTTATGTATTTGTTTACTGATGCTACGGAACCCTTGTTTGAGTTTATATTCCAGAGTTGGTGGGCCGGTGTTTGTGGTTTCTACATATACGTGTTCTTCATGATTGGTACGTCGAGGGCTGGTGTGCAGAAGGGAATCTTTCGATCATGACGTAGGATTTCCACCTGAACTTTGGCTTGATAACCATCCCATGAGTGTATGGTCGAATCCAACAAAAAGTGTACCCGTGATGTTCAGGCCTATAATAAAATAATCTATATCTTGACAATTTTATTTTTGTGTTATACGTATCCGCCTCGATGAGACGGTTCGCGCCATATATAACATGACTAACTTAAATACACATTTGGGCGTATACGAGCAATAAACCTGCTATTTTTTACCCTTTTTACAAAATAGTTGTTAAGGTTTTTTGTTAGACATATAACCGTTTAGGTGAAAACGAGCTTAAGTGGAAATCATTTTGCCTGTTTGATTGCTGGATATCTCAAGAATGCCTCTTTTATTTTTTGTTACTTTCGATCAATCCCCTGAATTGTTGTGATTTTTTTCGCTGTGGTAAGTTTTGACGTTACCTACAAATACATGTTTTGATAAATCTCACTTTCGGGGAAGAATTCGCACGAGGTAGAGTAATTTGTGCTGTAAGGAAGCCTAAATATGTTAAATACTTAAATGCATTGTCCCCATTCAAGTCAATTTTTTGATAAAGCTGTTAGAAATTTTAAAAGCGGAAACGATCGGTTTGATAAAAAAAATGCATTACCTCCGAATACCTATTTAAAACACTGCCATTTTAATATAAACACAGATTAGTGAATGATATCTATGGAATAAGCCAAGTGTGATACAATGTACATGTGTGCCAAGTTTTATCATTTTGAAGGCAACATTTTTTGAAATATCAGCAATAAAAGGCTGTATTCGTAGGCAAATTTGAAATATGAACTGTTACCTTCAAATACAAATAACGATACCGTGGTACTTCCCTCTGTTGTTACATACTTGTATCGACTGGAATAAAGTAGAAATGTGCGCTGCGTTCGGCAAGCAACAGAGAAGTTTTCCATCAATCTTTCAGCTTTGTAAGTAACTTTTCACATTAATAATATGTTGTTGTCTTAAAAGTTGATTGTATATAGCCTCCCTCTGTCTCAATCTTATTACTCCTATTAGTGTAGTTTTTTATGCTATTCACGTAAAGACATCCTCTGACAGTTGATTTAAATCGCAATAGGGGTGATTAATGTTTAAATAAATATTTAGTAACAGCATCTCGTGCATGACTTCATGTTGTATTCGGAGGTAACATGTATATGTAGGCAACATTCAATAATATACACGATGTATATTGGCCCTAAGCTATTTTATTTTACATAAAAGCAGTGCGCAATCATACAATCTGACTGAATATATTATTATATTTATATTTGGAGGGGAAAACATAATATTCCCTTATTAAACGAAAATGGGAGGTGTTGATTCAAATAAAATGCATGGTGTAATCACACTGTTTTTGCCGAGAACATATTTTTTGTTGGTGTTAGAGTGAATGAATGATATTTATATCCATAGATTACACGTTGATTGTCTTAAAATGGGTACATTTAGTCAAAGCATCCATGAAATTTCGGTTTCATAATCAATATTTTCATATTCCATTTTGTATTCGTAGGTAACTTATATATTAGTTAATGAGCATAGTACAATTCCTGTATTGTTTGTCGCTTTCATTTGCACCTAATATTATGTAAATAGTAAGTAGGAATGTATAAGACGGGAATAATATGGTTTGGTGCGTAATATTGTTTTGTTATGCATAACGTTAAACAAAACCATGTTCAACTGTTCTAAATTTACAAATTAAAATAATAAGGGATTGTTTTAGGCTAACGGTAGACTGCATGGTATAATTCTAGCCTCACAAATTATAGCCTACGACCCTACGTCCTACACATCATGCATTCTAATTTCATAATACGGCAACATTTTCACATTGAATTTTCAATATTTCTGAATAAATAAAATAATTCAGTGTTTTGTTATGCATAACGGTAAACAAAACTAGTTCAACAGGAGCATAGACCCTCTGAAAAAGATAAACCAGCAATATAAAAAAAATAAAAGTTTGGATTTTTTTAAAATAGATTTTAAAAATAATAATTGAAATACAAATTAAAATACTAAGAAAGGAATATTTTGACTCTCAATATTGCAATAATGGGTTTGCTTGTCTAGATCTCTTACTGTAAAAGTCAATATTTTTCGCGATAAGATATTTTCACAAAAATGGTCATAACAGGCATTTCGCGATTTTCAACATTTGTGAACAAAACGGTTAATAATTAATAATAATCATTTTCGCGTGTTTATATTTTCGCGGTTGAGGATTGATTCGCGAAATTCGCGAAAATAAAAAAATCGCGACAATTTCTACTTTTACAGTACATTGAACAGGGTGTTTTCCATCTCATTTTATGCCTCAATTATGTAACAATGTGCTAATTGGAATGTAAAATTCACTAAAATGTCATTTTAGCGTGCTGGCTGGCCCATGGAACTCCTTACCATGTACCCATTTGCCATCAACCTGTTTGGCACAGGACAGTTTATATTTATCCATGGTATGGTAGCGCTGCATGCATGGAGATGGGCAGAGAGTCTTCAGACAGGTATAGCATCTAAAGCATGTCTGGTGGCGTTTCTTGGTGCGATCCGAGCACACCTCGCAATCGTGGTAGAGTTGCTTGTTCCCACCTGGATTTGGAATTACTTCCAGGAAGTGTTGACATGTCCTTCGAGGTTCCATGTTGTTTGGGCCATTTCTTGTGCCAAGTCCTGGGCCACGTCTCGAGTATCCATCAAATAAGCCTGAAATGACGCTCAGACGGAATTTATTCCTGTTCACGACAGTGTCCGGATGATGAAGCTTGTATATGATGAGTGCGTTGCAAAAGCACACCTCTATCATTGCAAACACTACCTTTTTCCACCATTTCACTGTTTTGTGGACGTTCAGATTGTACCACATGGACCGTCCGCCAAGTCCAATCCTCGCATGTATCGCGTGTACATTTCTACAGCCTTCGGGTTTTCCCTCACTTGCCAGCCAGTTGCCTCATTTCTGCACCGGGTTCTTTTTTGGAATGTTTGAGTGTTGTGGAGGGTCGTGATTAAATTGACAGTATTTCTATCCATCCACGTTATAAAGGTGCACTCACCAGATTGGGCTGTTACTGGAGGATCGGTCTTTTTTGGTTTTGCCCGTTTTATGACGTCAGGTGTGCCAACCCTGTTGCGTCTCAGTGTGCCACATGCACCCGTTCCCCTGAGTGCCAAATCTTCATAAAGAGTTTTTGAAGAGAAATAATTGTCCATAAACATATGATGCCCTTTGTCAAAGACACCTGCTGATTCCATCAAATCCCATGTGATCCAATGGACCGCGTCTCGTCCATCTTGGTTCTGAGTTCTTGGATCTGGCGTGCGTTTCTTCCCACTATAAATGTTCCAGTTATATACATAACCAGTAGAAGCATCGGCCAAGCTCCATACAGTGATTCCAAACCTGTGTGGTTTATTGGGGTTCTACGTGATTAGGCATGACGTTCCAGAAAATCCGATAATAGTTTCATCACCTGAAAGTGGAACCCCAAGTTCAAAGTTCCTCTGCCATGCATCGATGCAAATATCAATCATCTCGCGACATTTAAAAAGTCTGTCATATTGCGGATTGTCTCGTGGCAGCATATCCTCATTGTTGGCGCAGTGGAAGAAGGATAGGATCAATTGGAACCGATCCCTACTCATTATCTTCTTGATTCCAAGATCAAGGAGCTCATTGTTGGACAAGTACAGTTCATAAGTAGGGAGGCGAACCAGACCCATGTACAATATAATGCCGAGAAATGCACGCATATCTTGACTATCGACGGCCTTCCACTTCCTCGCTCTGCTACACCTGGGTAAATTATCTCGTCCTCCTTTCTGCTGGAAGTAGGCCTACTGGTCTGCATATCTGTTGGTTTCACGAACTATCATATTAATAGCGGCAGGGGGCAGTAGTGATGAAAATATCTCGTAGGGTGTTGCTTCAGGATCAGTCAGAAGAGGACATGCAAGCTGATCTAAGACCGGGAAAAATGCAGGGTCACGGAATACATCATCAAACGGATCTTGTGGTACTGGTGCAGCTCGTTGAGGCGGCACCCAGTTTCTTGCCATGCGGGCTAGAGGAAGACCATCATTGTCGTCAGAATCATCATCATCTTCATCACTCCCATTACCAGCTTGAGGAAGACCATCGTCAGAATTGTCGTCATTGTCGTCGCCACCATCATTCTGAGAAGCATCATCATGAGAAGCATCATCATCATCAGTGCCATTTCCAGCTTGAGGAACACCATCGTCAGAATTGTCTTCATTGTCATCCTCGTCGCCACTCTCATTCTGAGGAGCATCCTGATCAAGATAAAAAAGAAAGAAAGAAATGCAATGAATAAAAATAATAAATGTGACCATCTATATTATTGCTGGAGATTTTCATTTTGTGTTCAAGAAACTGGAGGTTTCATAACAAAACCAGTACTGGAGAATGAATAGAAACAAAAATGTTAAATGGTACAGACAAATAGAACACTATTGGGTTTTTCCCTCAAGTTAGCAAACTATAGGTCGGCCAGACCTGATAATAGAACACAATAAACATTATTTTAGGCGACCAAACAATTGTTTACGATTTTTTTTTTTAATGTTGAAAAATCACCAAATATTTCAGATTCAAAATTTTAAATAAAAAATATATTGATTTATACCAGCATGTTTTAAATGTTCAAATGTGTATCTATTCACCTGCTTCCCCGTCCACTCAAAACCAATAAAATGTAAAAAGATGAATCCCAAAATAAATAAATAAAATGAAGCAAACTATGAAAATAGAATAAATTATAAAATACAAGGGGGAGGGGTCTGTCATTTTCTTTCATAGGGGTGTTTGGGGGCCAATGTGCTATTTACCGTCGTCATCATTTTTTTATGACACCCTAAACGAAAGACCCACAACTTGATGATTGATTAATGTTATGCCCCCCCCCCACACACACACACACAAATGTCAATGTGGATATTAAATTATTCAAAAATAAAATGAACACAAATTATGAAAACAGAATAATTTGTAAAAAAAATTAATAAAACAATAACAAATAATTATCAATAATTTCAAACTATTCCCTCGCCTACTATGTGACATTAAAATGTATGCACGGCACTGTGCGTCTGTTGTTTTGGAATGCAGTCCATCACAAGATGGCTTTCAACATTTGCCCGAACGCTCAGGGCTGGAAAATTTCAAAGCAAACAACATTTCCCTCCATCGTAACAGCATAATTTCCCAGGAATGTGATTTCCCAAATTTCTATTTTTCCAGGCCTGAAATTTGTAAAATAATGGGAGCAGGCGCTCAGATTAGAGCTAACATTTTGACCCCCTCCCCAATATTTCTTGCAAAAAACTAATATAATAATAACCCCACAGGATGATTGACAGCCCACTAAATAGCCTAGCCCTAGGCAACCTGGCCTCATTATAATTATGACCTCTACTAAATGCATTGTAATGTAATACATCCCTACTACAAGTCATAGCAACTACACAGTATTATTTACACTCTCCTCAAACGATGACAATTTATTTATTTATTTATTTGGAAAACACTTTCAAAACAGCGGCACCCACCCGAAGGTGGTGCATCCAAAAGAATAAGAGTAAAATACACAAAAATACAAGGTACAATATTAAACATTTTTGCAAATTCGTTTATGTAAATGCAGAATAAAACGGGAGACAAAACACAACCTTGCTTCAGTCCTTCATCAATTTCAAAAGAGTCAGTAATAATATCCCCAAATCTAACATTACATAAAACATTATTATACAAACTATCAATAATATTCCAAACTTTACCACGAATACCAATATTCCACGCAACCGATAGAAGACCATCTCGCCATACTGTATCGAAAGCTTTACGAAAATCCAAGAAAGCAAGATGGTTAGACTTTTTCTCGGCTAGTCTAGTGGTTGTAATGCTTTTAAGCAATGATAACAATAAACAACATCATTCCACATAGACAGTTATAGATCGTGATCATAGTTCAATAGGCCCAATCATGTGTGAAAAGGTATCAGGGTATTATAAATAGTACACAGAAACCAAGGTTCATTATAAAAGAATAGAGATTGAGCCTCAGTTGCATGACACAAACGAACGTTGACCTGTGTGTACTTGTGTTAGCATGACGGCGCGGCGGGACGATATCGATCTATCTGTCTATTATAATTTATAGGAACCAAATAATAAAAATATCCCGGTAGGCCCTTCCCTCAATCAATCCCTTGTTTATACCTTTTACATCATGTACATTGAAATCGAGCTTCCTTTGTTGCCGAAAGAACATTTTAGAGTTCCGAGTTTCACCCAATAACACTAAATATAAACAGTCGCTTTTTAACAAAATAATAAGAAATACAATTTTATTATTATATAGGCCTACCTGGTTTATATCGTCATCACCAGTGCAATCTTTATCATCAGTTTCATCGTCCGAGATTTCCATCTCAGAAAAATCTTCGTCTCCGCTGTCATGATCGGCCATAATTTCAAGTAACGCTTCATCAGCGCTTTTTAATTTCTTCTTAGGTGGCATCTTTGTCCGATGATAAACAGGAGATGGGATGATTGAATGATAGTTTTACTATAAATATTATGTCGATGTGTGCGTGTTGCGAAGGAAAACCAAAATGGTGCCGTACATGAGATACATTTCCCTAAATTACCACAACTTTTCTTTGCTTCGAAACGCTATTACCCAATCGATACCTCTATTGTGTACGTTATCGTGCGTGGAAATTCGTCTTTTTCGCGTTTTGCCGTAAACCATTTTTTAAAACTGAAATATCTCGAAAATCTTCAATATAAAGTGTATCCGATTTTTATATTTTTGAAATATCAAAACACCTATTGATGTTGTCTCGAGTTTCTATATCATTCTGCGCAACCAGTCAGTGGGTAGAGGCCGGTAAATATCACCATTCGATTTAGGCTCATTTGGGCGACTGTGGACGCCCGCCGCTATATATCATGTTTTGAACGGGCGGCTGTGCTCGCCCGCCGCATCGAAAGGGTTAAACCAGCTTGTCGATGTGTCGTTATGTCGATGTTGTCGTTTATGCGTAGTTAACCAATTTCCCCTGGAATTGCAGAGCAGTGACTACTGAGGTACATAATATTGGTCATTATATTGTAGTTGTATTTGAAAATGGAATTCATGTGTAACAAATATAAAATAACTTGCTTCATTTTTGCTGTGGTAGGTTGTGTTATGTCATCGAAACGTATTTTAAGTGAACAAGAAATTAAGTAAAACCTTTTCCTTTATTTTTTATAGGTGGGGGGGGGGGGGGGGGGGTCAAGGTAGACCTAACTTATTTCAGTCTCAAATCAAAAATTGCTCATGACAAATGCTTCTGACATTTATTAATTAGTGAAATTGAACTAAGCAGTGGTTGTTTTTAAAAGAAAATCATAATTAAAGGCACATGCCCGACAATATCTCTGTCGAGGCAAACCGTATTAGATTAGTGTTGTTAAATCAAACAACATTGAATTTCTAAACATAAAATTCCTATTTTGTCTACATCTGACAAAATATATTATACTAGATTTCGCGGTTCGTGGGTTGGGCGGTTCTCGGGTTAGGGGTTTATGGGATGTGTATACTCTTAAAATTCAGTTATCACAGGTGCCCATAATACAGGAACCTCATGTGCCCTTAAATCCAGGTAGGCTATCCCATGTGCATGTACATGTGTTATTAGGCCTAGGGTTTTATATTGGGATCTTAGTTCAGAGGTCTTTTAGTTTTAGAGTCAGCGAGAGGAGGGGTCTATCGTCATGATCATCTGTGCCCAGTCTTGAGAACTGTGTGTCGACATT
The DNA here is from genome assembly GCA_035610835.1 of Ophiura sarsii. Classification (NCBI taxonomy): domain Eukaryota; kingdom Metazoa; phylum Echinodermata; class Ophiuroidea; order Amphilepidida; family Ophiuridae; genus Ophiura; species Ophiura sarsii. Next base: position 56,291,456 of record CM069447.1, on the reverse strand, counting down.
GATTATTCCTCCGTAGGCATGCCTAAACGTCATGAACATATCATATATGTATTTAAATCACGCACTCTTACCATGCTTGCAGTTTATGTGGGCATTTTCTACCTCTCTAAGCTTATTGGTAAGGTCTTCCTCTTTCACATGATCATAAGCCTCCCCTAGGCTCTTCTTAGCCTTCTTATAATTTCTCCAATTTTCCTCGTCATTAGTGTCTAGTTGATATTTTGCATACGCTTCTTCAAATTGTGATCTCGCCCTTGATACCTGGGCGTCATTTGAGAAGTAGGTTATTTTCTTTTTTTTCCTCACAGGAATCACTTCCTCTGCAACATGAGCGGCTTTAATGAATCTGGAATATTTCGCAGATGCAGTTTCTACTTCATCCTGGAGGGGTTGAAACCTATTATGCACCTCTATGCTATATTTGGCTTGTAGATCATTATCAGTTGTAAGTAGCTTCCAGTCGTATTGCTTTTTCCGTTTGATGATTTTACTCTTTCTGAGGCTTAATCGGATACGAGCAGAGACGATTCTATGGTCAGATCCCACACTGGCAAAGGTGTTATATGCTTCAGAATTTAGAACACTGTTTTGCCATTTCCGCCTGACAAGGATGTCCAGCTGTAGTTTGTTGCCGCTTGGGCTGACATATGTCCACATGACTCCACAACTTTTTTCTTGCGGAAGTAAGTTATTTGCGATTATAAGATCTTTCTCTTTAGCCAAGTCTGCTAGGTACTCTCAATTTCTATTTGTTTCATCATGGTAAGTGAATTTGGCGTCATCCTTTCCAAAGCCTACATGTAGCATTGAAGTCGCCAACAACAAGCAAGATGTTGTGTGCTGGAATGGAGTCTATTGCCCCCTTTAGACTGTTGTAATGATCTCCTACGATGTCTTCATCCGCCACATTTGTAGGGCAGTAGGTCACCACTGCAATTGTTGCTAGGCTACCATGGAAGTTGACTATTGAGTGTACGATCAGAATGTGGCTTGATACTTGCTAATGATCTGAGTGCTCTGTTATTGAGTAGTATCCCTACTCCACCTACATCTGCACCTGCTTTATTTCTTGTTGCTGAGGTAGTGATCAGAGTTCCACCCATAATGCTCTCATACTTCACTGGGTCATCATGGACGATGCGGTGTTCCTGTATCCCGATCATGTCAATTTTACATTTAATTATATTGGTTACAAGCTCCTCCCTGCATCGACTCTCTCTGATAGTTCTCACAATCATGGTAGATATAGTAGTATTGGTCTTGTATGTTGCAAGTGGTCTCCTATTGCGCGCTCTGCCGTCAAGCTTACTCCACCCTTTCGGGTTTGGGGGCATGCCGTCATCAGTTGATTTAGAAAAATCCGAGTTTGCTCCAGGAGACGTTATTTTAGGGACTTTAACCCTAGTGCTGATTTGGTTTGCCATCATGTTTTTTCAATTGCTGTAATCACTGCGGTCGCAACTCCTGCAGCATGGTTTGTGATCAAAGTTGTCCTTCTTCTAGAATACTTGCCAGCCAAGGCTAATGAGTAAATTCTACCCGGGTCTCAGTGATTTAAAGTGAAACCTAAAAAGCAATGATCAATAGTCCTCCAGAATACTCCAATAGTCCTAGAACTACCAACCATTGCCCCCAGAGCTCCGTCAGTTAGCACTAACCGCAAGGTTTGGCCATCCAGGTGGCATTCGACTAGCATGCACTACATTGCAATGCCTCTTAGTCTTCGAGGACGTGGAGATGGGTAACTGCAAGAGAAACGATTAGGAACAGGAGGGCTGATGGAATTGCCTCCTGTATCTACAACCTATAGTAAAGCAAAGCATGGAAAAAGGTGCATAGGAGAGGCATGCAGAGTAAGGAGCAAGATGGGAGATAGAGGAAAGGAAGAATTTGTGGTAGAGCAGAAGGTTGGAGTTGCGCTACTTACAGCCAGTTTTAAACCACCCTAATAATTACCCTAATAATTACTACTATCAGCCAATTAATATATAACAACAGATCAGCTATTATGTCACTCTCTTGTCTTGTAAACAACTTTTTAAAACATGGATTTTGCCACCAAAATCAACTTTATATGTTGCTTAGAACAAAAGTTATATGGCAAAATATTTTTTTTGTAAATGGCGGCCATTTTGAGATCCAAGATGGCGGCCATGCATGTATGCTAGACATAGGAAGATAGCTAGAGCACTTGTGAACTCCCTTGTATTAAAAACATGTGGTTTGCCACCAAGTTTGACTTCATATGTTACTCAGAACAAAAGTTTCAGGGTAAATTATATTGGACATGGCGGCCATTTTGAAATCCAAGATGGCGGCCAATCGGCAGATGGAAAAAAATGTTACCAATGGATTTCTGATACCTGAGGGTCTACTTTAGCCAATAAAACCAAAAAAACCATCCTTAGCAAAAAAAGAAGCAAAATTACATAACATCCTACACTAATGTGTAAAAGGTTAATTCTATTCAATATGCCTTAACCAAATTAGGGGATCAAGAATAATAACAGTATGTCTATCACTAGTGAGGTTATTGATGCTTAGGTGTTTTCTTTTATATCTTAGAAATAGGAACATTGTTTTATATTATTTTAATGTTTATTTGGTTAATCTTGTTGTTCTATTGAAATATTGAATATACGCAATTCTGATTGTTTTGCAAAAGCAGCGCTGAGCGCACATTTTTATATATACTTATAATGTCAAGTAAGACACCATTTTGATACGACATTCCCCCTCACACGCGATTCAGGACATAAACAACTACGTCGAGTACAAGTTTGCCCTTAAACCTATGTTAAATCAATGAATCCAACTGTTCTTAATAAACGAAGTTGAAGTTGAGAACAAATGTGTTACCTACAAATACTTTGATTATTGCAATGTAAGCTACTGTGTTTTAAGTCTTAACATGTTTTTCTCTTATAGGAATGCTTAAAAAATGTTGCCTGACATATTGTTCTTAATAAACCTATTCAAAATTACAACTGACAGTTAGATATTGTATATTTTTTCAACATTAAATACAAATTCTAGTATCTATTAAAAGTAAACTCCTGGGAATATGTTCATACTATTAGGATTTAAACATGTTTTAACATGTTTATATATATATTTTTAAATATTGTTAACAACCCTGCATGATTATTTCACCCCAAAATGTAACATAGATTAAGTAGAACATTAATTTATTACAGTTTACTTCTCTTACCTACGTATACATTAACTGTTACCTTCGAATACCAAATGTCCACATTCCTCTATGTACTTGGGTTTTGGGCGCATGCTCAAAATTCTAAATTTTACAGAAAGGGTCATTCCCCCTCTTTGAGGTACATGAAAACAAATGTTCATTAAAATCATCTTGGTGAAAGTACACAAAGTGACTCAACCTCATGTTTCAAATTATTGAGAGCGTGAAAATGCTACCTAACTGTGTGAATCTAAAATGTAAACAAATACGATCACTTTCTATCAGCATTAGCATCTTCTAAATACAAAACAATCACAAATTGGAATGAAATATGTAAATAGGTGGAATAATCATCACTTAATCAAAATATGGTACTTGTATTTGTATGTAACATTGAGAAGTGTACCTTCAACTTCATCATTCCACCACGTGGTCAATTAGAGAGATTAGTGATGGCACTTTTTTTTCCATACAAGCTTGATATGTTTACTTTGAGTGTGGAAAAGGAATAAGAGATCGAAGCATTTTGAAACTGGACCCTATAAATCTAGCCGTGGACACTTTTCGTTGGATTCGACCGTATAGTCGTCGTTGTTGCGTCATTCAACTAGTCTTTGTCTACAACTTGTAGGTATAGCACATTCGCTACACTAATACACAAATTATGTAAAAATTACACAATCTGTGTAAAAATAGAACTCCATAATACTATGTAAACAGTTGTGTAAAGCTTTTGCATAGGAATTTACACAAGCTTGGGTATATATTACATGTTTTATGTAAACTCTTACATAATAATGATGGAGTTCTATATTTACATAATGTTTTACATAGTGTTTTCTGTGTGTAGGGTCTGCCACACAGAGTGTGTGCACACTCAGGTGAATTTACTTGTTTTCAGGCAAAACTTAATGGACTGGTTTGAAAAAGCTTAATAATTTATAAATGTACACTCTTCACCATTAATTAGATTGATCTCTTCTCTATCTGAATCTGAAGTTTGGTGATTATTCTACACCTGGTAGTATTTTTTTAAACAAAATCTTTGCAAGTACTTTTTATGCCTGGCCTGAAAGTCACACACTTGGGTCCCATTGACAGCCCACACTAAGCGATACAGCTTAGCATTGAAAAACACCCATACCAATCATTGACCATTCTGTTATGATGCACTGAGCTTGCTATATATGGTAGCTATGACCTCTCTGTACATGACCCTGCGTCATACATATCAATCGAATGTTATTCGGCTGAGTTGTGGCTAGTTACATAATGTTTGGGAATTTGCTCTACATTTTGATATAATTGCCCGATTTGAAAATTTGAAGGCCCAATTTGAAAGGTAGAAGGTACCAGATGCTAGTAAAAACTCTCTACTTTTGGCTGATATGTTTCACCAGAAAAAGACCCCAAAACACAGAATAAGCTTGTTATGGTAGCTTACTGCAGACCTCTCCACAGCAATTGCACTGATCGATAGCAACATACTGGAAATGGCTAGAGAATATGTTCAGGAATAAACTTATGTAAACAAAATGCGAGTCAAACTGACATAATTTGCATACATGCCAAATTTGAATACATAATGAGCTCATTTGCATATTTAATGAGATAATTAACTAAATTTTACATTTTAATATACGTCTTGTCACAGGTAAACAGTATACCAAAGCTCATCTCTCTACTGCTTGTAGAACTTCAGATATTCACGTTACGCATATTAATTAGCTGGACTTTTTTTTGTGACGATTTTCAGAGTTGCGATTATGAATTTGTGAATAAAATGGCATATTCTGGAGTCTGCTGTACAAATATGAAATAAATATCATGTCTGATTTTAATAGAAATTGATAAACCTATGGCCAGTATCTCGCATCTGTGTTTTGTAGCTACTGTATGTACATAGTTTTATAATTAGAAGGGTGTAAACTTGCTAAAATGTCAGTTTTGACCATGAATGGCACTTTTTGGCAGATTTCCGGTCATATTTTCCAATAATCAATGGACAACATCTTGAGAACCGTACAACCATTTTGCATAATTTTTTTACCAAATTTCTACTTTTGCAATTACCTACAACATGAGACTAATTTTGTACACTTTCAGTGCATTTGAATTTTTTGGGTGCTATACCTACTACAAGTCGTCGTTCATCGTCATGTTACTTTTATCCGGATGTGGTTTTGTCGTTAAGGTATTTTATCATAATGTCAGACAAGTTATAAAGGTCTGAATGTAATTATTATATTAATGTCGTGGACGACATAAATTCTTGGTTCAATATTGCAGCTGCTTCTGGAGAAACGTTGCCAAGATTTTATATCATTCATCTGCCGTTATGTTAGTGTCATCGTCAAAATTATACATGGTCAACGGGAACAAATATGTTCAATAATACTGGGGTATTTCTACGCTTCAATTATGTGATTAAATAAATACTACCTTTATAATATGACAAAATAATAACCACCCATTCATCTAGTTATTCTGCGTCGTCATAATACTATCGTCAGTGTCAGCATCGTCATTTCAGCGGCAGTATCGTCGGGTTCTTCAACGTCAACGTCGAGGTCTTCAACAGCGCCTAGGGTTACAGTCAACGGTGGAGATTCTACTGGCCAGGGATTCAACATTAGAGACTGTCTATTTAAGGTGTAATTTAAGGCGTAGTTAAGGATTTGATATTACCTTATTGATGATTAAGATTTCTTGTGTCTTATCCATAATATTAATACAAGAGATGTTTATCAAGGGCATACTGTGTGATGATAATTTATTATTTGGTTCAGGTATTAGGTCTTTAGCAAGTTCACATAAAATATGATTTTGGAGTTGTTTCTGGTTCATGAGTGCAAATTAATTGTCAGGGGTCAATTCAAAAAGGTGGGGTGTATTTATGACGCTGTTTGTTATAAATGTTTATTGATGTATATCATCTAGAATCACTGAAATAGTCGCAAGAGTACTTAATCGAGCTGTTTTCTCAATACGTGGCCAGTTCGTCGCTTCCACGGAGTAGAGCACATCTCTTGTTTATTCTTGCAACGCCTGTTATTTATCGTGTTATAGTCTATGTTAATGGCGTGTTGATTTAATAAATAATGTTTGAATGTAAGTAATTGAGTTATCATGTGTTCCATTTGTTTGCCAAGCGAGTCAGCTATAACCTACACAATCATTTGTCCTATTGGTTTTATAGGGACGATTCTCGCCGATAGATATATCGACAAAGAAGGACATAAAACCACGAGATGGCTCAAACAAGCCATCTGGATCCGCAGGCGAGGACAAGACACAATGAATAAGGACGAGTGGGCTTACAAGTTGAATAACATTTACGACCAACTGGTTGAAACTCCGCCCTCTATCGGCGATAATACATAAAACCAATAGGACAAATCAGAAGGTTGCCAGTCAGATGAAGACTCCAGCTCAGTAAGGAGTCGAAACGCAACTAGTAAGTACGATTTATTGGATTCGTCAAAAGACAATTTATTACATGTCGTTATCTCATTCATTAATACGAAAGCTTATATATATCATGAAGCTCGTACATACACCAAATCCAAATACGAGATGTTTAAAGATGAAAATGACACATTCCCCCAAAACATTTTTTTCTTCTAAAAGTGGCACAAACCCAATGTTGAGTGTTCGTTATTGATCAAACATTTTTTTAATCGAGAAAAGTAAACACAATCAAATAAACGGCATTTGAAAGCCAACTAATGTATCCTTTAGATTATATAAAGATTACAGCCAAATACTGAGTAATCAATGAGGGCAATGACTTTTTTAGGGACACCCTGTATTGCAATTATATTTCAAATTTCACATTTCAGAGAAAAAACACCATTTGTATAGTATTAATCAAATTCCAAAGTTTAACTGATATACATGTACCACGTAATTTGTGACAAAATAGAGACAATAACAAGTCAGACCACGGTGAGCTTCGAACTCAAGCGTCAACAAATCAAGACGTGGATGGAATTTGTATTTGTTTAACAGCCTGATGCCTCGACCACAGTACCGATGATTGTTTCCATAGCGAAGAATTAAGAAATATCTAATACCTATTTAAATTTTATTATTTCCTCAATGATCATAAAACCATCGTAAAGTATTATAAATTATTGCCTATGACCATCCTTTTCTACCAATTCGCCTCAAAATTGAGGTGCATAATATGAATTTCGAATTACGCACGTGACTAATTTAAAAATTGCAAAAATGTAAAGAATAATATTATAATAAAACGACATTTATAAAAGCGCCTAATCAAAAGTGGTCAATGCGCTGTAGAAAATACTGACGGTACAACATATGACTACATGTACAACAAAACAATACAAAAAGATAAAATACAATATAATCAGAAGCATAACACAAAGATTTTGATAAGGTTACAAATTAACTTGTCATCCACTTTTGATTTGTTTATTGGATAATTTGAAGTTCGTCATACTCAATTAAATTGTCGATGTCAAACTACAACACAACTGTCATCTGTCTCCTTCTAGCAATAATTTGTTTTTACTTCAAGTTGTAATTTTTTTTAGTGCGTGGTTTGACGGATATAATTTTATAAAGTCTTCAATAAGTTTTTTTTAGTGCACGATGGGGGTGTAAATCACCTGTCACCTTCTAGCAATAAACAAAGTGGGATTTCACTTTGTTTTGATTGGTGTGGTTTGACGGCTATAATTTTTAACAAGTTTTCAATAACTTATTTTAGTGCCCGATTGGGCGATGTAAATCGGTGTATCTTCATGTTATTCTAAGTATGCAGTAAAGAACTGCTAATAATTATATATCTGATACTTTCTTTTGTTAAAATCACACATTCTGCTAGGCTACATTTGAGAGCATGTGTGGTCTAGTGGATAGCACGCAGGACTCACAATACAAAGGTTGTGAGATCTAGCCCCGCTACGGCCAACATGATTGTATCCTTGGACAAGGTACTTAGTCTCAATTGCCTCGTAGTTCGGAAGTCACGTAGAAATAGTGGTCCCGTGCATCGGAAGAGCTATCCCCGAGCATCTTAAAAGGTCACAGACTCCTTCGTAAAGAGTAGGGGATCATCCCGGGTCTGTATCTGTACACACACACACACACACATAATATGTATTCCTATACATACATCCATAAAGGTATAAAGTAAAGTATAATACTACGTACTATTTAAATTTGTTATTGTTGTTGTTGTTTTCTTATTTATTTTGAATTATACATTCGTCCTATATATTAAAGTACTATACCGTAAAGATAATAAAAAAGTAGAAATTACCCGATGACTCATTGACACTCGGATCAATCAGAGGGCAGGATTTGGCTCGGATGACCCGGCCGGAGTCTGACCTTTTCTCCCGATGTTTTGTACCGGCTTTCTCCCGAGATTTTTAACCGAAAACCTAACGTAATGTCACCTCCTACACTACTGAGTTTATCTTTTAAACGATGTGTTTAACAAACCCATGATTTTGAACTCCGCAAAATTCGTCCCCAGAGTGGGCGTGCGTGCGATCACTGTATACGGGTATTCAATTTATCGTGGCCAAAATGGGTTACAAACAATAGATATCGACCGAATTCCTCAAAAGCACTTGTATTTTTAAGACTACACGATCTGCACTTCAGCTTGCACCGGGCATGGTTGAGTAATCATGCAAGGCGTACAATTTGTGCACGAGTTTAGTTAAACGCGCGTTAAACTACCCCCATATACCCATGTTTAAAGTTAGACACAGTTTTCGAGAATTGTTTAAAGTCAAAGTTAAACACGTGTTAACTTAAAAACGCGTGTAAAATACGAACGAGAATACGGTCCTATGACTACAACACGTGACTTTCCATATTACTGCGAGGCTACTTCCAGGGGGCTTATCCGTTAAAGTCATACCGTATCAAAAAACCCGGCTACGATGTAAAGCTGATACGAATAATAATTACCGACTCCCTATGTCAAAACCAAAACAGGGTGTCTATGGTCAAAGTTGCAACCACCTTCACGCGTTCAACACTGCAACGGTGCGCAAACACTACATTTACTACAACTGATACCAGTGCCGATCGTTACTAATCCAGGGTACGGATCAGTGGAATGTTAACTCAACTTTAATATTTTGTTTCTATAAAACTTCGGAAATACTATCGTCGGATATCAATTTTCAAAAGTAAGCAAATATAATAGTAACAAAATCTATCTTATCTATCAGCTGTCAATGTGTAGTGCTATTTGTCACGATTCTGTTCTTGAGTCTCCAGTTGTGCTCTCAAATTTACATTGCTAATAATATATCCTAGGATTTAGCCTCCCCTGTAATTTTCATGAGTTAAGCAAAAGTTTCAGTAATAAAAATCAATCAGCTGTCAATTTGTAGTGTTTTTAACAACCAACTTTTAATATTTGTTGTTATTGTCTAATTGGAAAACACCGTGGTTGGTAAACTGCTTTTTATTACATATTCCAACTGATGGTTTATAACGACAAAGTATTACCAGATGATTAAGCCGACAAAGACATTTCTCTGCACAATGGCAAGCACATCGGGCGGTGTGAGAGATGTTCTTTTGATTTTATTGTTTTATTTTGGGGGAACGGCTGTTTTTTTTGCTGTCTATTCAGCTGTATATGGTCATATTTTTTAACCAGAGCTCAATCGTTGCAGACGGGAGTATGGGAGTATGCAGAACTGAATTCTACCTTAACTTTTTGGTAAAGATCGTTAGTGTCAATTCCACGTGGTTTATAGAACCGGAGATGTATCTTTAATAGTGACATTAGAACACTTTAGACCCCGTGCCTACCGAGAGAGAGAGAGGGGGGGCGGAAGTATGCAGAACTAAATTCAACCTTAAAGATCATTAGTGTCCGTTTAACACTTTCCACGCGGCATGCGTCTGTAGACGACATTCCAAAAGTTTTAAAAAATGTCTAAAAAATAACATATTGTATCACTTTTCCACGTGGAGATGTATCTTTACTAATGACATTTTAGAACATTGGAGACCCCAAGTGCCTTATTGAGAGAGAGAGGGGGGGGGGGGGGGGGGGGGGGGGGGGGGGGGGGGGCGGAAGTATGCAGAATTAATTCAACCTTAAATCATGTAAATATTTAGTAAAGATCATTAGTACAGTGTCAACACTTTTCCACGCGGCATGCGTCTACGTCTAGACGACATTCCAAAAGTTCACAAAATGTCTAAAAATGACATATTGTATCAATTCCACGTGGAGATGTATCTTTACTAATGACATTTTAGAACATTGTAGACCCCATGCCGTACCGAGAAGGGGGCGGAAGTATGCAGAACTTAATTCAACGTTGAATATTTAGTAAAGATCATTAGTGTCATTAACACTTTCTACGCGGCATGCGTCTGTAGACGACATTCCAAAAGTTCACAAAATGTCTAAAATGACATATTGTATCAATTCCACGTGGAGATGTATCTATACTAATGACATTTTAGAACATTGTAGACCCCGTGCCGTACCGAGAAGGGGGGGGGGGGGGGGGGCGGAAGTATGCAGAACTTAATTCAATGTTAAATATTTAGTAAAGATCATTAGTGTCATTAACACTTTCTACGCGGCATGCGTCTGTAGACGACATTCCAAAAGTTCACAAAATGTCTAAAAAGGACATCATCTACGGTATTGTATCAATTCGATCCACGTGAAGATGCATCTTTTACTAATGACATTTTAGAACATTGTAGACCCCGTGCCGTACCGAGAAGGGGGGGGGGGGGGGGGGGGGGCGGGGAAGTATGCAGAACTTAATTCAACGTTAAATATTTAGTAAAGATCATTAGTGTCATTAACACTTTCTACGCGGCATGCGTCTCTGTAGACGACATTCCAAAATTTCTCAAAATGTCTAAAAAATAACATATTGTATCACTTTTCCACGTGGAGATGTATCTTTACTAATGACATTTTACTTAGAACATTAACCCCAAGTGCATTATTGAGAGAGGGGGGGGGGGGGGGGGGCGGAAGTATGCATAATTAATTCAACCTTAAATCATGTAAATATTTAGTAAAGATCATTAGTGTCATTAACACTTCCACGCGGCATGCGTCTGTAGACGACATTCCAAAAGTTCACAAAATGTCTAAAAATGACATATTGTATCAATTCCACGTGGAGATGTATCTGTACTAATGACATTTTAGAACATTGTAGACCCCGTGCCGTACCGAGAAAGGGGGGGGGGGGGGGCGGAAGTATGCAGAACTTAATTCAACGTTAAATATTTAGTAAAGATCATTAGTGTCATTAACACTTTCTACGCGGCATGCGTCCGTAGACGACATTCCAAAAGTTCACAAAATGTTTAAAAGGACATTGTATCAATTCGATCCACGTGAAGATGCATCTTTACTAATGACATTTTAGAACAGTATAGACCCCGTGCCATACCGAGAGGGGATGTGGGGCTGAAGTATGCAGAACTTAATTCAACCTGAACTATTTAGAAAAGATCATTAGTGTCAATTCCACGTGGTTAACTACCGGTTCTGGCATGTAATAACAATGTAACAAACCACCTTTATGGAAACTGAAGTAATAAAACATGACCATTTACAAATACAAACCAACATTCGATCTAAACAGTACTTACCTTTCAAGCGGTGTTATGCATATGACTGTGGTCCATCATGACAATTAGACAAAAATATTAACATTTGTTTTACTTGTAGCACACACAAATTCCTTAATTGCAATATTGTTCTTGTAAACAGATTTAGAATATAGTTATAAGCTATAGTTTAATTAGCTCCATCATAGCAAGATATATTCAGCTCATTATCAATCCGCGCACAAAATTTATCCAAGCCTATAAGAACGATTTTTGCAAACAAAACAACAAAAATGCAAGTATTTGAATTGCCTACTCTTCCAAATTCAATCATATGTAAACAGTTTTCGCCAATTTGGAACTAAGTAAACTATAGCACTCAACAATAATCGCAGAAGGAATATATCCTAGAAATTTCGTTTTTAATGAACAAACTACAAATGTTTTTATAGTAAAGATATTGTATGTGTGCATAATAAACATTGTTCGGCAAACAAATAGCATACACTTTGTTTATATCCTACAAATATTGTCCCACTTTCACTTTACATAACCCACATCCACGTAAATGCGCCAATTAAAAATACATCTACAAAAATTGAAAATAATATTAGCTTTGTAAATATGTCATATCCATCAATTCAATGTTTTAATAACCATGTTTATGCACCAAATTCAGTAAAACAGCATACCCCATGGTAACCTTAATATTTCAATGGGGACATTATCACTCATCTCATTATATCAGTTCGTCTGAAATCTGATAAAGACTGTTCCCCTTACAAATATACAACTCTATTAACTAACAGGGCCCAGTCAGGTTTTGTTCAAAATCTCAAACCACAAACCCCGAGAACCGCAAAAACCGAGAACCGCGAAAGCCGAGAACCGCTCTAGTTATTACTAAAACCTTTGTTTACAGTGGGAGGCTAAATCCTCGGATATATTAGCGATGTAATTTTGAGAGCACAACTGGAGACTATTAAAGAACAGAATAGTGACAAATAGCACTACACATTGACATCTGATTGATTTGTTATTGCTGTAATGTTTGCTTACTTTTGAAACTAGAAGTGGGCGGCTAAATCCTTGGATTTTGAACGAATTAGTATTAAACTTGGAAGAATTATACCCAAAGAAGATTTCTTGTGTAGTCCAGCATGCTCAATCAAACAGTGCAAAACCCCGGTGCAAAACATGTGTTAAAGTAAACAGCTGAAGAGCGTCTGACTTCAACCTTCATAATACATGGTACAGATAGGCATCTTTCCATGGTCACAGATATGAAAGGAAGTTGATTTAAAACTAAAATGTGTTATTCAAAACATAAAGGTCTTTAAGAAAAACAAGAGAGAACTGAATTGATGTCACATCAATTGTACCACTACAGCAGGATTTTGTGCTAGGTTAATTCCGTGCTGTCTTATAAGGACAACCCTATATGATTCCATACCACATAAATGATTGTAGTCCTTGCCGACGACGACAATTGTATTTTCTCTCTATTTTAGAGACTGTGACCCAAGGCTTACCATAAGTAATCAGGAAAAGTGAGCTACTTGTTGCCCCAAAAGTATTAAATATAATCCTAATTTTAGGACTATATAACCACAGTGCAAAAAAAAGAGATATTTTCAGTCCATTCTGTAGGTTTTGGGGTGGTTTTGATTGTACACGTTCTGCCAACACTGCTCAATTTTGGGAATGCTTGGAGTTACAAGATCATGCTTTAAATTTTAATGAAATCGTCAAAGTGTTACGCCTACGTATAGGCAACCTAACACCTAGCACATACAGTCCCTGACCTTTAAATGAGCAAATTTCTTCTCCGCAGTTTGATACCTCATTCAACAAAATCGAATGGATACTTTTAAAGTCATGGCGATTTCAATGACCGCGTATAACAACAGCAAAGTTGCACTAGGTATAGGAAATCATTGATTTGTGTGACAGTTATGACAGTAATCACACATAATTCAATGAATACCTAGTGCAACTTTGAGCGCGATGGACAATAGCACTTCTTTTGAAATCGATTCCTAGCGATTTCATGCATCTGGGAACGAGAGTGGCGTGTTATTTATGGATGTTAAGAAGTTATTTCAAGACAGGGCGAAGGCTACATCGGCTTTTGTGTTGAGCGACCTTGGTCCGAAACACACATAGCTTCTAACAAAACATCCACTTAACCATCCCTGTGTCGATTATCTATGGTTTTGCCAGCATATACCATGCGGAGGTCTCAGATTTTCCCACCCACCCAACCTGTATACATCGGGGGAGTTCATATTTATGGGCTGGTTAAGTATTCGATATCGGGTTGGCACGAGATAGTTAGCACTTGGAGTCAATTACTATGTTTCTTTTTCTCTACATAGATATAGAGTTTTGCGCAGCCGGCTACTAATCGCATGGAATTTTTATCTTGGTTCATAAATTATGCGGGTCTCCCTAGGTCAAGTTAAGGATGTTGTGGGCAGGTTGGTATACATTTGGGGCTACAACATCACTTTAAAATAATGTTTATTCAGGTGTATTTTTGGAAAATTACCCTTCACCAATTTCTCATCGTTGGGAGGGATGGGGTTTTCGCGTATCGCTGCCTGGTAAATTTTGGATACACATTTGATGTTTTGTACTAAGAAGTTTAGTGCAAATAGATGCATGGTTACTATAGTGTTAAGGCACACCACAAAATAATATCAAAGTATGGTGCCGAATTTGGCAAATTGGTTAACCTTCTCAGATTTGTCGTCTGCGAGGCGGTTGTTTCTTGTCCTGATGCCGTCATATATAAATCTATGTGATTTCCCAATCCTTGTCTGCCACAAATCGCAGTAATTCTTATATCCCGTAAAATGGAATGAAATTGGTTAAACTTCTCAGATTTGTCGTCTGGGAGGCGGTTTTTCTTGTCCTGATGCCATCATATATAAATATATGTGATTCTCCAATCATTGTCTGCCACAAATTGCTGTTATTCTTATATCCCTTAAATGGACTGAAATCGGGATAATTTAATACTGACGTCGAACTCACAAGTGTCGTTAAGAACTCTAAAGAAAATCAATAGACACGAGTTAACAACATAAATGCCTTAAAAGGTCATTTACTTGATATTTGAACGAGGGTTCGAAATGTTTGGGCAAATAAAATGTCCGATTGGTATGCTGTCAATTGCACGCATCACCTATGCTTTTGTGTCGCGTTTTCTCTTTTCTTTTGACTTAGAGTCTGTACAGTATAGGCAACTGTAAAAGTAGACTAAAAGCACCCGATGTCGATACTAAATTATGTGAGATCCTGACAACCGACCAATAAAAGGAATCATCAATCTCAGACATGGGTTTATAAAGCGTTCAGGGACGTACCATTAGATACTCAGGGGGTGGGGGGGGGGGGGAGGGGGGTGGTGGCATGGATTTTTTCAACTTTGCCCACTATCTAGGAAAAAAACCACTTTGCCCACCAACCAGGGAAGGAAAAAAAGGTTGACTCACTGCTGAGTAAAAAAAAAAGGTCTGAATCACCCAACTCAATGTAAAGAAAAACATTAAAACCTAAACAAACACAACTTTGCCGCCTTTGCCAAAACAAACCCACTTGCCACCTTTGGCGGCGAAAATAAAAAATGTTGCCGCCTATGGCGGATACAAATCCTTCCGCCCGATTCTACAACTTCCATGCCCCCCTGAAAATCAAATGGTGCGTCCCTCATGAAAATGTAGTTTGGTTATAATTTTACTTTAAATACTTAATATATTGGTTATTTTTGTGTGTCTAACAAATAGAATCTTACGATTTTCGTCTTGTCGGTGGAGGAAATGAGAGGGAGGGAAACCTGGAGGTTCGTCCGAATAATGTATCATGGGGCCGTGTTGTGCTCTGCGTTGGTTACTTGCGACATGGCATGCGCCTTGACGAAAGCCCAAATGCTATTTGCCGCCATCTTGGATTTTACAGAGGCTTCTACATTATGCAACCCTACGTGTATAGCGCCCTCTCGAACACCACAAACATACTTTTGGGTTCCATAGAATGTGGTCATGTTCAATGGGAATCCTGTATTTTTAAACCGTGGAGTGAGGAGCAATGTGTACGGTATCGGGAATTCATTGTTGTATGTGCAGCAGGTATCTATCAAAAATAAGTCTTTATTAACACTTTCCACGCGGCTATTAGATTTACCATACAAAACAGATTTGTCAGTAACCTTTTCAAAATGTCAAGATCTATCTCAAGGATTACTGTACCGATACTAGGCATGTTTGTACTTATTTCAATGCATTTACCATGGTGATTCTTATTTATGGTAATGACATTCAATAGTTTCGAAACTTTTGGAATGTCGTCTGCAGACGCCTGCCGCATGGAAAGTGTTAATATAATTCACGACACTTTGTCCGAGTCTATATAAATATAAATTGTTAACTATATGATTTATTATAAACTAGCGGGACGCCCGTCCTTCGGATGGGCTCTCCCGCTAGGGAGTAGCGCCTACCAGATAGAACACCTACAAAATGAAACAACACATAGGTATAAATATAACGAAACACATAGGAATAGACCAATAAAACAAACATGGCCTGTAGAAATAGTCTCAAAAGCCAGGCTGAAAAGACCCTGGATTTCACGCTATTGAAAAATGGGTCATTCCATGAAGTTAGGTACACAAAGTGTGACATGGGGGGGGGGGGGGGGGGGGGGGGGGTTGTTTTTTGCTTGTTTTCTTTCTTTTTTCATTAACTTTTTTAAGTGCTATAATATGTCCCAATCCTAAAATTGTAAAAAGAAATCATGAATGTTCACATATTTTTAATGCTACAGTGCATTTTCCGTTAGAATGCCTATTTTGTTTTACGTGTAACAGGGACACCAAACTCAAACTGTAATTTGACCCCTTATGCAGTAAAACGAAGAAATAATTCACTTACGTATCTCATTAAACAGGTAATTTGTATCCATAAACTACTAGTGGAAATTCAGATAGAAACCTTTTTTAAATCATAGCAAATGTTGTGACGAATGCTGTATAAATCATGTCTATTTTGTGATGAACACGTACTTTTTATATTAAATACATAATTAATTAGGCAGAATTTTCAGAGAACAGTCTTCAATTGTAATCCCCCACACCCTGTGTCAAATTGATATAAAATATATGGTGAACTGTATGTAAGATAGTGTTAAGGGGCGATATTTGCCCAAGTTTCACATGTAACATGGACACCAAATATTTGGTGTCCAGTTACACGTGGCCCATATTTCCAAAATCAAAGGTAGGATCCAATTTTTTCTATGCATGCTATCTCCCCATGAAAAGCATAAATTAATGGTAATTTGGTGGAGATAGAAGTTTCACATATGGTAAGAATTCAACCATATACGTTTCACACTAACATATAATTATGGCGGACACCAAATTTCCTGCCATACTTTGAAATTATCATATTTTTTTGGTTTCCTGATCTTTCCTGGAATTTCAATGCAAGTTGGACTTTAATTCTTTTCTATGTCAAGAAGTCTTGCAAAACTAGAACCAGGTGACATCTATTATGGGTTTTATCATCAGTTCTTGAGGTCACATGGTAGCACAATTTTGCGGACACCAACTGTTACACGTGAAACCATTTTTTTGGCATTCAGTTCACGATGAGCTGAAAACAAAAATATACCAAATGTGTTTAAAACATTCATGATTATGCCCTAAACAAAATGTCACACAATTTTACCCCAAAAAATTAAGAGTCTTTACGTGTTTTTGCTCAAAATGACCATGAACACTTTATCATGTGTATCCAATTTATTTTGGTATCATTTGAAAGCTATCTCAATACTCTACAATTTCTAATCATAATAATTAGAAAAACGTTTTAGTTTAACCAAAAAAACTCATTTCATAACTGGAAATTGCACAATTTTACTTTGTGTACCCAACTTCATGGAATCACCATGCATATATCTAAATCGGCATTCCATTTGCCTTCATTTAATACTGTTGAATAACTATTTCTGTTACTTTATAGATACATTCAATGTTGAAAACGTATCGGCAGCTCGTTTGACAACAGCAATTTTGGCGAATGGACGGCAGGTTTCGTGGGTGGATATAGCCTTAGGGTCGAACTGGGGTCCTTTATGTTTGCCTCGATACTTCCTAACTGACAACGACCTAGTTACTACCTGGCTATGCAACAAAATACGAAGGAATGTTTCATCTCTGAGCGGAGCGAATGATGACCAACTGTTCTACTTCGCAGACGGCAGCCCAAATAACATGTTGATATATAAAATGCGCTCTTCTGCCGTTCACTTCTGCGGAGCTCTTGGAGTTTATTATGTAAATGCATCGATTCAATGTCCAAATGGTAAGTTAACATGATCAGTGAGCTGTCAATAAGCACCGTGATCAATTCTAAATGAAGTAGCGCTTTTATAAAATATCATAGTTTCTGTATGTGAGTATGTAATGTAGAGGGCATGTTGACCGGGGATTTTGACTGGGTATTCAATAACTCCCCATACATTAAATAAAATAGCAAAGCGTTGTCGATTTGAGATAAACCCAATATGCAATGTTCATATGCAAATTACTAAGATGGCGCACCTTTTTTGGAAACCACTGTATGCATTATTCATCATGCATGCATATCGTTAGTACGATCATAAATAAAACTGTGCATGCACACCGGCCACACTTGACCAGACTTTATTTTATAAAAGTTAATTAACAGGGATGTTAGTAGAGTCATTATCTTGGATTCCGTGACCAATTTCTTGATACCTTAGTTTCTTAGTGAATTTGTCAACTAGAACCATTTTAAGAGAAAATGAGCTCCCATGCACCTCTCAAAAGTGACGGGAATGTTCTTTTATAGCGCAAATTCCAAAATGGCCGCCATACAGGGGCCCAAAAATTCAAATGGCTTTAATTAAGCTAAAAAGCACAAGGATTCCGAAAAAGTATAGTTTGCTCTACTTCCGATGTTTGGTTAACGAGTTATCGGGTAAGACCTTTGCATATGGGGTCAAAATTTAAACTTGCTCCGATTTTGAAAAACAATATCTCATATTGTTCGTATGATCACAAGGATTCTATAAATAGTTTTTTTTTACCACCGGGAATATTTTGTTTAGGTCAAAAGGTCAAGGTATACTGACCTATATAGAATCTGACCTTTTGACCCCTTTATAAGGTACAACAGACACTCTAAGTGGTAAAAACTATCATTTCTGGAATCCTTGCAATCAGAAGAACAATTTGAGATATCATTTTTCAATATAAGAGCAATTATAAATGTCGACCTCATATGCAAAGGTCAACGGCCTTTTAATGTTTTACCTGATAAGTCGTTAACCAAACATCGGAAGGAGGGCAGACTATACTTTTTCGGAATCCTTGTGCTCAGCCCAACAATTTGGTATACTTCTTAGCTTAATTAAAGCTATTTGAATTTTCGGGCCCTTGTATGGCGGCCATTTTGGAATTTGCGCTATAAAAGAACGTTCCCGTCACTTTTGAGAGGTGCATGGGAGCTCATTTTCTTTGAAAATGGTTCTAGTTGACAAATTCACTAAGAAACTAAGGTATCAAATTGGTCACGGAATCCAAGATAATGACTTTACTATGTAGGGAAGCTTTGAAGCTTTATGTTCCACTCACGGTGGTTTCAGTCCCAATCATTGAATTAAGGGGGGGGGGGGGGGGGGGGGGGGGGGGGGGGGGGGGGGGGGGGGGGACTCAAGGAAGTTTTGGATCTGACTTTTTGAATTTGGTGAGTGCTGTAATTATTGAACTATTAATCAAATGTATATAAAAGTTTATATTTTTGGAAAAGAAATGGATCAGAGAATCTAAAACTTGGCGTCAATTTTGACCAACATTTTTGATTTTTTGAGAACATCACAAAATTCACTTTTTTGACCCCATTTTTTTTGCAAAAGCTAACAAAAATAATTTTGAGTATAAAATGCCTAACTCTTGATGATGATGTAAAGACATTAACTTAGAAACGATTTTTTTTTAAACCTAAGTTAATATTTTTTTGACATTTTGACCAAAAAGTGCGATCGGTCATACAAAATAGTAGTCGACTGTGGTATACCTTGTATAATTTCACAGTCACACAATCAACATTCCCTGAAACTTCCCATCCAAGAACCGACCAAATACAAGGTCTACTGGCATTGGATTTACCAAAGAACTGTGCTTTAAGCATAGTATAGCATACTAGGGATTACTAGGGACGATGCTTTTTATGCGTCACGATAGTCACACCCCTTCATAACGCGCCACTATTGAATTTGCTGTTTACACATCTAGAAACGCGTGAAGGTGGTATTTCTGTGGCTGTGTAAGAGTTTCTAGTTATCGTAAAGAATGATCAAATTATTTGTCTCTGTTTAAACGTAAAAAGGTTTTTTATTACACGATATTGAAAGATAGGAAATAGCATGGAAATAGTCCCATATGCGGAAATGTAGCTATATCTCTGAGGAACATATATTGGGCGAAGACCAATGTCAACGATAACTCCTAAAGTGTGATTTTAGACCGAAACTGCGGCTATACAGTGCCAGAAAATCATTTTGAATATATCAAAGTGAGCAAGATTCTTCTCTCTGCGAAGACGGTATATAAATAATCATATACTTCGTATTTGTCGTGTCTGTCATTGGTCAATTTTGAACCCCACGCGAACAAATTGCTCATTACGTATGCATCCAATTTTTGGATGAGCACTAGTGTAAAAGTATACGGAGGTCAACGAGGTCAATCCAATACAAGTAACCTTTTCCCCGGGGTGAGATCACAGGATGGGGAGCGGTCCATGGGGAGTGAGCCCTCTATCGGTACATGTTCAAAGCGTGAAAAAGAAAAGGAAAAAGGTATATATAGTAGACTAACAAAATAGTCAATCCGCAATCATTTTTACGACAAAAATGTTGTTCGCATAGAAATTGGAGCGATTTATTTTTTTGAGTAGGCCTAACCGTCAAATGCTATTCTTTTAAAAGCAGGCCCAAATTGCATTATTTGGTTCAATAATGCTATTTTTTGAGAACCTCTATAACAAGGCCTCCAGTGCAGTCTACCTCAATGGCAGCTCAGGGGAATGGTTAAAAAAACAGTCGGAGTTAGACAAGGTTGCTTGCTCTCACCTACTCTATTCATCTATTTGGAGAGAATAATGACTGACGCTTTGGAAGACCATCAAGGATCGGTCAGAATCGGAGGCAGAATAATCACCAATATGCGCTTCGCCGATGATATTGATGGACTAGCCGGGTCAGAGGGAGAATTAGCACAGCTCCTCGAACGTCTGGACAGGACCTCTATTGCCTACGGCATGGAGATTAGTGCAGGGAAAACTAAACTGATGACCAACAACACCAACGGCATCAGCACTGACATCAAAGCCAACGGCGAGAAGCTAGAAACAGTCAAAAGCTTCAAGTACCTAGGATCAATCATCACAGACCAGGGTTCCAAACCTGAAATTGTATCCAGGATCGCACAGACAGTAGCATCTCTGACTAAACTGAAGGTCATCTGGAGTGATAAAAATATCTCACTTAAGTCAAAGATCAGACTGATGCACTCCTTGGTTACCACAATATTCCTATATGCGTGCGAATCGTAGGCCCTAACAGCGGACTTAGAGAGGAGAATCCAGGCTGCTGAGATGAGGTGCCTTCGCAAACTCCTTGGTATTTCCTACAAAGATCACATCACCAACGTTGAAGTCAGAAAAAGAATTGTTGCAGCCTTCGGCGCTTATAAAGACTTCTTAACCACAGTGAAAAGACGCAAGCTACAGTGGTATGGACATGTGTCACGATCAACAGGACTTGCCAAAACGGTATTGCAAGGCACGGTGCCAGGAGGGCGAAAGAGAAGTCGGCAAAAAAGAAGGTGGGAAGACAACATATCTGAATGGACTGACCTGAAGCATAGTGATACCTTGAGATTGGCAGAGAACCGACAAGGATGGAGAGAGCCGGTGGTCAGGGCATATGTGGCGCCCCAACGGTCGACAAGACTACGGGATAGATAGATAGATGAGATCGGTCATATAAAGATAACAGTCTATCCGCAATCAATTTTACGACAAAAATGTCGTTCCTGTAGAAAATTGAGCAAAAAAAAAAAGAAGAAGATTTTTTTAAGTAGGCCTAATATCAGTTGACAAAATAAATTCATACTTTGCTCGTGCATATTAGACCTATCCTTATATTTTTAGCGGGGCATCTCTGAGTTCTTTAGAAACTTACTAAATCTGCGCTGCACCCTAATTTTAGTTATACTGTTTTGTGTCATTTATTCTTAAATGAATCTCAAAAAATTTGATAATATATCTAAATAAAACAATAGCAGACATAAGCTACCTGGTCAATGAGCCTTGCATTGTAATAGGTATAACACACTAACATTTCAATTACATGGCAATTCAACAAGACAGTTGTCGTATTCAAGATCTTGGCAACATTTTAATTTGGGGCAAGAATCATGTTGATTGAGCAATGTTTTCTGGTGCTATCACCATTGGAAATTCTCCAAAAGTAGTCGAAAATCTGCCACAAACTGCCATTTTGAGCTACGTTAACTTCTTTATGTTGATAACCATGTTAAATGACTAATGACTACATACTCTTCACACTCCTCACATGTTGATCAGCTGATGGAAAATCAAAGTTGTATGTTATTCCATATCTGTACATCAGATTCCTGAAAATATAACTTTTCGCGAAAATGTCATCCTCAATGTGAAAATCCTCAAAAAACTACTAAGTCCAGCTAATTAAAAGTACACTAATGACATTGGTATGATGGCTACCTGTGCTAAGATGTATATTTTAAACTTACAATCAGCTCGCTATCTAATCAATATGTAAATTAGCTCAGTAATTATTCAAATTTCAAATATGCAAATTAAGTACACCTAGTACATAAAGTCCCTGACCAGGTGCTTTGAGGTTGACTAATTCAAAATATATAATCGGTACCAAAAATCTGAGATATACATTAAATGAGAAAAATTCTTCTCAGCAGTTTGATACCTCATTCAACAAAATCGAATGGATACTTTTAAAGTTATGTCGATTTCAATGACTGCGCATGCAACAGAAAAGTGGCACTAGGTATAGGAATCATTGATTTGTGTGTGATTACTGTCATAACTGTGTGCTATCTGAACGAGACAGATGAATGGGTCTTTAGTGATAACCGCAATGTGCGGGACAAAGGGTGTATCTGGCTGTGAAGAATACAAGTCTTAGCTGATAAGCTGTGAGTTTTTCAGTGCGTAAATCCATAGACGGGTAAAACATTGATTTTTACCGTCTATGGTAAATCACACACAAATCAATGATTTCCTATACCTGTAGCTTACTGTTCTCACCGTGTCCTCACCGTGTGCATACCACCTCCATACCGGTTCCTAACCGGTCGAAACGCCTGGGTACCGGCCGAAACGTCTTGATTACATCATCAAACCGCCCTTTTCAAGCTGAGCGCTCAAGCTCGCCGCTTCATTTGCATTTGAATTCGTACGACCAACATCTATAATACTCTCTAAATGTAAAAGAGCTAAACCTCACTCTTTCGAGAGCTTTAGGAGGGACGGCTCTTCTAAGAAGTGAAGTTCACTCTTTTTAGAGTGATTTGTCACTCTTTTAAGAGTGATTTGTCACTCTTTTAAGAGTGATTTGTCACTCTTTTAAGAGTGATTTGTCACTCTTTTAAGAGTGATTTGTCACTCTTTTAAGAGTGATTTCCACTCTTTTCAGAGTGATTTTAACTCTTTTTAGAGTGAAAATCGCTCTTTTAAGAGTGAACTTCACTCCAATTTTAGGTTTGGAAAAGATAACTCAAAATATATTTTGTCAAATTTTGTCATACTAGTTTTATTATATTCCTCATACAATTCCCTAGGAATCGTTTTTTGTTGTTGTTGAAAATCTTTATTATTTTTTGAATTATAGACCACATTTTTTGGCACTTTTTGGTCGATAATTCAAAAAATAATAAAGATTTTCAAAAAAACCACAACACGATTCCTAGGGAATTATATGAGGAATATAATAAAACTAGTATGCCAAAATTTGACAAAATATATTTTGAGTTATCTTTTCCAAACCTAAATTGGGTCAAAAAACGTATTTTTTAAATAATTTTCTCCAAAATGGTCAATTTCATGATCATGGTTGGATTCATTGAACCCTTTTCTGCAAAAAATGTATACTTTTATTTAGATTAAATGAATAATGAAGAAGTTATGGCAGTTTTACGGAGGCTGTACCTGAAGGTGCACAGCCCCCTTAATCATGTTGCTTCTTGCTTCGTGCATTTTAAAAGCTTTACTTTCATACTGAGAGGATTGGACCAAGCAGATTTTGCTTCCTCATGTTTGCTGAAGCATATCTCCCGTTCTAAATAACCAATTGGAACGCAATAAAATGCAAATGGAAGCTTATTTACTCAGCTTTCATAATACATCAAGATTAGACCCGTGTGTTCCTGTCCTTTTAAGATATCTTATGTGCCCGGAGTGTTAACATTGTTTGGGGTCACCCTGTACATACATTTTATAATTTAGCTAACACCGGTGCCAGTGTTTTTGTCTGGTATATTTTCTGTTGCCAAACTGAAGAAAAGTTGTTGTGGGTTTTCTTTGTTCTTCTTACTTGTTTCAGAAGTTATTGTCTCCAATGTGAAGGTGGACTTACTGGACAACGTTCATAGCTGTGCCTCCAGATGTAACAGTAGATCGGTGTTTATCCAGCTATGTCGCTGTGATTCTTATTGTAACCATTTCCATGATTGTTGTTTTGATTATAATATCACCTGCTTGCAGACTGACACTGAACTGTTAAATATCACGGCAGACACTACACAACAGATCTCCGCTCAACTTTACAACTGTACTCCGTTTCCTTTCATTGACGAGAGTTCGTTTATGGAAGATAACAAATACCTCGTTGTATCTAGCTGTCCTAAAAGCTGGATCGGCGCATTCATTGAAACGAAGTGCCACGAGCCGTTTCAGAAACCGGACGACGAGCTGCATAACACGGGAACTATTCAACGATGGTCTGTTTATGACCACATCGGATTGAATTACAAGAATATTTACTGCGCCATTTGCAATGGGCGAAAGCCATATCAGCTGACCCCATTTCTTTACGAAAGAGTAGTCGGTATAGGCTTTTTTGGAAAGCCTACGACGATGAATATGACCGCTGGAAAGTCTGCAAGAAGTTGCAACCCTTCACTTATTGATTCTTGCCCCTCTGACATGTCTGAATACACTAACAGTTCACTACAGGAAGGATGTCAACTATATGCCGCTAACTTTAAATGCCACGACATGCACGATGAACGTGCTATACGCAGATATAAAAATCCACATTGTTATTGGTGCAATTTTGCGACCTATTATAATACTTCTGCGGATTCGGAAACCTATTTTCATCGATGTATGGTTTCTAAAAGCAATGTGGGTAACACTGTAAAGCCAATATGGACCTTTGTGCCCCGAAGTACTGGTAAGACGTCACATACCGAGAGAAGGGATACAATTTGCTCAAAAGACGACTATTATGACCCGTTGGCATCTATATGTCGACAAATCAAGTGCCCGGATGGATTTATACGTAGAGCTCAACGTTGTTTGCCGCACCAACCAATCACATGGAAGACAGAATTCCTGAGTTGTTCTAAACAAGATTCGAGATTTGCGTTCCCAGCGCCAGGTCTATATAATAAGTTGTACGAGAACGAAGAGACATGTTTGTTGTGGAAAGTGTTCGCTGCTGCTGGGGAACATAACGTAGTACGCACAGATGTAAATCAGAGCTCAATCAAACAGTTTGTTTCCGATCTCAATATTGATCTCTTCAAAGCGTCTTTTGTTCATAGTAGACGCGTGAGGGCCTCCCTTAGATTGGTGACACTGAACACCAGTAATTGGCAGTTACAACAACTGCAATATGAGCTAAGGAAACGCAATGTTACCCATTTGTTCGAATGTGGAATTCCGGAGGTTGAAGTTTTAGTATTTTGTGAGATGAATGTAGAAGGATACAACTGCTCGGCCAAATGGTACACCTTGAACGCAGACGATATAACTATACTTAATATCAACAACGAAACGTTGATCTACGGTTTAGCCAATGCAACATACATCAGACCACATTTCCTTGTGTACTATGCGTTTTATGATTACATAATTCAACTGGATAATTTCAAGAAAACAGAAAAAGTGGCATTATGTGGCGAGGCTACTCTGTCCTGCCCCCTGGTGAGCCTGAACTCCTCGGAGTTCGACGTACGGATAAATGCAACCAATGGAACAGAGGTGAAAGTAAATGGACATACTCTGTTACCCGAACAATTCATGTTGCTGAACAATGGACACCAACTCCAGATATGCAGTTCCACCTATGAGCATATCATATCTAAAGTTCTGGCTGATTTAAATATTTCATTCGTCGGACTATCTGTTCCATCTGTACCCACGAACGACGATTATGACTTATTCCTAATTGTAACATATTTGACAACTTCGATCTCATTGATGTTCTATTGGGCCACATTTATGACGCACTGCATGTTTCAAAAGCTGCGAAATGCGCACGGAAGAGCCGTCATGCACCTTGTGTCGTCCACGTTCTTTGCGCAGCTGCTATCGCTGTTCAACGAGGGGTATCATGTGTACGAGAAGCTGTGCGTCACTATCGCATTTCTTAGTCATTACTTTTGGCTTGTGTCGTTTTCATGGATGACGATTATGGCACTGAATCTGGTCAAAACATTTGCCTGGAGTAGCTTAAAAAAGATGGAAGACAACTTGATGAACCTCGTTATACAGCCGCTTCTTGGATGAGGTATACCACTGTTGGTTACCCTTACATGCTTAGTACTTCATTTCACCAGCGTATACCATTTAAATACGGCACCGGAGACACGTGCTGGATATCCGATCCCATTGCCAACATCATAGTATTTGGAACACCGGTAGCTTTATCAATCGTAGTGAATGGAATTTGTTTCGTCAGTACCATCAGGGCGTTGCACACGGCAAGGAAACGGTCAAATAAACTCCAGAGTAATGTTACGCAAGACGGTTGGACAGATCTATTCCTCTACGCAAAGGTTAGTCCCGCATTTTTGAAGGTCGATTTAAAGAATAAATATTTATTCTTTGCCTCTTAACCATAGCCCACATATCATTCAAACTAAATCATTCACTTACAGACAAATTCAACGTACATTCAGCATGTTTATTCATGTTTATCCAATGGTTACGTGTGTATTTAAGTGTATAAAACAGAGCCGATGTTAACTAGATGGCCTAATACAGCAAGCAGTGACACATTCATTCTTGAATTTCAAATCCGTTATCCGACTCCCTCGAGCACTATACGCGTGAATCCTCGATACCCTCTGAACCGGGGGGGGGGGGGGGGGGGGGGAGCGTTCATAAATACTTTGGTTGGTGTGTGTGTGTGGGGGGGGGGGGGGGGGGCTAGCAAATGTTATTTTTGGTACATCAACACTTTTTGGACCCCCTTCTCGCTATGTCTAAATCTTTTTGTTCCCCTTTCTTAATACTGGAACCGAATTATTTTGAAAATTCTGGAAATTAAAGAGTTTTAAAACTTGTTTGACGCTCTCTTTTTTCGGGCTTTTCAAAACCCACCAAAGTATTTATGAACGCTCCTGATAGCAGAGACTCTGCTCTGAAGTGTTAGGTCGGGCACTAGATTATCCACCATATTTACACATTTTGTAGCAAGCAATTACGAATAGACCGGGCTATTTTACCTTCAGGTATCAATCTTTGTAATATTTTCCCTGTATCTGTTGTAATAATTATGAGTTGATTGATATATTATTGAATAACAGACCTATGTGGGGAAACTGAATGTTAATTCAAAGGGTAATCAGATGTTCAGTGGATATACTAGAGTTGCTCCTTTCGGTTGCATCTAGCTACGCTCGCAGCTCGGTACTATAGAGCTACAATCAAGGAAAAAAAAAGTTGGCACACTTTGTCCCAATTAAGGAAAAAAGTGCCCCTCTCCCCCGAGGCAATGTTGATCCGAGCCACATGTCATCAGAAGCTTTGGCAGCTCTCTCAACATTGATTGATGGGGGTGGGGAAGGATGAGAGAGAGGGGGAGACCTCTGCGTGCTATTAAAGAGTGCTATGTCCCAAGTCGGTTCTCTGTTGTGAGCACAGGGATAGTTGTAATTAATTGTATCAAGTGTGCCAACTATTATTTTCCTTGATTGTAGCTCCCCCAGATTTATACACAAGCTCTCTAATTGAGCCTTGAATTTCAACCTTTCCTTTCACCGGAAATGGGATTTTTGTCGCCTTCACAGGATCAGCGATATAACTCAAAGTATAACACTGAGTCTTCTTTTACTAGAATGGAAGTTCATACATCAACTATTGTTAAATGGGTTGACATTCCTCCGAATATTTTTTAAGATTTTGCATGCTCAAAATACACTGATTTTATGAAAACAAATCTCAAAATAGCCCATTACGATTGAATTGTGAATACTATTTTAATATACAGCAAAAAGGGACCAATAATTTCAGATTCAAATCCGCTAGGACAACAATGAATCATTGGCATGAAGTCCAAATGTTATGATTCCTTTCAAAACCCAATTTAAATATTGGAATCAATTTGTGTTTCGATTGACATTGCATTGCGTTTTATTGGACGATATCCACTGGCGAATTTATATACACTCATATCTTTTCAGATCTCTAGTATAATGGGATTTACTTGGATGTTTGGCTACGTGGCCGGCACCGTGAATATCGATGCGTTGTGGTATGTGTTCGTCATCGTGAATTCTCTGCAAGGCGTCTTTATCTTTTTGTCGTTTGGATTTAATGATCGTGTCAGAGGGATGGTAAGAGCGGCTTGGCAAAATCGTAAATGAGTGAAAGTGGCCCTCAATCACTGCTCATGGTACCAGACTACCGACTGCCATTTAAACATGTATCATCATGTTACTAACATATGTCGCAGTTTGAATTTTCACCTTAGGAATCTTTCTCGTATTCGGATGTTTATTGATGAAACAACATGTCATCACGCCATACGCGCACTTGTTACGTCGCGGCTCGACTATTCCAACTCTCTCTTACAGGGATCTTCTGCGAAAGATATTAAACGGCTACCACGTCTCCAAAATCGAGCAGCCAAACTCATTTATAATGCTAAAAGACGTGATCATGCAACTCCTCTTCTCCACAAGTTACATTGGCTGCCTGTTAAAACGCGCATTGAGTTCAAGATCCTGACTATTGTATATAAATGTTTCAATGATGGCGCGCCTTCTTACCTTAAGGACCTTACTAGTATACTTATGTACCTAAAAGAAGTGGTCTTCGTTCTGCCTCTGACACTCGGATTCTCACTGTACCTAAAACTCGTCTCACTACCGCCAAGAAAGGATTTTATGCCTCCGGACCATTATTGTGGAATAATTTACCGCGTCACATCAGGCATGCCTCATCACTGACTCAATTTAAGAAGATGTTAAAAACTCACTTATTCCACCGTCATAGTGCGAGTGATGTTTTAAACACTGTTAATTTCAATTTTATGTTTTATTTTTGTTAAGCTCTGTGGTACTATTGTATAATGTGTAAGAGCGCTATATAAATGCTCATTGTTCTGTTATGTTATGTTTAACTAGGATGGGATATAATGTTGATCGAACAAGTGGAGGACACCTATACTTTAATATTTTAAATAAAGAAATCTGTGTAATAATGCAAGAGGATAACAAATGTAGAATATGATATCACGGCTGTTTGATCCCATATAATGTGTCCGTTATTCTGAGAAAACTGTAACTTGCTGGTCCGGTACTGGTTTTAACTGATTCAAGTACCTGAATATACTGGCCATCTTTTATAGAAATTTCAGAACATTTGTTGGTACCATTTCTGAGAAATAGAGCTTTGAATATTATTATTTTCTATAATAGCGCCCTCATCGGCCACATTTCCCAAACAATTTTCTTGACATTTTCACCGTATACTCGTATTTATTAGCGCTACCTTAATCAGGTCAAACCATAACGGGGCCACTATGTAATTTTTTTATTCCATACTTTTAATTATAAATCGGACAGTCAAACAGCCGTGATATATTTAAAATACTCGTAAGAAATATCTTACAAGTTCACAAATCATTAATTAGTACGAATTCCTGGCGGCAGAATGCAACTCCTTCGTGTGTGGCAAGTTATAATTATGGCGAATTTAGAGGTTTTTTTTCTACGTTTTCACCAAGTTCCAAGATTTCAAAGACATTTCTTATGGTGTAAAAACAAAGCACGATATTTAATAGAATGTGCGCCCCTAATCGTTAATTATAGTAGCATATATTTCTTGCGGTAAAGCTCATATTTATTTTGATAGCAGATATTGGCTGATATTAGATTTTAATCTTCACAGTATACTGAATGTATCCCGCCACAAGTCGATATTATCTGCATAAATACATATAAAATATATTCATGTCTCTGGTGTGTATAATGTTGTTACCCTTTCATTGATATGAATTATTTGATACTATGATAATATTATACCCATTCATAATAGTATTTGAGCCTTTTAAGTGGATTGAATCAATAAGAGATATTTGAAATATCCCATGTGATCGCCAAGTAGTGAAAGGTCAATAGTATGTCTGTTTTCATAAATGAAAGTAAGTATTTGAAATATGAGTGCACATGGTTGGAATTCAATGCACATATGCCGTTGTAAACATTCAATAGTATCAAATATGGCTGCTAGATGGTAAAAGTGACCCTAAATATTTGAAGATTTCAACTTTTAATTAATTACTGTTAGCAAGAGTGAAACGATAATAATGTAATTGTGTATTATATAGCCCCGTATCATATATCTGATATGATCAAGTATTATATTACATTTTTGATAATATCAAGTATACGTCGTATATATGTGATATCATCAAGTATCATATAATTATTTGATATCATCCAGTATGACTGCTGTTTTCGAGTGTAACGCGCCCTCTAGAGTTGGATAATAGACATTCTAAGTAATTATTACGGTGTAGAAACAAAGCACGATATTTAACAGAATGTGCTCCGTTAATTGTTTAATTATATATCATATATTCCATGCCTTAGAGCTCGTATCTATTTTGTTTGCAGATATTATTGGCTGATATAACATTTTAATCTTCACAGTATGCTGTATGTATCCCGCCATAAGTCGATATTGTCTGCATAAATACATAAACAATATATTCATGTCTCTGGTGTGTCTAATGTTGTTACCCTTCCCTTGATATGAATGATTTGATACTATGATACGTCCACTGTTATAATCACATTACGTATCATTTCACCACATTATATTTATAAATAAGGTACGATTTGAATATATATTAAATAACCAGACATATTTAAATACCATTATACGTTCAAATGCATAATATATTAATACAATTTAAGTGCCTTTAATAATTAGCGCGCATAATGCATTAAGTTCATATTATTATCAATACTGGCGGGCACCAGCGCTTCGCGCTGGACCCGCTAGAAGATTTCACGGGGAATAAGTAAACAAAGCGTAAGAAAATTCGATACAATAATATCAAGAACATGTCCTATACATGTATACATAATCCAGACGGGGCCCTAAATAATCCAAATATCGCAGGTGCTTTTGATAATCCAGGTATACATTGCCTTAATCTAGGTAGGCCTACGTTTGTTTTTCCAGATACCTATGTAGGCCTCCCATGAGACCTGAAATGCAGGTACCCGTTGTCCCATTATATCCAGGGACCCCATAGGCCTAAGCCCTACCCCCTAACCCAGTTACCCCAGGTACCCTTAATAATGCACTGGATACCACATAATCAAGGTAGGCCATGTACCCTGTGCCCTTAATACAACATTGGTGCCACAGTGCCCTTAATCCTTATATATACTGTATGCCCTTAATAAATCCAAGTACGCCATTTATAAAACATGGTGCCCTTGATTATTCAGGTACCCCCATGTACTTTATTAACCAAGATACTCCATATGTCCTTAAATGATCCAATATAGGACCTCCATGGACTATTTGGTATATCTTGAATCGAATATTAAGGGCATCCGTGATAACTTTTTATGCGGTTATTAGGGCCTACGTGGATTAATAAGAATACTTTAGAATATTAAGAGTATCTGGATTGCCTTAATATAAGTATAGGCCACATCTGGGTGGGTACCCCATGTGACCTTATGTAGACCTACCCCATGTGCAGTGGCGGCACTACCGGGTGGCGATTTTTTTTCTTCGTACATGAGTTTAACCAAATTTATTTATTCCGTTTTAATACGAAATAAAGCAAAATTCACTGAATAAAATGATTTTTTAAACATTTTTAAATAAATGAACTGATTTTGGTTAAACTCATGTACGAAAAAGATAATCGCTACCGGGGTGGGGGGGGGGGGGGGGGGGGAATGCCACCAGTCGTGACCTCTCCCATATTTTAAGTCCATACGCATTTTGTACCCCAAATAATAATACAAAGTTCAATTTTGATGTCAAAATTCAAAGTTATATTAGCTTTAAATTGGTCCAAAATGTCTGATTTAGAATAAATTAATCTAATTTCAGGAATGTTTACAATAAAAGCCAAAAGGCTTGAATTTTCCACCCAAGTGTTTTGTCTTGCCCCCCTCCAGATTGTTTTATTGTCCCCAACTCCACCCCCGTTTTCCCCTTTAAAATGTTGATGGTGGTGCAGCCGTAGGCCTGCGTTCTGAGCGTTTAGTGGGTTCTAGTTCTATAGTCGGTTATTTAGTTTTATCAAATTCATATTTATGGTCGGCGGAGTCTATCTTTCAAGATCACTTGTACCATTCCATGATTGTATATGAGCACTTTGTGTGCCAACCCCGTTTTTTTCGGGCCAATTTACATTAAATACATTAGTCCCCCATAGGCATGTAGGGCTTAAGCGTATGTAATCCCTTTGTCATGTTTGTTGTGTTCTAAATAAGGCCTGACCATAATAACCGCACGCTCCGTTTACCAAGATACCATTATGTGCCCTTACTATATCCAGATTATCAAGTAAGGGAAGTGCGCTTGCATGGTGGCTTTAAGGCCTATTAGGGTATGATGGGGCAATACCGCACGTTCCGTTTATCCAGATACCCCATGTGGCCTTACTGTATCCATATTATCAAGTAAGTAAAGGGAAGTGCGGGGGAAGAGGGGGCTTAGGCCTATAGGGTATGATGAGACAATCCCGTAATTTCCGTGCTATATAAGCCTCACGGCGTATAAGCCGCAGCACCTTATTATTAAATTCATAAAGTAAGATTTAGTCAAACCTCATCATAGTATTAAAGAGGCTATAAGCCGCACCGCACCGCACCGCACCGCACCGCACCGCACCGCACCGCACCGCACCGCACCGCACCGCACCGCACCGCACCGCACCGCACCGCACCGCACCGCACCGCACCGCACCGCTGTATAAGTCGCACGAAGACAATGAAATGGGTGTGAGTGGGGGGGGGGGGGGGGGGGGGGGGTGCCGACCTTGATCCACCATCCCAAAGCTTCATGACCAGCCATGCCTTGCGCGGCGGTATCGGCCAAATTTACACATAACTAATTTTAGGTGATAACTGCTCAATTATTCATTATGTATATAACATGTTTAAGTCAAAACATTCATTAATCATCCATATTTATAATACCGGAAGCATGGTTGAGTGCATCAAATGGAGTTATCTGCATGGGTGACTCCTCCTATCAAATAGGGTTACGTGTATGGGTAACTTCTTCATCAAATGTGGTCACTTGCAAGGGTGACTTCATCAAATGGGGTTTCGACAACTGCATGAGTAATTCCATCAAATGTATTTTCCTTCAGCCACTTCATGTCACTTTAATTAATACATGTTATCCTGGATAAGGTTTGCACCTTGCTCTCCATTTCTTTATTAAAATAAAGGTCTTATATAATGTACCTTGGCTTTATTTTTTTGTTTGTGTCTTGCTCCCGTTATCTTGTATGTACGGTATGCACAGCGGAGCAATTACGGACTACCTGTTTTCATCCTGCCCCGTAAACAAAGTACAACGCCACAAACGCGTACACAATTTGTCTGCGTCATTACGTGTGCGCCGTATTGCGTGCGCCATGTTAAACGCGAACGCGCAGCAACAACATACGGTTGGCATGGTACTGCCAGTTTCTTTATCGGTATGAAACGTCGCGTTCGCCTATATAACCAATGTGAAAGTGTCACTTTAAGATCTGTGTAAGAGTTTGTTGTTTACATTTAGAAAATTTCTTGAAATATTGTTATTTGTCGGACGTATAGTCCCGTATAAATGCTTGTTACTATGCGATCTTTAAGAATAACAAACAGCCGCATATACAGAAATGTAGCTATATTTCGGATTTTCACATGTGATCCTTTCTGCGCATGTCTGAAAACGGGAAAAACGGGCATCGAACTATCTAATTAGCTCGTGTATTAGAGGCGCAATTGCCACGCTTTTTCAGTTCAAGAGGGACGCGAGTGTAAAATTATTATTGAACTATCTAATTAGGCGAGGGACCGAAAATTAGTATACAGATAATATATTATTATCAATTTAATATTATTATCATAATTATTATTATAAAGAAAGATAGTTCAAATGGTTAGGATAATTGTTGCGCACATAATATACGCAAATGAAAATATGTGCGTCCTTCATTTTCACAATAACCACCGATGGATAAAATGGACGGAAAAAGAAATACGCTGGTTTTATATTAATATTATATCCATTCATAATAGTATTTGAGCCTTTTAAGTGGATTGAATCAATAAGAGATATTTGAAATATATCCCATGTGGTCGCCAAGTAGTGAAAGGTCAATAGTATTTCTGTTGTCATAAATGAAAGAAATTATTTGAAATATGAGTGCACATGGTTGGAATTCAATGCACATATGCCGTTGTAAATATTCAATAGTATCAAATATGGCTGCTAGATGGTAAAAGTGGCCCTAAATATTTGAAGGTTTCAACTTTTAATTCATTACTGTTAGCAAGAGTGAAACGATAATAATGTAATTGTATGGACGTAATATTGTTGCCATATTTTTGAATTTGCAAGCTATTGGTAAAATATTGCGTATCAAATAACCCCGTCCGTGAGTCAAAAAGAAGTTTACCCGGATTGGTGATGTTTTAAAAAAACAAACAAATGACACTCGAGAGTTCAGTAAAGCATATATTTAACAAGCATTATCTACTGCTTATTAGGAAAAAAGAATGACACAAATTGATCATTGCTAAGAGGAGTTATGCCTATTTTTATAAAGGTACTCATTTTGCAAGCTGTCCACGGAATACAAATGTAAAGTAATCATTTTAGCTTGACAAAACATGAGCGCTTTCAGTAAAACAGGCATAACTTCTCTTAGGAATGATCAATTTGCTTCATTGATTTTCTCTAATAAGCAGCAGAGTATGTTTGGTAAATAAATGCTTTACTGAACTTTTAAGTGTCATTTATTTGTTTTGAAAAACATCACCAATCTCGGTCAATAGGGAAGTACGCAGCTAAAATGCATACTTTACATTTGTTTGGTCAAGTATTCCGTGGACAGCTTGCAAAATGAGTACCTTTATTAAAATAGACATAACTCCTCTTAGCAATACTCAATTTGTGTCATTCCTTTTTCCTCATAAGCAGGAGAAAATGCTTGTTAAATATATGCTTTACAGAACTCTCGAGTGTCATTTTAATTTTTTTGTAAAACATCACCAATCCGGGTAAACTTCTTTTTGACTCACCCTGTATATCTGATATGATCAGATATATGATATCTGATATAATCAAGTATTATATTATATTTTTGATAATATCAAGTATTATATTTTTGATATCATCAAGTATCATATGTGATATCATCAAGTATCATATAATTATTTGATATCATCCAGTATGTTTTCGTGTGTAACGCGCCCTCTAGAGTTGGATAATAGACATTCTAAGTCATTGTTATGGTGTAAAACAAAGCACGATATTTAATAGAATGTGCGCCGTTAATTGTTTAATTATATATCATATATTCCATGCCTAAGAGCTCATATCTATTTTGTTTGCAGATACTATTGGCTGATATAAGATTTTAATCTTCACAGTATGCTGTATGTATCCCGCCACAAGTCGATATTGTCTGCATAAATACATAAACAATATATTCATGTCTCTGGTGTGTCTAATGTTGTTACCCTTCCCTTGATATGAATGATTTGATACTATGATACGTCCACTGTTATAATCACATTACGTATCATTTCACCATATTGTACGGGGGGGGGGGGGGGGGGGGGGGGGGGGGGTGGTATCAAAAAGTTCTTGAAATCACCCAGAAGTGAAGGAGCCAGATATTTGTTTTTGTTATTTGACCCTTCAGACATCCTTAAAAAGTCACTGTGCAAAGTCACACATCTCTCCCACTATTTATTACTTGTCCACAGACTGCCATTGTAGAGCTCCCCTGATTGACCGCCATTGATTGATGCTCAGATTGTCTCAGATTGCGTTATTCCCAGAGCAGCAATAAATAGTTTAACCCTAACTCTACCCCCCCCCCCCCCCCCCCCCACTTTTTTCAGAATCGACCAAAATATCCCCCCGATCTCCCGGGATTTGATCCAGGGATCTCCAGCACGTGGAGCTTAGGATTCCCCACTACACCACGACTGTCAGCGGTAGTCTGCGCAGTGTATTGCGCAAACTATATGGATTGGCTACATTTTTTCATCGAA
The DNA here is from genome assembly GCA_035610835.1 of Ophiura sarsii. NCBI lineage: Eukaryota > Metazoa > Echinodermata > Ophiuroidea > Amphilepidida > Ophiuridae > Ophiura > Ophiura sarsii. The sequence continues at coordinate 56,254,800 of CM069447.1, read as the reverse complement.
AAACTTCCATCCATGCCGGGTGGTACAAACGTGCCCAGTCGTGGTATATTGTGGTATATGGTAGGGTTAGGGTTAAAGTGTCGACAGAAAGGGGTCAAAGGTCTTGTAGGGGTCATTAGAGGTCAACCGGTGTACACCCCATGTTACTCACAAGATTATTGTCACCAAGCTTGTGTGTAATGACCTTTGACCCCCTCCTGTCAACACTTTAAACTATTTATTGCTGTTCTGTGAGTAACGCAATCTGAGGCAATCTGAGGATCAATCAATTGCGGTCAATCTGAGGAGCTCTAAAATGGCAGTCTGTGGTCAGGTCAGAAATAGTGGGAGAAATGTGTGCCTTTGCACAGTGACTTTTTAAAGATGTCTGAAGGGTCAAATAACAAAAACAAGTTTCTGGCTCCTTCACTTCTGGGTGTTTTCAAGAACTTTTTGATACCCCGCGTATAGTCAAGGTACGATTTGAATATATTAAATAACCAGACATTTTTTAAATACCGTTATACATTCAAATGCGTAATATATTAAAATTCGAATACCTATAATAATTAGCGCGCATATTGCATTAAGTTCATAGAGAAAGATACGTGGTTGGAATAATTGTTGCGCACATGATATACGTAATAACCACCGATCGATAAAATGGACGGAAAAAGAAATACGCTGGTTTTAATATTAATAGTATACCCATTCATAATAGTATTTGAGCCTTTAAGTGGATTGAATCAATAAGAGATATTTGAAATATTCCAGATGGTCGCCAAGTAGTGAAAGGTCAATGGTATATCTGTTGTCATAAATGAAAGTAAGTATTTGAAATATGATTGTACATGGTTGAAGTTCAATGCACATATACCGTTGTAAGCATTCAATAGCGGAGCTGAGGGCGGTAGTCACCAGTCATCCAACACCAAGGGACAGTAGTTTGCACTACTTTCCCGAAAGAAACCATGTTGTATTTGTTTTATTACACCTCATTACATATTGCATTGTCTAAACTGAATTAAAAATCGAAAAAAAAGCTTACGTTGCTCCCGCATAGGCTCGTAGTCGTAGTAGTAGGCCTATGCCTGCCTACACCTACAGTACACACAGCGAGCCAAGAAGGCTAGAAGTAGCGGACTCAATTCCCCTGGCAGAAGAACAATATCATTTAAACCCGTTTCCTAGTTCTTCACAATCATTGATGCAGATCTTCACGGATTTGATGCAGCATAATTATCCAAAAGAATCCTAAAATCTGCGTCTGTTTAGTTTGCGAATTTCTTCGGCAGATGTTTAGCAGACGACGCCATGTTTGTTGTTGTCAAGCAACCTTGTACTTGGCGTCACCTTTTAACATGTACGTAATATTCATCGGCTCTAGAATTGTTTCGGGTGACGGTGTTGATCAGCGGGAAGTAGTTCAAACTCTCGCATATTTGGTAGTACAATAAACCTAAACACACATTCGGTAGGTATTTTTATTTATCCGACTTGGTTAAAAATGAACCAATCAATAAGAGAATACCCTTATAAATTTGTATAAGGTGTAATAATATCAAATATGGCTGCTAGATGGTAAAGTGACCCTAAACATTTGAAGGTTTCAACTTTTTATTCTTTACTGTTAGCAAGAGTGAAACGATAATAATTGAATTGCATGGATGTTATTTTGCTGCCATATGATATAACCACGTATCATATATTTATATAATATTGAATGGCTTTGAGGGTGATACAAGAATATATTTTTATAGCGAGTGCAATATATTCTTGTATCACCCGAAAATAAGACATTCAATATTATTATTATTATTTATATAACAGACTGTTTTGATAGCACTTCAGAACTGCTGAAACTGGGGTACAACCAAGTTAAAAACTTTGATAAGTTAGCCCGAACTGACCTTCTCTGCGTATATGTACTCACGCGCACATCTTCTGCGCCGCGCCAAAAATATTGGACGGCAATATTTTTTGAATATTGGACGCACATCCGGGAACTTGGTGCACAATATTCAATACGCACTTTTATTGTATCGTTTGGAAGGCCCATATAAATAATAATTGATATTAGCAAGCATCATATTTTTGATATTATCAAGTATCATATTTTGATATTATCAAGTACATGTATGTATTTGAGGTACTCGAGTACCACATTTTAATATTATCAAGTATATATTTATTTGATATCATCAAGTATCATTATTTGATAGTATTAAATATCATATATTTAATATTATCAAGTATCGTATGTGATATCATCAAGTATCATATACTTATTTGATATCATCAAGTATAATATAATTATTTGATATCATCTAGTATAATATAATTATTTAATATCATCAAGTATATATAATTGAGCTACGATCCGAGCAGCAAAGAACAGTGTCTCATTACGCTACAAGGCCCGCTTAGCAGCGCTATAAATTGCTGCCCTAAAAACTGGCTACAAATTTAAAATTTCGCCTTCCATCAAAGCTGGTTGCTATATGACATAATTCTCGTGTGCAACCAACCGGTTGTATTGCATTGCGCATTGAGTAGTTTAAACGCATGAGCGTGGATGTAATTTGCATGGAAACTCAACCATGCAGTTAGCAAGAAGTACTGCTCGTACACGCCCCGAATTTAAATATACAACCAGGCAATCCTCTCGTAGTAATTGATAACAATAGGTTTACCAGACCGAATTTATAGCGCTCCTAAGCGGGCAATTTATGTCATGTGTAGTATTATCCTGAATATTTCATAATTTTTAAAATGCTTAAATATTGCTGCTCAGGTTTAATCGCAACGAGCACTCATCGGATTCAGAAGAAAAATGATTCATCAACAAAACCGTTCAATATGTTTAAAAATATGTAGCAAGCTACCTAAGACTGAAATGTATTCAAGTCTCAAATTTCAAATTTTGGCGAGATCACCATCAGATCATCAATGGTACATCGTTGATAGCTTAGATGATAAGTCAGGCGAAAGCGAAAGGTCTAAGACTGTAGCTGTGATCCGGGATCTATATTGGTTCAAGAATCACGTAAACTGAGCTTTTTGGTGCAATTTTCATTTGAATTCTTCAAAAGCAATCGAAAACCTGCCACTAAACATTGATATTTGTCTACTTTGAACTTCAATAACCATGTTCCTAAAATGACTAAACACACATATCAAGTATCACACTCCGCACATGTTTAATATCAGCTGATGAAAAATCAGAAGTGTATTTTATTCCATATTTTGTACATCAGGTTCATGAAAATGCAAGTCCAGCTAAGGCGACGAAAAAAACCTCACCCTATTGTACGGACGGACGGACCTTTCAAGTAGGGTTGGTCGATCGGGCGGGTTTTTGTAAACCTAAAAATAAATGTCACCAAAATCTGCAAATATCGGGAATTTTTATTAAAAAAATATGAAAAAGGGCTGATTTGACATGATTTGAGAAAAATTATCTTAAAAAAAAAAATCAAAAATCTAAAAATCACAAAAAGTAGGTTGGTCGGGCCCGTAAAACAGGATGGTTTTTTTTCTTCGCCTAATTAACAGTTAGATTTCTAATTACGGCGTTCGGGTCCTACAAGTAGACGAGTGTCTTTAGATAAAATAAGGAATGGTATACTTTGTTATTTGCAAATTCATAAACTAATAACTCTACCAAATGAATACCCGTGATAATGAATTAAGTTAAAGCATTCTTTAAATGATAATATTGATCGCAAATTCAAACCACCAATGTCCTAAGTTAGCAATATGCGCCATTTTACGGTCATTTCAACCACAACCTATGGTTTTAATCATATTTCGGAAAGTCCCTGAGCGCGCTACAATATAGCACCCATCAAATGCAATATGCACCTAGCATCTTAAGACGACTGCACTGCATGTATATATTTACTGTTGCATATCTGTCAATCATATAAACATGATCTGAACCCATCTTCATATATCGCCCATACTATCTGTGAATTTTCAATCAGTCACTCAAGGAGGTGGCTTCAAAGATCTGGAGAATATCACATGTGTAAATACCCTAAAGTTCCAAATGTTTTGGTTTGTAGAAGGTAAGTATATATGTCAAGTTTCAACAAAAGTCGTACTGTTCAAAAGAAAGCCGTATGCCCATACAATTACAAAATCCTTTATTTCGGACCACTTGCCCCACGGACCAGTTGCCCCATATTCCCCTATCCATGGTAAAGAGGGGGCTAATTCACCCAAACTAACTTCCAATTTCATTGAATTACACTATATAAATAGCTAGAAATGTAATTTAAATAAATATTAGTATTACTTGTTCAAGGCTTGAATTATTTTTTGTAAGATTTATTATGAATTGGTGATATAAAAAACCGGTACAAATCCTATGGTGCCAACGTGATCGCAAGAAGTACGTAAGTCCAAAATCAATAAATTGATTAATATTGATCTATAAACAATGTAAGTACTAATTTTGTGTATAATATAAATCCCAGAGACACAACCTATATACTCACCAAGTAACATCCAAATACGTTGATTCCTACAATATTTTGTAAACTTTAAATGCCTGTATCTCAAAATGTCAAATATGGACTGATTGACTTCTTGCGCTCACGTCTTCATTTGTTAATTTTTTAATATGTGCTTTTGCAATAGTTTCAACCAACCATCATTCACATACGGTATGAATGAAATCTTCCGACCCCCATATGACAGCCTATATAATATGCAGCTTGCATATATTTAAACAATATACATGAAATTAATCAAGCGCTGTAACTTTTGAACGATAAATGTGATGCATATATAAAAGTATACATTTTTGGAAAGGAAATGAGTCGGAGAATCAAAAAGGACCAACAAGTGAGTTTTACCTCAAAAAAGGGTTTTTTGGCCAACAATTTAAAAATGAAAAAATGTTGGTGAGATTTGATACCAAAAATAAATTCTCCGACTGATTTCCTTTAAAAAATGTATGCCTTATAAGTTCGCGGCATAAGTTCGCGGCTTAAGGTAGAAGGAGTCAGTTTTAGATAATCATATATATTTATTTTTCAACATGGCTGATTTTGTCAATTGTTTCCATTTTTAAGGTATATTTCACAGAAACCGCTGACTGACGATGTTTAATTATCTGTAACAGAAAAACAAGTCCAGATTACAACATCAAACTTTCTGTGTAATCATCAAACAAGTCGAACTACACACATGCCAAATTAAAACTATGTAGGTCATCTCCTTCTACCCTAGGCCGCGAACTTATCAATCACCCCTCGTACATCACATTAATAGTTCAAAAGTTACAGCGCTTGATAAATGTCTTATATTTTTTTGGTTAGGCCTATACATAAATATGAAATACATGAAATATGCGTAATTAAATATATCAAGTTCCAAAAGAAGTAAACCATTTGCAAACTGATGACATTCTATGGGATAGTTACCTGAGCTATGATGTCATCTTTTACACTAACAATAAGTTCGATATCTAATTAGATATGTAAATTAGCTAATTAATTATTCAACTCTCAGATATGCAAATAAGATACATTACGCCATTCTTTTGTTGCCATGCATTGCACTACTTTTGAATTGTAATTTTATCATGGTAACCATTGATGTGTACATTATCAACTATGCATAAATACCTGTATGGTTGTATGACGCATTCATTGATTTCAAAATCCAAATATGCTAATAAATTCCTTGGATGTGTAGCACAAGGTGTTTTTTTAATTTTTCCCAAATAAGGCATTTGGCCCCAACATTAGGTACGGTATTTTGAGCAAAATGTGTGGGTTCATTCAAGCAGGGATGTCTCACGTTATCATGGTTATGGATATACATTTAGAATAGTACATGAATTGGGATGTACATGAAGGTCCGGGTTACCATTGGCCAATAATATGAAAATATCATGCCCATGCATGAAATGAATCACTCAAGGAAAATACAGTTCTTGCAGGGGTGTTTATAAGAATTAAGACAGCTGATTTCTGTGTGTGCAAAAGTGGTAGATTTCACGCGCTGTAATACTCAAATACATAATTGTGTTTAAAATACTTCTAGGAGGGTTTAACTAAATTACAAACAGTGAAAAGATCGCATCAGTAACTTATCTTATCAATAAAAAATACACGTTCGTTAATTGTGCACTAAATATGTGTATGTGGCAGGTTTGTACGACATGACAAAAAAAAACGAAAAAAACATTGTAGCCGATTTTCTCCCCTGATAAATCAGGGGAGAAAGTCGGTTCCAATCTTTTTGGATTTTGTTTTTGAGTCTCCGAATGCGTCGGGATCGAACCCGGGCCGCGTGTGTGTATGGTGAGACTCTACCAACTGAGCTATACGAGTCGACTTCAAAACCAGTACCAGATAGTAGCAGCGTGGGGTGTGTAGGCGGGTTTAGGGTTAATTTGACAAAATGTTAAATAACATATTGAGCCCACACGATTAATGTTTGATTAATTAGGTCGGACATTAACTATATAAATATTCTACCGATGTCAACGGTCTATAAATGGTTTGGAGGGTGTCAAGTATTCCGCAATAATACAAAACTGTTTAGATGTTCTTAATATTTTCTCAGCAAAGCAACTCAATTAATTATTGAGCTTTATTCTACTGGCTGTGAAAGCGCGTGTAACGTGCCCAGCTTGTTATTTATCGTCACTGCGTACAGTTTGATCATCCGACTCATTTCCTTTCCGTTCGACAATTCGTTTGAGAAAGCCGGATTGTCTCCACATTTGACGAGCTCTTTGGTTCATTCCAAAAGCGAAGAATATGTGAACACCTTGAAGTGAGTTAACAGTAGCAGCAACCCACCATATGATCTCGTTGTTAACCAGACCGGCTATAAACATCAGTATCCAGGTAAATCCTAAAACAGATGAAACCTGTGAAATATTGAACACGTAAATGATAAATATTCGTCTGCACAAGCTATACTGCAGGGGTGTATTATGATGTACAGTCATCACAATAAGTAACTGACCAGGTAATAAACATGCTGATAACTCTAAGAGTATAACTCCTACATAAACATATTTAATTATAAAGTTGTTGAGAAATTTCTCTTCTTGAATTTGAGATATTACACGCTAAGAATGATTGATTAATGAGGAAGTTACGATCCCAAACGTTAGCGCAAGTCTGATTTTCATTTTAACATTTTCTTTTCAACACGGGGAGAGTATGACAGGTAAAGCGTGTGTGCTGTATTGATCAACCGTAACGATGCCACCGGCCGACTATCCAACAACCAGGCCATCGACGGGTGAATTGGCACTACCACTACCAGTAACGAGGTCTGAGTCCCCGTGTTGAAAATGAAAATCAGACTTGACAGTACATTTGGGATTGTAACTTCCTTAATAATCAGCCATTCTTAGCGTGTAATATCTCAAATTCAAGAAGAGTAATTTCTCAACATGTTTATATTTTGATATGTTTATGTAGGAGTTATACTTTTAGAGTTATCAGCACATTTATTACCTGGTCAGTTACTTATTGTGATGACTGTATATTGGCACCAATATTAATACAGTTCAACAAAAATAAGTTCCCCTTTAGATTATGCCTGATATTTTTAAAATGAGGTACTCCATCGAAACGAGTTTTGGCACACATAATGTACGTGTGCACAGTAAAACTAGAGCGGGGCTACAACTACGCAGGTGTTGTAATGCTTGAATGAGCACACATTGAATGGAGGAATACCTCAATTCAAAAGTTGCCAAATGATGTTGTTGTGCTGCTTGAATAAGCACACATTGACTGGCGGAATACCTAATTTCAAAAGGTGAAAAATGCTGAGTTCAAGCAAAGACAGTGGCGTAATTAGCCTTTTTCATTGGGGGGGGGGGGGGGGCAAGAAGGGGCAGTGACTTGAAATGGGGGGGGGGCTCCTAATGGGGGGGGGGGGGGCTCCATTCCACACCCACACCGATTGATTTCATTTGGGGGCAAGCGGGGGGGGGGGGGGGGCATGGGTTCCAAGTGGGGGGCTCCCCCTCGCTGGTTACGCCACTGAGCAAAGACCCTGGTTCAAGGCCGTGATTCAAGCTGTTTAACCACCTTTCTTCAATACATAATTTAGCAAACCATAAGGATTTCAAAATGGCTGATCCTAGACAGAGTTCATTAATCAAAATTACACTAATTAATACAGTATATCGTAGAGCAAATGTCTGAATAGACCGTTAAGGTAGCCGGGAATGAAGGATTGGCAAATATTTTGAAATGGTTTCCACAAGACCCCACCTGATGAAAAATCAATATTGGTACAATAGTTTTGAGATAATTTATTATCAGTATTTCTATATTGTAAATTGATTTTGATGCAATTTAAACCTATTCTGCCCATTTTGGCCCTGTTTTAAATTACACTAAACTTATTTTGGCTTTTCTTTTTTTGCTCTGCTTTTCTTATTTTGGCTTTTCTTCAAAAAGTATTTATAACAGTTTCATTTAACCACACACTTTTCAAACCAATTTTACAATTGTGATATTGAATGTTAATTATCTTAGAGTGTAAACAGTTGATTGTATGCAAATTATTTTCACTGAATACGTATTCATTAAAAGATGATTGACACCAAATAAGGTAACATTTTTGTCTTGTTGGCATATTTACGTAAATTGTTGGCCAATCAGTGCGCGCCACGCTGGGTCGATGTTTGCCTCTGGACCTGGGGTGCGCTATTCCAAATGTCTTCCTTTCTGGCGCCGGAACAATCATAAAGTCCGTCAGTATGACGTAAAACATCTTTAAACTGTAATTCTTGTTGACTGAATGATCATTTCATGTAATAAATCATGGTTATATCAGTCGGAATAAGTGATTTTCCAGTGAATGTTTTTTTAGCAGTGATCTCTACGATTTAATCAAGATCCGAGCGATTTGTTATTTTTAGAAACCATATATCATATCTATCATTGCTATCTTTAGGCGCACCATTTGATTTTCAGGGGGGGCATGGAAGTTGGGGTCGGGCGGATTTTTTTTGTCATCACCGAAGTAGGCGACATTTTTTTCTTCTCGCCGCCTTCGGTGGCAAGTTTTACTGTTTTTCTGTACATTAAGTTGGGTGAATCGGGTGAGTCATCTTCTTTTTTTTTTACTCGGCAGTGGGTCATCTATTTTATTCTTCCTGGTTGGTGGGCAAAGTTTTTTTTCTTCTTCCTGGATAGTGGGCAAAGTTTTTCTTAAACTTCCATGCCCCCCCCCCCCCCCCCCCCCCCCCCCCCTGAGTATCTAATGGTGCGTCCCTTATATCTGTAATGCTGAATGGTTTAGCTTGAAAATAGAATATAAAAATATATCGTAAATGTTTGCAAAATAAAAACACCAGCCCCATGGGCTGGTCATACAGATAAGTTATAAAATCGAGTTTTTCATCAGTATTGTAGCATCCATATATCTTAATATGTTTTACTGAAAACAAAAACACATGGAATACTAGTTAATACAATTAAGATGCTAGTTATGCATGTGCTGTTATCAATGGATTTATTGTCAACAAATTGGAAGGTACTATTATCATTTTCTTGATAACTGTTTATCGTTTAATTGTGTTAAATTGTTTAAAATAAAAACATCAGAAAATTCAGTTGCATCAATATAATCTAACCAAAATATAGCTATTTTTACTGAAGTATTTAACATGATTGAAGTCAAAAAACTTTTTTTTTTGTTCAAATAAATGTTGGTTTGATATTTTATAGAGCATTCTCAGCTCCACAATAATCTGACATTTAAGCTTGATCGTAGGTACAATAGATATCACCATTTTATTGTCAAAAATGAAGCAAGATGGAAGCGTTCATTTCTTTTCTTTTTTCTTTTTGTTTTGACCCCCTAGCAAAATAAATAATTCATGCAAAATATTTAATTAATCTTTACAAGTAAAGGCTACAAAGCTGAAATGTTGGGCGCTGTTAATTACAGTTTCAATTTTAGAAACTTTCCTGTGCTGCGGGAGGCTGTAAAACATCTGCATAACTTATTTAATTATGCTTAATTATCTAAAGAAGCTTTAGGTATTTAATAAAATGAAGCTAATTAATGCACTTAATTGTTTTCTTCTTCAAGTTCATGCACTTTGGTATATAAGTTGGCTATAATTTCCTGTGCTGTGGGAATCAAGTGAAGTTGTCAAATACAAATTTAGAGCGAATACAAACAACTAAATTTGTATAGAAAATTTGACCTAAGGAGTCAAAATAAATAAATAAAAATAATATAGACTGCCCTTTGTTGGCCAAAAGATTTCAAAATGATTTCAAAATTTGAACCTTATACCCGATTCACCTTCAGTAAAAGACTTTGTGTTAATGCTAGACAGTGTAGTAGTGACTTTCATAAGTATCATTGTATATTTAAAGCAGGTGTCCCGCAAGCATAAAAGTGTGCATTAGGCCTATGTGTTAGAAAAATAACTATCGAGCCCAACTTTTGTAATTATATAGAACAAAAAAACACACCACACTTATGACAAAAACAAATACAAACCGCAATCTCTCAACATGCGCTTTTTAAAATTCGCGGCGATCGAAAGTCCAAGTGTCGATGATGTCATAGTTATACAATGCACATGCGCAAATCTTAGCACCGATACCCATGACGTCATCGACACCGGGACTTTCGATCGCCGCGAATTTTAAACATTGCATCTTGAGTGATGGCATTTTTTATTCATTTTTGTGACTAGTATGGTGTTTTGTTCTATACAATTAATTAATTTCGGCTCGATAATTATTTTTCTAACAAATAATGCTCAATGTTGTGCTTGCGGGACACTTCCTTTAAGAAACAAGAAATAAACTAGTATACAGAAATGAGAATGTAATACAAATCAACATACTAACATCAGGGAGATGCTCTGCTTACAGTTTCTATAAATGATATGGTTTCTAAACAGTTTGATTTATTGTTCTAATTTATATATGTTATAAAACACTGATTAAACCATTATAAGAACACATAATACAATCTGAAGCAAATCAGGTAATTACGCAATCAAAATAATAATATTATTTGCTAGAATTATATTTCTCTAAATTATGGTTTCTCAAAATAAACAAAATGACCGATACAATGTTAGATATTGGTTGTTAAAACATGAACAAATAATGCATATTTATTTGTTTATTTAATTTCAATTGTTAATTTTTAATTTTATAATTTCAAATAATTAGGTATAAATGACATTGGTAATGAAGAAAAAAAAAATACAAAATTGACGCTTACAGAGTGCAACGTTATATAACTAATCGGCTTCTGTGTGAACAATTTAGGTAGTGGCTGGTTCGGTAGATTTATGTGAAATGCTTTAATCAAAATAACCTTGAACATAACATTTATCTTTATAAACGTTATGCTTTTAAGAAAAAAAATAAGAAAAACAGCATTGCATTTTCAGTTACCATTACTATCAAAGTACATTTGATGCTGGTGTGTTATATTATGAAAAATAACGATAGATTTTTATTTTTTTATTTTCAAGAACAACTAGTTAGCTTTACAGAAATGAAAATAAAACAAATAATTATTGCTGCATCTTAGCACTATATGGTTTCTAAAAAGAGGTAATATTTTGCGGTGACGGTGTTGTTTATACAATCTAAGCAAATCAAATGAATACATATGATATTTCAGAGAATTGTAAAATACATATAATACACTCTTATTCTAGATTAGTCAAAATTTGACACGGAAATGGTCAAATCTGACACAAAAAAAATAGTTCGCGGGGAAACTACAACTTATTAGTCAAAATAACACGGAAAAATGTGTCACTTTTTTGACACTGAAGTGTGTCAATGTAACAAATATCCGGGTCAAAATGATCATTTTATTTGTTAAATCGGAATCGGAATACTATTCAAATGATCATTTTGACCCGGATATTTGTTCCATTTGACACACTTCAGTGTCAAAAAAAGGTGACACATTTTTCCAAACTCATTTCAGACGCATAGTGACCAATAAATTGATCCGTGTAACACAAACATGTGTCAAAAAAAATGACACGGACAATTTGACTAATCAAGAATAAGAGTGTATAAACAAATGGCAAACCTTAATCCACCGAAATTTGTTATGAAAACAGCATACTGTACCTTTATGAACACGGACACTTCCTGCCATCCCTTTTCATTTTCTTCCTTCTGCTGCATCACGTTCGATCGTTGTCTCGCTTTACGCAACCAAATGAGACTAATGGTCACAATAACACCGTTTGTCAAAATAGAAATTAGGACTGGTAAACCAAATGCGAGTAAGGTTGCCTCTCCGTCTTGAATCCAACATAGCTTACCGGTACCACCATAAACGACTAAAGACGTGCACGGACAGAAATGAATGAGCACTGTGACTGATACAATCAAAAAGGGAATTCCCCAACCAAACAATTGAAATAGCAAGTACGCCTTCTTTCTCTCCAATGATTTCCCGCTAGTGTTAATAACAAAAGTATTCAAAAGGATAACTGCTAGTAGTGTTGTCCACGTGAAAGTAGCGAGCCAAAAATAATGAGTTAAAATGGCCACCATTACGCAAGCAGTTTGTGGCCAAGAAACTTTATCAGACAAGAACGTCAGTAATTGCGCAACAAACAAGCCAACAGACACACAGATGATACCATGCCCGTACACATTACGAAGCTTCTTAAATTTAATGTACGTAATCAATGTACCCATAAGACCTATCATCGAAAGGCAGCTCAACGTAAAACCACTGACATCAAGAGCATCAACAAAAAAGTGATCGTCAATCCCATCAAGATTCCGAGACACCCCAACACTTTCAAGACAAACGAAGGCTCGACCATCTGGTTGTAGCGTAAACTTATCGTTATGTAATAATTTGTCACCATACATTAGCCCAGATTCGTTTAGAAAGTATTCGTCAGCGGCTAATGATACCATTTTGCAATCAAGAGTAGTGATGTTGAAAATTCTACCGCATAAGAGGATCTTCTCAAATTTCAGAACAGTACCGTCCTTTACGTCGTAAGTAGCGTAATGCATAGCTATGTCTGACAAAATAAAGATATCCTTTTGGCGATACATATTTGGGTGATACGGATGTTTTACTCTGTGAAAGGATGTCGGAGATCCGGAGAACCATTGTTCCTTGCAAGTATCAGGATAGAGAGTGTGTTGACAAGTTGTCAGCATTTGTGGGTAGGACATATCACATGGTATGCTCGATGATTGTAGCAAACGGTCTATTATACGGACTAATTCAACAACTTTGTCATTGTAGAATTTCATAGTAAGCCAAACATCAAGTTTATTTAGCGAAGCTGGTTGAACATATAAGTGAGTTGATATTGGTTCAATCAACTCGCGATTTAGCAGTTCACTAAAACAGTCACCCGATGAAGGAAAGCCTCTAAAGAAGAACATGACGTCATGCCTCGCACAAGATTGATTAGTAAGGATATCAGGGTTGCCAGTTTCTGCAACAATGATGCATTTGCCATCACTCAATGTGTATCCCGGAATGCATACAATTTGGCGACATATTCTAGAGACTGTGTCAAAAATCTCACCGGATGGACACGTGATTGTCGTTTTTTCCATAGAAGATGGTCGTATATGCCAGAGACCAATTAGGCCTGATCCTGATCTTGTTGTCCCGACATTACGGCAGTACCTATAGTCATATATATGGTCTTCCAACTGTTGGCACTGAAGACAATACGGATTTTTGACTGGATTTCGAACGGCGTCATACGACTGTCCGTCTTTGAGTCTAATGTAGCAAGTAGGTAGTACAAATGAAGAACAGGCTTTCGCAATGCTTTGATTAACGTAAGACATGGCACAAGGATCTTCATACCCACATACTCTAAGTTGACTTCCAACTCGTTGTGGTCTTTTCCAAAATAAAGTACCTGTTGCTTGTTCGGTATTGTCAGTACAGGTTGTTTCACGATTGGAATCAGTTGTCCACGGATAGATATTCATTTGTTTCCTACCGTGACAAATTGCACAAAACACATTGTGAAAATTTACTCCGGTGTTGTCATTAACCCGCATTCCAAACAACTGATCGCTACACTTGGATTTCATAAACAGTTCAGTCCACGATTCTGGACATTGACTGACCAAAAGAACATCTGCATCTATGAAGGCATCTGGTTGACAGGTGTAATCTTCAAAAGGTATGACGGGCTTACCTGTGGTATTTTTGTTTGCGCTTAACGTGGTATTAAGATCTCGACAGCTATCGTGATAGTCTATACAACAATCTCCAAACATTTCACAATCAATACCGCATCTACAAGTGTATATATCCTGGTGATTACATCTATCGGCACATAGATCAATAGGTGAAATGTCAAAGGAATAGCCCCACTTCCAGCTCTGCCTCGTGGACTCATCTACACCTATCAAATATGAACATAAATCACATAGTGCGCTATATATTCGGCGTAACACTTTTTTCGAGACAAAAAAAAATTGACATAGAGATCTATTTGTTTAATACAGGGTGTTCTAAAACTATTGAAACCAAGAAGTCTCTTACAATAAGTCGCAGCAGCAAATTGAATATATATTTGGAAAGGAAAACTTGTAGAATCATTTCGGTACCAAACATGACTCCTTTTTAATGCCCCTCATTATAAAAAAGCTGAAAGGATTGACCACATAACTCGCAATACCTTAAAATTGTTATAGTTGCTGGACGCACTGTATAACTCACTGTAATCACACGCAGCGCGTTCCTCACATTCCATTCATGTTGACTTTGTTCAAAAAAGGTTTTCACTTATTAAATGTTGTGCACAACGTTAATAATGTTCATAATATCAATCTGAAATTAAAAAGAACCATTGTAGCGAACCTTTTTTCTCTTCCTTACATCTTTCCGTTTGTCGCATACTTTATTCAGCTCATTATACAGGGTGTATCAAAAAATTAGGACTCTGTTTCATGATGGTGTAATTCTTATTATAATCATTGGACCATGACCAATTTAGTTTCAATGTAAAGCCCAATTAATTATTATGATATAGTGAAAATGTGAGATCGATCCGATGAAAAATAAGAAAACCAGCGTACTTTGTGTAAACCATGTCATTTACTGGTTTGTACAATGGGAATTCACACAGTAACAGTCGAGTAGTACATAATGAAAGTGCTCGATTTGTAACTCAATGAACCATCCACAGTGGGTTCGAGAACTGTTTAACAACACTTTTTTAATTTGCACAGAATATGCATGCATCTGTTTTACAGATTTTTTTTAGCCAGTATTGATTTGTGCCAGAATTAAATGGATTACCAAACTAAACTTCGCTATTGACTGATAGATTATTTACTATGTTGACAATTAATATAACGTATTGAAACATAAACCATGTTATTTAGGCCAAACAAAGAAGAAGGTCTGTCTGAGAAACATTGTGCAAATAGGCTAAGTGCTGTGCGATTTTTTTATTTTTTTTTAGAAAATAGGCTATGCGTTTTTTTTTGTTTTGCTATTTTTGTTGTTGTTGCTTATCCAAGCTTACGGAGAACTTTTTTAAACTTTAAAAAAGAAATTAAAAAAAAGAAATTAAAAAAAAGAAAAGTGTTTTAGTCCCCAGCGCATAGACCTACGCGCCGTAACTCATTTCACATACCAATGCGGGCGGGCTTCTGAGACAGACCTTCTTCTTTGTTTGGCCTTACTGGTCTTATTTTCAGGATATCATAATCATTAATTGGGCTTTACATTGAGACTAAATTGGTCATGGTCCAATGATTATAATAATAATTACATCGTCATGAAACAGAGTCCTAATTTTTTTTGATACACCCTGTAAACTGTACGCTTAAAAAATAACTGTGCTAACTCAACCATTGACTTAAGCTGCATTGTAAAACCAGTTCGTATCTCATAAAGTGACTTGAACTAATATGATAGTCGCCAAAGTAATATTTTGCGTCACCATACGACATACAAGCACCAATGGAAACTGAATTAAACCAATGCAAATATTTCCATAGCATTGGTCACAGTTCAATTATTTTAAAGATTACTTGTATGCAAAACTATTACGTTGGCGACTTTCGTATAAGTCATCCGTACAAGTCACTTATACGCATGAGTCATGCGTACTAGTGTAGCAGCTTCCTTACCTCCTGAGCACGTAAAAGGAAGTTCGACCAATCCAAAAGAAGAACAATTCCCTGGCAGAATAGAAACAGGTATCTCGGAGATATAAATACCCAGCGATCTTGTAACCATCATGAACCCAATAATGACATCCGTAAAGTTTATGTCACTCCTAACGTCAGGTGTATACTTGTCTTGTGAACAATGTCGCCGTATACCTATTATGCGGTTAGCGTGAACAGTCTCATCCTCTGATACGCAGACTCTTCGCCATGGTTCATTTGTATACTGTAGTTCAACAACGTACCGTAGCTGACCCTGTCGAACGAGGCGCATTGCGTTTACTTCATGACCTGATCGTTTCGATTCTGCGTTAATGAATGAATATTTAAGAGAGAAAAATCGATAAGAATCAACTGCACAATGGTACGTAATGGCATGTCCTTTTGAGTGTAATATGGGTTATATCACCCCTTTGTTGTCTAAAGCACTATTAAATTAACAAATAATGCAAACATAATAAATCGTTCCACTCGGTAATTATTGATGACAAGTCTGGATAATATTTGTTAAGCACCTTGTTAGCAGTCAGCTCCGGAACTAGAGCTCGTTTCACTTAAGGGCGCTACTAATTGACGGATGTGAGGAACAGGATTTTTAAACATGATCTCGGAGATAAAATACTTTTATGGTTGAAAATCGGCAAAATATGATTATTTTTATCAATCTGTGATGGGAGGGCGTTCCCTTGGAAACGCAGTCCCTTTCCCTTGCCGCCCTCTATTGAAATATCAAACTTATTTTTGTCACCCAGCGGAAGACGGACTCCCGTCACTTGATGCATCTTCATGAACAAAATTGACTGCAGTGCGTCACTAAATAGGACGCCCTCAAGCCGAACGCGCTCACGTTCTGGAGCAGACCGGTAAGCAGGATACGAAACATAAAAATATTCAAAGTAGTCAAATAAATTACAAAGAGCTGTTACGGATTGAACAGAACTTCATAGTCTATGAATATTCGACACATTGCCGGTCAATTCGTACGCATATTTTGGTCTGTTTAACGTTAATGTACGGCTTCAGAGTTCACGGGATAACCACTCCCCCAATACTTAAATATATAGTGTATGTTCTCTGTAAAACTAGCAGGCCTCGTGAGATCTACACCGCTTCGGAAAGGGGAACGTGATGTTTTTACGCGTATTTTAAATTCATTATGTATTGTTTTATCATCTGTCATTTATCCGTTATTGCAACGTTACACAGGCGACAACACTATGTCAATTAAATCCCCTAATTATTCAATTAAGTTGTATTGTTGGATGGACAACCGGGTAAAGTGTACATTGAAGGGTAAATTCGTTTTAGGACCTCTTATCAAAATTGTGTTTTAAAGGTCGAATTGGAGACCTACATCAAAATACCTGAGTAAGATATTACCCCTTCCTGGAAATTGGGTGTTTTTTTGCACCAAAGTAATATGGGCATATTATACTGCCTAACATCTGAAACCGTTTACCTTAATTCGCAGTATACCTATATAATATTTCATAATTGGGTAACATTGGTATTATCCGCAGAATTCGGCACATATGGCTTCACCAGAATGTCTATCTAGCGGCATTACTTCAACCCTTTTCCCATGACATATTACGCTTCAGGGTTGTATTATACTTCATCTATTGAAACTATTTATGTTTTCAAATTTCCTCGCCAATCTCTCCGTGCCCTTGTCATAATAGGAAACCAATTAACCAGTGTGCACTCTGCAGTATTGTTATCGATTAAGAGCAGAGACCCAAATGTAGGTTATGCAACATTGTGTGAAGTTACACTGCGCTCACGATGTGGACATCGATGCGTTCACACAAATATTGGTTAAGGTTAATACGTTATCAAGCAAATGGGACGAGCGGTTAATGACGTATTCAATTAAAACCATGATACTGACACTGGAGTTGACTTCCAACTTCAGGGTGATTAGGATGAAATAATTTAGTTCTAACATGTGATACATTTTCTGTGGGTCATATTATAATCAAAATTCATTTCACATTGAAACCAACAGAGATTTAACGGCCATTTGTGTCCACCGTCCAGTGGCGGCACAGCATCATACACTGGGGGGGGGGGGGGGGGGGGGGGCAAGAGACAATTTAGGGGGAGGGGCAATAATTAAAAAACGCATTTTTTTTTGCCGCTATTTTACGCTAAAACTGTCAAATTTGGTATAATTGTAACTAATTTGGTAAGCAAATTGCAAAATTTCTGGTCTGGTCTAATTATACCTAATAATGGTGATAAAATGTGCGCGCAGCGCGCCAACATTTGATATTTTATGCTAAAATGGGCAAATTTGGGCAAATTTTAACACTTTGTTTAGGTCGTTCAAAGTAACTTTCGATTATTGTTTTACCAAACAGGCTAGATAGACATTTGCATGAATCGTTTTGGCACATTTTATACCAAACTTAACAGCTAACAACAAAGATAAACCATGATTAGCACCATTTTCAAAAGTCACATTTTCAATGCACTACACGGGGAAAACACCGTAAAAAAACCGTGCAACCTACGAACGTGGGATCAGGTGAATTTGTGTTTAGGGATATATTTGCCACCTTTTGGTAATACTTTCATGTTCTCCCCAGAGGGGGACTACAAGAGTGAAAGATACAGACCAACGTCCCATAGTCTATTAGGGATACACCTTGGTTTGGTTTGGGTTAGCTGTAGATATCAATGAAGCATTCCAAATAACACACATTTACACATCAGTCAGTAAAATTATCATCAATTTCTCTTATTTCAGATTGATGTAACATAAAATGCTGTTGACTCTGTCAATTCAATTTGTTCAAATTAATTTCACCGATATGATAATAAAAATTCAATTAAAATGGAAAGTTGGCGGTCAAAAGGAAATTGCGATATAAGGCAAATAGAAAGAGCAAAAATAGCAACATTTGTAAATACAACTTTTAGTTGCTAAAATTATGTGGCAGAAGAAGCAAGCGCATATAGATGATAATTGTGCAAGATTCTTGCATGGCATTACTAGAAAGCAATATAAATTACAGCCATAGTTTTTTAGTGATAAACACGGTTTTAACATTCAATTTAAGTTTTAAATATATGTCATATGTATTCAATTTATTTGATCAATACATAAATAAATGTAGAAATAAATAAATGAGTTTTTAAAAAAACAAACTTTTAAATAAATAGTTGAATCATTTTGTTAATAAATAATAATATAAATCGAAAATTACATTTTTAATCGAAAATAAATGAATCAATAAACTAATGAATCAATACATAAATACACGCATATTAAAAATTAAAATATTAAAAATTACTTATAAAATAAAGAAATTAAAACAAATAAACATGAGAAAACATTAATAAATAAAAAATGATTAAATAAATAAATGAATAATTATGTAGATAATTAATAATATAAAAAGTGAATAAGTAAATATAGAAATATACAAATGAATAAATTTTACATTCAATTTAAGTTTTAAATATGTCATATATATTCAATTAATTTGATTAGAATTATATTCAATTTAATATGGCCAATATTCGTTAGTAAAACTATGGTTGAAGTAGAATTTATTTGTTTATTATAGAAAAAATTCCATTGAAATGGAATGGGGGCGATCCAAGAGAAAGAATCATGTTTTGTAACCATTTTCTGAAGTATCTGTTCATTCTGTTGCATACCAAAATACCAGGGATATGGTGTATGTATCTTTCAAACAAAAAAACACCCCAAATCAAAACACAACAGTCTAAAAATAGTACAGGAAACCAAAAGTTGATGTTTGTGCATGGAGGGGGGAGGTACCATCTGAAGAACAATCTAGGTATATATGACATCCGCAACTCATTAAAGCCCCAACTAAAAAATCCTCGGTTTCCCTTGGAAATGGAGTGATCACCAGAACATGATGTGTACAGAGTAATTTGTAGTGACAGTTCACCATATCATTATGTAATGCAGTGCTACCCAACAAGGACACATACGGTAGGTTTATTCTAAAGCAAGCACTATTTTTTCGCGGCATTTAATGTTCGTGATGCAGAAGAACCCACGTTTTTCATCATGAAATGTTTACAAATGTACACCTTTCTAATAATGTCTAATAAGAATACTAAAAGCTTGTGAGCATGACAATTTCACCAATCCTAGCCAGTCGCGAAATTTTTCATACACATAGATATTTCATGCAAACCTTGACCATGTTTTATGACACAATTGACACTCTGAGCTTTTCAGTAGTATCTGAGACCACAATTGTAATGTGTATAACATCTGGACAGTTGGGAGATTTCTTTTTAGTCAAACAAGATAAGCTATTATGTCTCTCCGTTGGGAGTCTAATAACATCTCTCTGATTGAATCATCAAGGCTTAACAAATATAGCTTTGACTCCATCACAGACTGCAGGACTGTTAAAATAAACTGCATAGGTACATTTAATTTACAAAGACTGCAAAATAATTTAGACAATTTTTCATATACTAAAAACAAAATGGCAGCCTCCATGTATATGTAGAAAGACCTAAATGTCCAAGAATATGCAATCTGATGCTATAAGGTTGGCGGTTGCCCCGCCAACCAAAAATGAAGATCTTGTACGACTAAAACTAATTTGATTAATCTGTCCATGTTCTCCTTTCCATACAATTCCTTTACATTCATATCCTTCACCAATACATGACACTTTTAATTTGAATTAGCCCGCGCATTGAGGGGAAATGCGCAGCGATCAACACGGGACTGATGAGGCTTACGGCAATTTTTTCCGTATCCTTCAAATCCTTTAAATTTGACTCGGATTTTACCCATTTTCGATGAATTTGAAGGATATTTAAGCTGTTTGCCATGGCATGCGGACACCATTGACTTTTGAAATGTATTGTAATGTAAAGTTCATCTATAAACCAACATTATAACATGGTTTATCAATTCATAATGAGTCAAAATATTTTTTTAATGATGATAACATGTCATTTTTGTGCCAATTTTGCGAAAATATGACAAAAATGGTCTATTTTGGCCAACTTGTCTTTTTCAAAAGGTCACGGTTCAAAAACTATTGATCTACGATCGAAGTTGTGATTGACTTTTCTAGCTCATTTTTTAGTTTTTTTTATCATGTTAAATTTAGTTTTTGACTTCCCATTGAAACACATGTGACCTTTGACCCTAAATCGAGGTCTAGGGTCATAACGTCCAACCTACGAACGTGGGATCAGGTGAATATGTGTTAAGGGATATATTTTCCACCTTTTGGTAATAATTTCATGTTCTGCCCAGAGGGGGACTACAAAAATCAATAACTAAGCACATTTTGGCCTCACGGCCCCTAGTCTATAAGGTTTGGTAACATTCCAATCAGTTTAATGTAATGCACGTCATGTTCGAAATCAAATATCCCGCTCACGAAGTGTACGACCCAACGGCTGCACTGTGTGATGGATTGCCCGGTCAATGCTGGTCATCAGTGTCACACACGGGGTGAACCTCACACACAGCCCTTTTCCTCCCGGGTAGTGTATTGAAAATGTGACTTTTGAAAAGTAACTAATTTTCTTTAAATGGCGCTAATCATGGTTTATCTTTGTTATTAGTTGTTATGTATGTTTGGTATAAAAATGTGCTGAAAAGATTCATCCAAATGTCTATTTAGCCTGTTTGGTAAAAAGATAATCGAACATTACTTTAAATGACCTAAACAAAGTGTATGACCCCGGTGTATGACTTTGTAGGTGGTTTCCTATAGGCGGTGGAGTTTTCAGCACCCTGATTATACTATACCTTGTGAGCAGATGACCCCAGCGTCGAATAGTGAGCATTCACATTGCCTGGTTATTTCAACGTTGGAATCAAGAAATGACTGTTCTTTGCGAAGCATCGGAGAAGATCTTTTGAAACATGACAAAGGATTTATAAACTTCGGGATGGTGATTCCATTTGATGAGTTCCCCATTTTAATCCTACTGGCAACAATTGCTCTTGTATATCCGAAATGTAGACATACTAGTTGTGCTTCACATAGCGACCAGTTATCAGTGCAGACTCTACCCCAACTAGACACACCATCGTGCACCTCCACAACAGCTTGTTTCGTGGGATCTCCGATAAGCCGCATCTGTAAGGGACGGCCTATAAAACCCGAGAATAATGACACAAAACATAATCAATTTGAACTGATTTGTCATGACAACAACTCAGTGGCGTAGCCAGGTTATTGATATTGGGGGGGCGAGAAATGAAAATTACCCGACAAAATTGTTCTGAGTTAAGGACTGCGCGCGTAGCGCGCGAATTTTTTTGACTTTACACCTATTTTTGGCACAATTGAAGTACATTTTGGTTCTAAACAAGCTTATACCAACGAATATTACATTTAGGTGATTGTTATGCGCGCGTAGCGCGCGAAATTTTTTCATATGTGTACTTTGACCATCATAATTCCATGGTTCCTCCGGTCAAATGAACCGACAGTGCCAATCTCAACCGACACGATGTCAATGTTGGGGGGGCGATCGCCCCCCTCGCCCCCCCTCTGGCTACGCCACTGCAACAACTGTTACAATTCGTGATTGTTCGTCAATACTAAATATTGCGAGATTGGGGAGATCATGAACCACGCGGCGTTCGTTGAGTTGGGGTTACAAGTTATGAGCAAATTCAGTACATTTATTTTGGTTACACTCTTTTAATCTGAAACAAGGAACGCTCGTCTTTTGCTAAGATACATTTGTGAAACAATAAATATGGATGATATGGATGAATCAGATTTGTGCTTCCTTCGGCTGACGAGAGTTCACTTGTTGAACACTTTCAAAGCAGCAGGCGTCTCCAGACGACATTCCAAAAGTTCACAAAATGTTTAAAAAATGTGACAATTATTGAATTTCATTATCATTTTCGGAATCACCATGAGAAATGCATTGAAATAAGTACAAACATGCCCATAATTGATTCAGTAATCCTTGAGATAGACCTTGAAAGTTGAGAAAGGTTGGCGGAAAATCTGTCTTGTATAATGGTAAAAACAATAGCTGCGTGGATAGGCACTCGCAATCCACACTCGTGGTTACAAGCTGTACATGCATATATAGGCCTACGTGTACTCTTATAGGGTACGCAGCGCTAACAATTCGTTCTAATGTTGAATTGTTGGATGTTTGTGACATAATGTGCCACTGCCAGCCATCGAAAAATTGCATTTGCGCATGAAGTAAACACAGTCGATGATAGGCTACGAAAAACAACCCTGCTCTATGGGCGGACGGGCCTCTAAGGCGGGGCTGGTCGGTGGAATTTGTATCCTTCAAAATAACACCCCAAAAATAAAATAAATATGTAAAGGAAAAAAGGCAAATGATACATTTTGCCGTTTGTGTACACATAACAAACAAATTGAGTCGATATTCATTTGCACGTGAACATTGTTTTCACTAATTTCTAGATCATGGGATGGTCGAAGAAGGAACAGGTTGCTTGGTCTTGCTTGGTCGGGAACGTAGAGCAGGCTTGTTTATTGTTTTTGGTTGCCTCATTGTAATTTTGTCAACAACGTTGTCACATAGACTCGATCCTTCATGTCTTCCCTATTTTACACACGGCCCGCATTGGACGCGTGGTACCTCCGACTCAGACGACGATGGCCACGCGATTTCCTCGTCGTTCCAATATGGCAACGGGAGTGCGCCATTTTGAAATATTTTTAACAGTCATCGCCCGGTTAACGATGAAAATAATTATAAAAATAGCATTTACAATGGAGTTCGTTAGCCAACTCCAACGGTTTTAGATTGAAAAAAAAATCTTCTAATTATGATAAATTTTTCAAAATGATAAGATTAACATTCGCGATTACGTGTTATTCCAATACGAATTCAAAATTCAGAAATAGCGTGACCATCGTCGTCTGCTCCAACTAGCGCGGCGAGACGATCGTTTGGACGCACTGTTAGAATTATACCAATTGGATGGTTTTTGTTGTTGTTGCTGGCTCAAATGCGCATGCTCGGTGGATCGTTTGCATATTCATATGCTAATTACTCGTGGAATTCCACGAGTAACTGTACACTTTTCGCCGTGCCCTCTTGTCCCAGTCCCGCTAATTGGTCCGCCATTTAAAGATGGCGTGGCCATACAGAGGGACGCGGCGAGAACCCAGTCTAGTTGTCACGCAGGTAGGCCTATATATCACCAACATAACCACATAATTTCAAACAACAAAATGGCAACCTACTTGTAAGGCAACGAAGGTGGACATCATCGATATGGCTGCACAAATCATTTGATTGCTTCGATTGCTTGTGTTTGTTTGGATAGAATCCGAGGTTGTAAGTTGGATCAACTTCAACTCCATTCGTAGTTGTGGAATATAAATAGTACGATAACATAGTTGAATGATTTAGTTCTTTGCAAATCCTGATTGCCATGTGTCGGGTAAAGTCTCTTCCGCATACTGATCCCCATGTGTCATTAGTAAACTTGAATTCCAGACGACCGTTGGCGGTGTTTGATCCATTTGCTAAGCGCCAATTATGAATCTGTATGTTTGCTAGTGTAAAGTAAAAGAACGAAATAATGGTGTAACATTCCAATTTCGACTATGTAAGGTTAAGGTCTCCTTTGCCAACCAATAAATAAATTACATGTACATGTAGAAGTATATGTAAGTAGCATGGGATGATTGACCTGAATCCCATCATAATTACCATGCTCAGCATAATTATATGCTCGTATCATGGAATTATGTTTGATTCTGTATTCTACACCCATGATGCTACTACCATGTCACTCTAGTTGTACGATCACTATCACCCACAGACTTCTACCTTACGAAGACTTGAAGATAGAATATACACATGATACTATTCAGGTGAAATTCTCATCATTTAAAAAAAAAAATTAATGCATTTTCAAATTGATGAATATACATGTACATGTATATCTTACCTGGTTGGCAAACTAAGTTCACTGGCCAGCAACTTATTGGATTTGACAATGGAGGGCGCCCTGATGGATATTCACCACTTGGGTACACTATTTCATTCCACATGAATGCACTCGCAACACTAAGCGACCAATACCCATATAGGTAGACACTTGCGTTCAGAAACCCCAAACTAACACAGATCATGTTAGCCTCGGAGTATGCGATGGTGTCTACGCAGACAGCGCCCCACGATCCGTTGCTGACTTTTTGTTCCAACATACCATGATAATTTGCAGTACCGTTGACGTTGTTTAGCCGCCAGTGGATGGTGTCCGTGTCTTTTTTCGGAATAGAAATAAACATTTGAACAAGTTTAATGTAGAAGAAAATACCGTTCCTCGTTTCACTTCATTCATCCTCAAGTGCATGTTTATAATTTCAAAATAAGCAGCCATTTAATAATAGAAGAAACACACCCCAACTAAAAGGGGAAATGAATAACAAGCAAAGCGTCGCATAATGTCCAAAAATCAACGACATTCACTGGCGCATAACTCTAACAGTTTCTAACCCCCGATCTCCCGGTTTCAAGAACAGGCGCCTAATCATCAGTATTTGCTGACTGATAAACAGCAATTTGAATCAGGACCAATATATATGACAATCGGGGCTCTTACACAAGGATAAACAAAGATATTGTAATAGGAGCCGAGGCCGTAGGAGGACTAGTCCGGGAGACGAGTAAACATGGTAAATCGCTAATTACATAATATTATATAAAATAAACGGAACTAGTTCCAACTGACACAGTGTAGAGCCGAAGGTATACATACGTACATGTACACTGGGACGATCACAAATGTATATAACTTCAGTTTATAGAAGAACTCTTCCATACGGAAGGGTGAAATGAACATATAACAAGTGCTGCTGAATGTCATATTAAATTGAATGGTAGATTAGAGTGTTCACTGGCTCACATAAAAGGGTAGGCCTACTGGACATTAAAACAGTGTTGCAGCTCGGTTCAGTTTTCTTGTGGATTCAAAACTTTCTCAATCTTTTAAATGTGGTTACCGTGTGCAGACTGTTACATGAGACGTATTGATGCAACTAGCACAATCCCGAGCTATTAAAGGGTATCAAAATCGCAAATTCCAGAAAATAAGGGTGTCGTTTTTGATCTGAATCCGCACTAAGGGTTGTTTAGCCCGACAGTCACGTGTCATCATTATAAAAAGTGGTAGAAACACACAAATACTTCATAAGTTTTTCAGTCTTAAATCTGTCTTGTGGACCTCAATCCAGATCCTTTGCTAATGGCTTGATTCCTCAAGCTAATCGTTGTTAAGGGTAACTTTCCTTCTTTGAGAGTCCACATTACGTTCCTGTTAGTCAGTTATCAGTATATTTTGCGATATATTTGTTGACAGGTTGACAGGCCATTGAGCTAGTACTTGCTCCATGCACACTCTTGACCACATGTCGGGACCTTGCATAGCCAAAATGCAGTATTGCCACATTTTAACTTTTAACCCTTCAAGTAGCCACATTTGGGCTAATTATTAACACTAAAATCTGCTCTAGGGATGCTTAATCGTGACTTTTCAATAAAATTCAAACTTTTGAAATAGCACTAAGTTGTAAAACAAATTGAAGTTCAAAGTTTGAATTTCTTAACACACAACAACTTTCAAAAGTCACACTTTGGGCTTCAAGTTCCACCCTGCAAATTATCCAAGGAACTATACCAGACCAACCATTTGAAACCCCTGTATTTTTAGTTGAAGCTAATTATATCCAATGGATTTCATCCGTTAGACCAGCAAAAAATATGAACATTGGCATACTATGTTCTTTATTGCCACTTTTGTTAAGACAAACAAAATAAAAAGGCCCATAGACAAGACTTGAAGTACACAGGCCGAAACAGACGCGGCCTCCAGAAGAGTCTAGAGCCTAATTGTGCCATGCTTGGGAGAGCTGTGGTAGAAAATGCGCTGGCAATAAACAGGTGGTGTGAAATATATAGACGGATTGCCTCATTATTTTGATCTTACCTGAAAGACATGTTATACCAATGTCATGTGTGTGATCACACGTAGGTTGGTTCCATGCACTGATAATGCAATCATGTATCGAGTTTATCGAGATATTCTTACAATGAGATATCTCTAAATTAATCGGATAGGAGTCTCCTACAACAACCGCAAGATCATCTCGTAAACGTAACACAGTAATAAATCCAAGTAGTTTACATATTCTGTCGGCGGTTGTGAAATCCACATAAGATGAACAAACACTTCCCCACGTGTCGTTTCCCCAACGTGCTTCCAGTCTCCCGCTTGTAATTCCGTGAGACTTATCACTGCGCACTTGTTCCGAGTAGCTGCCATTGTTCAACCTTAGTGCAATTGCTTTTACAAAAACGAAAGCAAAACAAATTTATAATTTTTTATATGAATCTAAGCGGTACAGTGTATCCAAAAAAACTGGGTTCATGAACTGGAAATCTCATAACTAGAAGAGTAACATACATAGCAAATTCATATTTAAGGATATACATTTAAACATATCTGACTTTAAGTGGTGAAACTGTGAAACCAGTTTAAAGTATCCTTTTCGAAATACAAGGCTTTGAACAGAGCGTGGTCAGAACCCGTTTGTCCCGATTTTGGCCATGGAACGCCCATGTGTTGCATTTGCGCATTGTTCCGACTTCATCTAAGTGGTGTCTTTGAATTTATCATTTACAATGACTTAGGCAGGAAACGTATCTTCGTCATATTAAAAAGTGTGAATAGATTTTATATTTTAACAGGTCGGGAATCATTTCTTCAGATTTGGAAACCAGCCATTAGGTTATTCATATCATGAAATGAATTAGAGGCAGGATAGGATATCAGGGCTCTCTAACATATGCTGTTTGTGTACCGTTATAATAACAAGGATACTGCCTTGAGTAGCTCTATCTAATGCTGAATATTAATCTAAAATACCTGCAATTCAACCTTTTCAAATTGGGGAAAAAGTGTACTTTAGGTCCCAGATACTGGTATACCAGAATCGTTCAATACTGGAACATGAAAGTTGCCAGTATCGCTCGATACTGGTACGATTTTACTGTTCCAGTATCGGTCGATACTGGAACACCAAATTGTGTTCCAGTATCGACCGATACTGGCACTTTTTTATTTTCCAGTATCGGGCGATACTGGTACACGTGTTACCAGTGTAGTTTGTCCCAGTATTGAACGATACTGGTACATAATTTGGTTCCAGTATCGCCGATACTGGTACATTTATATGGCCGCAGTATCGTCCGATACTGGAACACTGACTTTGTACCAGTATTGTCCAGAATCTGGGGCCTAAAGTACACTTTTTCCTAAATTGGGAATACCTTTATAAAAATACGGTTATTCAATGAAAAGCAACACCTTTACCAAGAAAGAGTACAACATGAATACTGGCAACTTTAACGATGAAGTTTAAAACCGAACAGTCGTTGCTATGATGTAATTTAATTTGTGTTGAATACTCAATTAAAAAACAGAAACCCAAATGTAAACAGATTGACTTTAAATTAATGAACATAGCTGACCATAGGTTATTTTGAAAAAATAACCCATGCAGAAAGAACTTGCGCTTGCAGAAAACGCACGCACAGATGCAACGCATGGGTGGTAAATTGCTCAAATCGGGACGAACGGGTTCTGACCACAATCTATTCAAATCTTTGTATTTCCAACAGTTGACATTTGATTTGTCTCACAATTCCTCCAATTAAGGTCAAGTTAATTTACTTTCATATCGCTAAATGTAAAACAGTTAAAGAAAGTGTCTAGCAAGCACAACATTGTGCATCATATGTTATTAAAGTATTTATCAGATACGAGGGTCGTTCAATAAATAATGAAAGTGATCATGGTATGGGATGCATGAGTTATTCTATTGAGGGATAATGTGATCAATACAAAGTATGAACCTTTGTCTTTCAAACAATACAGTTTTGGATTTATGAGTGTGAACTATGACGTCATAGCATTGTCTCAAAGTAAGTACACTTGTGACACTGCTAAATCAGTTATTTGGCGGTAAATTTGAATTGTTTGTATGAAACATGTGGTAAGAAGATTGCACAACATGACATGAAGCAGGTAAATCCCAATTTTGTTCGCGTAAGTATGATCAAAAAAGACCATAACTTTAATCCCTGTGTAATTTGATATATGTAGTATAAGAGGAAAGGGTAAGGAGAGGCAATTGAATAAAAAATATACAAATATCAGTATTTCAAATAGCCAATTTCATTGAAAAATGCCCAGTAAGTGAATCACTAATATTGCGGAAAATCAAACAATTAAAAAAAAATCCAAGCAATTAACCAGTTTGCCTTCACATTTTAATTAGAAATTATGAAAAATGCTTAAATCAATGTGTATAAATATTGTGATAGTCAAAATTAAGATATACCTGCCGCTGCCACAACCTCTCTGATTACTGTTATCTTTAGAGCTACTAGATATGTATTGTTAAAGTAATCGTCACATAATTTCAATGGTTTGAGGAAATTTTATGAACAGCTCCTCGTGAAATCCCCACTATTATTGCTTTACATCCCACAACAATATATTAAATTATAATCCCTCTATTGTTTTTATCATTTGTTGTTTTCTAAGGTATATTATTGCGGTCTTTTGCTAAATAAAAGCGTATTAGAAATGGTCCCTTCTTGTTTGTTTTAAGGAATTCAAATCTAAAAAAAGAGTGTCAAACAGAGATAAGTGTGTGTTCTAACTATGTGCCAAGTGTTATCTGTTTTATGCTTGCATTGCTGAGATATACGCAAATGTATCAATCAACCCATATTCAACATATTACATATCCAGCCAAATAATTGACAGATTTCAGTCAGTGTCTGAAACCTATAATTGTGTTTATGTTAATGACGTTACATAACCAAAGGTATCTAACAATCCATAAGTGTATTGTTTGAAAGACAAAGGTTCATACCTTGTATTGATCACAATACCCCTCAATAGAATCACTCATGCATCCCATACCATGATAACTTTCATTATTTATTGAACGACCCTCGTATATGATAGAACAAAACATCATACTATCATAAAAAAAACGAACAAAAACTGCATTTTTAAAATTAGCGGTGATCGAAAGTCCAGGGATAAATGACGTCATGGTTATTGGTGCTCAAATGTACGCAAGTGCATTGTTTAACTATGACGTCAGTGATCCCGGGTCTTTCGATTATCGCGAATTTAAAAAAATGCATGTTGAGAGATGGCTATTTTTATTTGTTTTTTTTATGATAAGTATGATGTGTTGTTCTATATAACTACGTAATTTGGGCTCTATACATATTTTACTTACATACCGTATAATGCTTTTACTAGCATAACAGTGCTGTGCTTGCCGGACACCTCCTTTAAGGTGTCTACTGTTTAAGTGATGATCTCTCCAATTTTTGGACCCAGTTTTTTTGTTGAGATTCGAGATTTGCTTGTTTTTCATCCCATGTTAGCACTTTCTACGCGGTTTTATAGTTTAACCATTAGTTTGACCATGTCGACCATATTTTTCAAAAATCTTTCCCTACTTTCAAAGTCTATTTCAAGGAATACTGAAAAGGAATACTAAACCAATACTAGGCATATTTGTATTTATTTTAATGCATTTCTCATGGTGAATCCAACTATGGTGATGACATTTAATGGCTATGACATTTTTGAAACTTTTTGTGACATCTTGGAACTGTCTTGTTCCCACTCCCTTAACACTTTTGGACCTGTGATTTGACATTTCGCCGGTAATAAATCATCTAAGGATGTGTATATTTCCACTATGTGCTCCAATTAAAAGACTGCAAAGGACATAATGATGCCCCTAGGTGATAAACTAACCTTCATTACCCTGAAAGCGGACCACATTGTCAGCGGTTGACAAAATCTTAGATGATTTAATACCGGCAAAATGTCAAAATCACAGGTCCAAAAGTGTTTTAACAGTTCTGTAGAAGCCTGCCGCGTAGAAAGTGTAACCTTAAATCATAGTTGTACCTATATAAGGCCGGTGCACGCGGGTCAGGGTCACTGATCTCTCTTAAATCAAAAGTAGGCCTATAACCCTAAACAGTTACCGAGTACTGAATCTGGTAATTGCCCCTTCCATAATCCCTCCCATAATATATACCCCACACACCTACTTATTGTGATTGGTCCAATGTGTTATGATGTCATAGTATACAAATATTGACTGTAATGAGGTGCATGGTTCAAATTATAGGCCCAAGGTGATCTCGAAACCAGACTATGCCCCGAGGCGTTAGCCGTGGGGTAAAGTCTGGTTTCGAGATCACCGCGGGCCTATAATTTGTACCGTGATCTGGATGAAAGCAGTCAATATTTGATTTAAATACCAAATATATAGATTGTTGTCATTTGATTGGTTAAAAGAACATTTCCTATAGACTTATTCGCTTTAGGCCAACCAAAGTGACCTGAAATGAAGTGAAGGTACACCAGACCAAACCTTCACTATTCTGTTGTCTAAGGAAAAGGTAGAATCGGACAAAAATTTCGATATCCGAACTTGGATGGTTTGTCACTGTATATTATTACAGCTAAACAGCTAGAGGTAGCGATTCTAACAGCGTATTTCACTGGACACTTTGCATTTAAGCTAGATGAATCCATGATATCTTTGATACCGTCTTCGACAACAAGCTCAACCAAAGCTATTTGCTTTTTAGTCATTTCTTAAAACGGTACAACAACATGAAACTGATCATGTAAAATTGTAAACAAAACGTTACGCAGCAGACGAATAAATGCGAAGAGTCAAAGGTCAGCTGTCGAGCACCGCGTAAATATACATGCAATTGTTCGCCATCTTATTACGTTTCATCAATCGGGGCCCGGGCAAACTGGTCGCGCAATGCGGATCGCTTGACTCCTCGTGAACCACGGGGTGTGACGTCATCAAAAAGGCTAAGCCCGGACATAGTTGTTTTTCATGACGTCATATTGGAATTGAAGGCATAGCTTGATTATCCTCTCACTTTTAACCAATCAAATGGCTGGAATCTATGTATGTGGTATATAATCTCTCATTTCCCATTCATATATTATTAATCTATAAATGTGTAATGGAAATTAAGCAGTGACCCTACTTTATGTTATGATGGGCCAAGTATATGTTATGATGATGTTCCAGTCTTCCTAATAAATATAATTATATAGAAATAATAGACATTCACGACGGCGAAACTGTATAAATATTTATAATAAATATAATTATATTATGAAATCCGGCTTCGTCTATTATAGATAGATATGCTTCAAAACGGCATACCGTACATGAAGTATGAGATACCGCAAATCGGTCTATTTGATACAAACATTGGACATGCTTAACACTTTCCACGCGGCTATTCTATTTACCATACACAAAACAGATTTTTCAGAAACCTTTCACAATTTTGAAAGTCTATCTCAAGGATTACTGAACCAATACTAGGAATGTTTATACTTATTTTAATTTATTTTCTCATGGTGATTCTAAATATGGTAATGAAATTCTATAATGTTGACATTTTTTAAACATTTTGTGAAATTTTGGAATGTCGTCTGCAGCCGCCTGCCGCGTGGACATGCTTAATGACAAACTTACTAGGCGTGCATTTTATTCCTCCTTTTACAACGTGTTCTTCCTCTTCGAGCACTCGTTTTGATTTAAGGCATACATTTTCAGCCATTGCCGGGCAATCATTCACTTTCTGTTCAAATCCTCCGCACATTATCCGATAACTTAACATCGTATCATTAGAGTTGGAAATGTTTGCAGAAACACCTGTTAAATACCCCAATTGTTTACAGAGTACCTCTGAGTTTTCGATGCTCCAGAATTGGGCGCAAACAGAAAACCATTCCCCGCGGTGCATAAGTTGAACTTGTCCATGTTCATTAATGCGGACACTTTCCAATCCTATACGGAGATAAATACTATTTAATAGTTTGTCAGATGACGTGGTGTCCCACAAACTGGCGCGACAAATCGAGCTCTAGATAACATACAGTGCCAATCTCGACCTACACGACTAGATGAAGATGGGGGTGGGGGGGGGGGGGGGGGGGGGGGGGGGGCAATGGCCCGACTACGCCCCACAAATTAAGTACCGAATTATATTTCTGTGGTTTCAGATGAGAATTGTATTAAGTCAGACTAGAGGATGGAGTAGCAATGGGCCTTTCACTATCATCCGCAGGCATTGCACAAAATACGTAACAATCATACAATGAGACACATACAAATAAAATAGCTATATAAAACTAGATGGATAAAAGGAACAAAAGGGTCAGACAATTATAAAAAGGTTTGCACTAAATATACAAATTATATCAAGTTAGTGTTGTGTAGGAAGGATGTCGGGCGAAATTGTGGTCCCAGCAATTTTGGTAGCCCCTTGAAGATCATAGAAAAACTTCCATGAAGGATCACTAGCATCACTAAGGGTATCCAGGATTATGCGAAATTGAAAGCATCCGCATGGACGTACGCACGCATTGTTGGAATGATGTCCATAGCATTTTGACGCTAACCATGGTTCCATGCGTCAAGCTAAACACGTTCAAAATAGTTATTATTTACCCTCATATTATAAAAGCAGTGTTATATTTTTAGAGTTATCAGCCTATTTATTACCTGGTCAGTTACTTATTGTGTTGACTGTATATTTGAAAAGATAAAAAAGACAACAATAATGCCCAATGTTAATCGATTTGGTTTACAAAGGCCTAAGTCTACTTACCCAAAGTTCCAACGACAGTGAGGGAAATCGTCTTATTGGACCACTCATACCAATAATTATCATCATCATGATGATCAATTGCAATCCAAAACGAGGAGTTAAAATACAATGTTGGAGGCAGATCTTGAATCTCTAGCTCCGCGAACTCATATAGCTGGTGAGTCCCGTCTAATCCGGTTCCAATGGTCAAATATTTACCCGGACTACCCGGATTTGTAAAATACGAGAGCCATGAGTACTGTTCCTGAAGTAAGAATTCTACAAAGACTACCTCGGCTAACCCTTCACTCATGTGAAATAGCCAATAGCATTTCGTGTTTCTGGGATAGTCTCGCCGATACTCAGGGGACGTAATGTCAATGATCGTCCCAACCGTAACATTATACATTGTTTTGCAATCTGGGAATTATAATAATAAAAATATATGTAGAAATGATACAGTTGAGACCTGCTTTCATAACCGCTCTTGCGGACGATATTTCCCCGACAATTTCCCCGTGTAACCTATGTACGAGGGGGTATCAAAAAGTTCTTGAAATCAATTGAAAGTGAAGATGCCAGAAACTTTTTTTGATATGTGACCCTTCAGACATCTTTAAAAAGTCACTGTGCAAAGTCACACATTTCTCATACGTTTTATTATCTGTCTACAGACCGCCATTGTAGTGATCTTCAGATTGACCGCTATTGATTGATCCTCAGATTGATACCCCCTCGTACATGTAGTTTTCATGTCATCCCCAACACACTAACAATACAGTCGCGGCAAAAGGCGCATCCGGAATCGCGCATTTATTGAATATCGGATATGCGTCAAAACCAAAACAAAGCCCTTTTTATGTTAGCATAATGGGCGTTAGAGTCGGGGATAGGCCACTGATTAGAACAGCTTGGTTGAGGAGGTATTATATTAGCTTGGTTGATTGCCAAAGAAGATTTTAAAGACACCCCCACAATGCATTGCGTTTATGCAAAATTCCCTAATTCTGGTCTCTTAATTTGTCTCGATTCCCATAGACATATGCACACAATCATGCAGCTTCATAGCGCATTCATCGTTGGAGCTCTTAGGTTCTAGTTTACATCAATGAATAAACTAGCTATCAGTGTTCCTTTTTCTTATTTCTAAAACTTAAGAGCTCGACAAATGCATCGTGTGAAAAAAGCTTTAGTTGGCTGGCGTTCACGCAATGCATTGTGGAAATACCTTTAACATCTGTGATGCGATCTGTGAAAACCCGTCGGATGTCGCAAAATGTGAACTAGGGATTATGGGTAAAATAAAAAAAAATAAAAAAAATAAAAAACTTTTTATTTTATTTTTAATTTTTGTAAAGAAAATTAGTTTCCAATACTATTATGTGTCATCATCTTTCATGAAATGTCACCTTCAAAAACTTACTTAAGTCATTTTTTATTATTAATCTTATAATCTTATTATATTGAATTATGTATTTTTTTGGCCTGTTTTCATGATTTCTTGTTTTGTAGCTTTTGATGACATCACAATCATCATTCACTCATAACTTTTTTTTGTAGTGATCGTAGAAAAATGGTCGAAACAGTTCTGTAATCAGCACAGTTTTAGCTTTCTTATGATATAAATATCTCTAATATGAAAAATGCCACCATGTGGCGGGTTTTCACAAATCGCATCACATCTTCTTTGGTTGGTTGCTGGTATGTCATGTATATGCTCGGTTGATAATTATAGGGCCGGGGAACGAGCGAGGGCGTAGTATGTCTAGTTTGTCGCAGACGATGGTGGACACGAATGGTCGTACATTTTGAATCACCGTTGGTTTTAATGCAAACATGGATTTTGATTATATTATGATCCCAGACAATTCATCACATGTTGGAACTAAATTAGTTAATCCTAAAATCACTAGGGTTAGATAACCAACTCGATTCAGCGTTAGTATCATTTATGAATTTAATCCGTCGTTAGTTATTCCCATTCGCTTGATCACGTAACATCGTACGCATAATTTAACCTTGAATATTCGTGAACGAGCCAATGGCCGGCTTCTTCTGGTTTATAACCGTTAGTCACTCCCCCAAGAGCAATGTTATCATATAACGAGAGGGCAGGAATGTCGCAGTCCTCTTACTTTTTACGTGACTCTCTTCGCGGTCGCGGATACTCTCTTTTGCCGTATAACAGAATACAAGCGTCTCAATTCTGAACTTACTAGTACCATAACACTTATTCGATAGTTTCGCAAGTTGGGGTGCGTTGACATCAAATACGATATCGCATACATTTGTTGCAACCAAAACGTGCTAGCGAAACAAAAATGCAGCAAGACTATATTACTGGAGCATGATTGGAGCTAGATTTATTGATTATAACTTTCTGGCTTAAAACAAAGGGCTGTTCTACAAGTCTGACCGACCTTTTCTTTTTTTGAATTTGAGATTTGTTGACACATTTTGAAGATAGCAAAAATTGTTGAAAATTTCGTAAAAACAATTGCCAGACAGACTTATACCCTATATACCTAAGAGCTCGGTAATACGTAGAACCGGTTTCTTCCACGGCGCCTTATGGTCGTTATCCCGGGATCTTATCCGCCAGTAAATGCCAAGGATTTCCATTACTTACCATTGCAACTGAATTCGCCCTCATCCGTACCGTCCTGACAATTATTTTCACCATCACAGGCGTAAAGAGTCTCATTCCAGCATTGTACAAATACTCGATCGTTGCAGGAAAAATAACCTGCCGGACACGATGCATCTGTATACAAGAAACAAGAATATAAATTATAAAGCAAAATATATTTCATCTTAACGATGTGTTATCTCATTATTATGGGCACTTCTCCATCTCGTTAAAAACTGTTGCACGGCGCCCACACCTACAGCATGGGGGATTGGAATGTTCGTGCACTGAAAACCTAAATTGGTCAGCCTGACTAATATAAAGCTAGTCCAGATGGTGCTCATTTTAACTATATAGATTGAGCCTTGTCCAGCATTGCTGGACTAGCTTTACGTTAGTCGCTCGACTAGCTTCATGTTAGTCCGCCCTAAGCTGGACAAGTTTGAGCTAGTCGCTGTACTAGTTTAGGCTAGTCGCTGTACTAGTTAAGGCTAGTCGCTGGACTAGTTTAGGCTAGTCGCTGGACTAATTTAGGCTAGTCGCTCGACTTGCTTTAAGTTAGTCCAGATGGTGTCCATTTTGACTAACGTAAGGTTAGTCTGGCTTTGCTCGACTAACATAAGGTGTTAGTCCAGTTCAAACCATATACAGTAGATCCCGCCTGACTCAAATTGTTCACGTTGCGTAGCAGTACTTGGTTTCGCCACGGGTGATTGCTCTGCTGTCTGTTTAATAGCACTCGTATTGACTATGTTGTTGGCGGGGGCGGAGCTGCTGGCTACAGTGTTAGCTGAAGTGGAGTTGGACTGGTCAGCCATGGCTGACCCGTTAGCGTTTAGCGTTCGAGATGCCAGCGCTACCGTCGTTCTTTACAGTTAGTTTTTTTCTACTCCGAGTAGTCATTCCAAACAAAATGTAGCATAAAATAGTCTACAGATGTTGGAAAACACTATGATGTACACAATATGGCCACACAATGAAATAACTACGACAAATTACTCTGGATTGGCTAGCAAAACCGGACCGGCGCTGACGTACGTCTTATCTGCATGCCGCCATTGATATTTTATCTCAGTGCCTTGACTAACCTAAAGCTAGTTCAGCCAGCTTGACTAACCTAAAGCTAGTCGAACAAGCTTGTATAATAAACTAGTCCAGCCACAGACTAGTCCAGCAGAACAAATCAAGCTGAGCCGGATTAACCTTTTGCTAGTCAAGTCGGCCATAACCTATCCAGCAGGCTTGACAACCTGCTCGACTAGTTTAAGGTTAGTCCAGCCTGTGTCTGACTAGTTTAAATTTTCAGTGTGGGTTATTCGATACAAACGGACGCATGATGAGAGGTGGATACGGTCCTATCAATTACATAGTGAGTGACATCAGTGGTTTGTGGAGGTGTTTAAGGCACGTATTTTGCACAATAAAAGAGAAACACCTGGTGTTCGATTGAAAACTGACAAGGTTTTGATGAACCAGGTTTATCTAAACCAGGTTTATCTAAACCAGGTTTATCTAAACCAGGTTTATCTAAACCAGGTTTATCTAAACCAGGTTTATCTAAACCAGGTTTATCTAAACCAGGTTTATCTAAACCAGGTTAATCTAAACCAGGTTTATCTACAGGAACTGATAACCTTTTTTTTCTCGATTATTGATTCCAAAAGAAAAATGTTTGATCGAGAAAAAAACCCGAATAAATCGGCGAAAAACCAGGGTTGTCTCTTGCGTTGTGTAACATACATGCCATATGTGTTCTTCTTATTCTTTAAAAATGGAATTATAACTGTACCAAATTGTGTGTATGCAGAATCTCAAAAGGTTATACAAACATTTAAATACTGTAACTATCGTTAAGGTATATTAGCTATGGTATAAGCAGTAAAGCGAACAGGTTTCCGGTTTCTAATATAGAGCATTAAATTAACTGTCGTTGGCAAAGATAGACAACATTTTATTTTGATAAATCTTACTTACCAAAATCTAACACCCATTTTACAGCTACCAGAAAACCGGTATCACGCCTAATAGGGTCTGTTCTAAACCGCAATTCAAAAGCCCTGCTAGATATCCAAGTCGGTGTTGCGGTTCCCGAGAGTCGCATTGTGTCTGTTTCAATTACACCAGTGGCATTGCCGATGCTTGTTATCTCAAGATAGTCAACTAAATGTTCAGTTTGATATGTAATGAAAGAAAGTTGTACACCTCCATAACCTCCGTCGTCCGCTGCAGTAATTTTCCAATGACAATTTAAAGAATTGCCATATTTTCTAGGGTACCGCGGTGTTGCGATGTACTGATCTGAGCTAGAATGAAGCTCTACATTCAAAGTCGATTTACAGTTGCCAATATCTGGTGTCAAAAAGTGTTTTTAAAATGTGTTCAAAACTTCATGAATATACGCGATACGTTACGTCTATGGCAAGCTTAATTGAAAATTCGATAAATTCGAAAAACACGGTATCAGTTGATAAACCGTGTTTATCGCCGATAAACACTGTTTATCGATCAATAAACTGAGTTTATCGAGATAAACTATGTTTTATTGAGCGATAAACACAGTTTATCGATAGACTGAGTTTATCGATAAACACTGTTTTTCGATCGAAAAATAGAGTTTTTCAATTTGATAAACTGAGTTTATCGATAAACTACGTTTTTCGAGCGATAAACCGAGTTTATCGAATTATTTTACATTAAAGGTAGATGTTCCAATTTTCAACTTGAAGTTTTATATTCTACATGAAAGGTCATCCTTAAAAGAGTTGTATTCCAAAGTTTGAGTTGCATAACTCTAATGGTTCTTATTTTAGACGCACAAGATGCCGTGAAATGTGCCCATTGAGTTGTACACAAACTAATTGGTGGTTATCCACCTTTCGCGGTAATTTGATGTTATTTCACCGATTTCTTCGTAATCATACTGATTTGGACCGTCAAATTTCAGTATGTTAATCAGAAAAATATGATCTTTCATATGATATGAAAATCCCCATATGTTTTAGAAAAATCTGTGTTATGAAAATGTGATCGGGTCATATACCTTTAAGCTTGCCATATACGTCCCAAGCAAACGACTATAAGTCCTTTACTGCAACGCACTAATATGCGGCACAGGTAGCCTGTCACTACGGAGAACGCGACATGTGAGGGGTTCGTTGGCACGATTTTTCGACCAGGTTGATCGATTTGTAACGGGGAAGCATTGCTAAAATGCGGTAAAGTGCAACATGTTTGATTAATATATAGCCTAATAGTAGGCCTGTAAAGTTACGTGATGATTATTATTGAATCATGATAATGACTTTGCTCAGTTATTATGTCAGTAACGGGGAATCAAAACTTTTACGCCCCTCGGGCATTTTTTTGGATTGATTCTTTATAGTAACCTCTTAACAACTGATATGCAGTCATCATCCTTTAATTTATGTCTTCGCAAACATAACCATGACCACATGAAATATTCATTTACGATTGGGAAGTTCTTTGAAGATGCGATCACTTTTATTTTGAGGATATGCGGCACCAATACGCTTTCAGCACCCAATACATCTAGAATGACATGAACATACTGTATTCAAGAATATAGAATCTTATAGAATCCAATGTTAACAACAACACTCGCTGTTTATTCCGTCAGAATACGAGAATACATGCTGAGCTTTGTAATGGATTGAGGTCAATCATCCCGTGCTACTTCCATGTAATTCTACATGCATGTACATGTATTGGTTTTTGACATTTTCGATGATGCTAGCTAGTGTCACAGTTCGGTATCTGACAGGTAAAAATAGAACAGGTAAAAAGACACGAAACTATTACAAACAAAATGCTTATTTCACCTACCTGTTATATTGTAGGCAATGGCCTGTCCTCCAAAATATAACAATAAGATCAAAAGAGCGTCCCCCACACCACCCGATGGACTTGCCATCGTGTAGAGAAATAACGTTGACGGCCCAGTCACATGTAAACAAATTGTCGTTATAAGCCATAGTTCGAAATATATCTACATATTGACAGCTGATTGGTTTTTTATTACTATAATGCTACTTTAAGTGGGAGTTGGTGGTAGAAAGTGATATAAAAACCGGGTTTAAAATCACGATATTAATATATTTGCATTGTCGTTATAAACAATCAATTGAATGTCAATAACACTACAAATTGACAGCTGAATGATTTTTTTACTAACACTATTGTTTTACTTTTGAAACTTAAAGTGGGCGGCTAAATCATCGGATATATTACTAGCAATGTAGTTTTGCGAGCACAACTGGAGACTAAGAACTAACCCTAACTCTTAACTTTAACTCTAATTCTAACCCGAACCCGAACCCGAACCCAATATGTACTGGTTAAGAATGTAGGTTATCCAATATGTAATTATATCTGACTAATGGCAGTTAAACCAAACGAAACTATACAACAAAGTGTGTATTTTTCCTACATGCCATATTTTGCGGGCAATAGCTCATCCTCCAAAATAAAATTATGTAAACACAATCTGCCATCTGTAGAATATGATCGGGCCACACACCTATACAGCTGTTATATTCATAATTATTTCAAGATACTATATCTGACTAAAAGACACGAAACTATAACAAAGTGTTCACTTTACCATCTTATTATTGAAAAGCAATAAAGCCCGTCTTTCAAAAGAACATCTCTCACACAGCCAGATAGACTTGTCACCGAGCAGAGAAATGACGTCATTGGCTTTACCACCTGTCAATGTCAATGAATTGTAGTTATAAATCATTATTAGTTGTAAAGAAAAAACACGGTTTGACAGCTTATTGACTACTGTAAGTTTTTTGTTTACTTTTTAAACTTTAATAGGGAGGCTAAATACTAGTGTGATGGCGGAAAGTGACATAAACAAATGACAAGCACGATATCCGTTGTCAATTTGTTATTGCAGCGCAAAATATTTACATTATAAATCTGTGGCTGGGGAAACTACCCAGATAGCAATACAACGTTGGGCCAAGGTTGGGACAACGTAATCACTTACGTTGGGGCAACGTCAAAATATGACATTGGGCCAACGTAATTTTGTCCGGCTAAACAACGTTGGCTCAACATCAGTTGTTTGACGTTGGCACAATGTTGGGCCAACGTTGGCCCAACGTTTCAACAACAGCGTTGGCACTACGTTGGCCCAACATTGGCCCAGCATTTCAACAACAGCGTTGGCACAACGTTGGCCCAACGTTGGCCCAACGTATCAACAACAGCATTGGCACTACATTGGCCCGACGTCTCAACAACAGCGTTGGCACTACGTTGGCTCAACGTTGGCCCAACATTTCAACAGCAGCGTTGGCACTACGTTAATGCCATGTAGATTTATGTATTCAGCCAACGTTGGTCCAACATTGCCCTAACGTTTCAATGTTAAACAACATTGGCACAACGTTAGTGCAATATATTTGTCTGTTGGGCCAACGTTTTGCCGGATTTTGTCTTGTAAACTAATGTACGTTACTTCAGCGTTTGCCCAACCTTTGAAAGAACACATAACACTGTAGATAAAACACACAAATTCATTGGTAACAATTTATTTGAAATCTTCTGTTTTATTGGTATCATGAATAATCTGTAATATAGTTACAATACACACGAAAGAACCTAGAGCTACAACCTGTTCCTGCCCAAAACGGTGCGACTAAAATGGTTATTAGGGTTAAATGTATTAGGGTTTAATAGGGGAGGTTGGGGCAACTGGTCCAGTGAATGAAACATACAGGGTGACCCAGAAAATGTTGAACCCAAAAATCAAAAAATTCAATATATTTTTTTACCATTAAAATAACAAAATATTGCATGACTCGTTCACCAGCTATGTGCACCAAACATTTAACTTTCTGAAACATTTTAGATCATAAAAATAGGCCACACGAAACTTAAAATACGTGTAATTTTGAGGGAAGTGTTGTTTTGTAGTGTAAGTGAAGTGCAAAAAAAATGGTTTCATGATACATAAGCAGAACAAGTACCTGTTTGTTTGAAACCATTTCTGCACATTATCTCATCAATATTCATTTATTATGTAAATCAATATTATCATTTTATAAGAGACTTTGAAAACAAAAACGTAAGTCCCCTTGACTTCATTTGAAAATGTTAATTTGATAAATACAGATCAAAAGAAAAGATTACTTAACTCACCGTACTTAGAACAGAATTAAGTTCCTATCTGAACCAAGTTACAATTCTTTCACTTTTACAAAAGGGAGAAAACACCGCCTGTCACACAATCAAGTGTATCTTAAGTTTGGTAAGGCCAATTTACATGATCTTACAAGTTCTCCAGAAAGCTGAATCAATTGTTTACATAATTGTTGAAAACAGAATGCCATATTTATTTATTTATTTTCATTTTTCATTTTTTTTATTTTAAGTTTATGATTTTTGGGTTCAACATTTTCTGGGTCACCCTGTATTTCAGGATATAAAAGATTAAAGCGTGTGTAAATATTTATCAAATTGCTATGAAAAATAACATCACCCAAGTAAGTGTTTACATATAACATAATAATCAATGTTGAAAAATATTTCCATAAAATGTCAATCACCACTAACTGAAAATGTAACTTGTTATGTTCCAACGGTTAGATTACACAGAAATCAGTGAATGAAAACATGGAAACCAGGCAGTATTTTCTTAACAAACACATTGGCTATAATATTTAAAAAAATCATTTGTCTCAAAGCTCCAGCGCGCGTTAGTTAATTAATGCGCGTTAGTTAATTGATGCGCGTTGGAAGGGAAAAATATATATATATATTTAAAAAATTCAAAAATCTTAAAATTGCACCGATTTTTCATTGATCACATCATTTTAAATAGAAAAGGTCACTTTTACAAGGATTTCAATATTTTATATTTAAAAAAACAACTTAAAAAAAACCCGCATTCCGCATTAGGTTTTGAAAAACTGAAGAGCTTTGAGACTTTGGTCGGAAAAATATTACATCCTGCGTTAAACAATGCAATGTAAATATGTTACATACGGTGGCATTGTGAGCAAATCAACACCAGCTCAAGTACATTCATTTTTCATATTTTACATTGACCTACTTCATACACAACACTATACAAATCAAAATTCACAATTTTAGCATAATTTTGATCTACATTATAACAAATAAAAAAATGTCAACAAGTCTGCTAACACCGGCAGCAAGCATTTCATCAAAACAAGGCGTGTGTTGCACGCATTGAACGGCATACACGCAGATTGCTTTAGACACTTTAAATGCACTCCACAGATTTTGAAATTCCTGCTTTCTGATTGGTTTACCACCACAAAGAGTAAATCAAATAAATATCAAAAAAAAATTGTACACAAAATGATGTGGACCCAATTCTCCTCATGTTTTAAAAATGGGGAACATTTTGCATTTTGGACGACCCCTTATGTTAAAACAACATTTTACAATCATGTCAAATTCAATTTTGTTGGCTCCATTACAATTGTAGCTATAAACAAAAATCTCCTGTAAAATAAACTTTACCAAAATAAGCCATTGGAAAATACAGGGTGTCCAAAATGATGTACATGTATACCCAGTTTTAAGAAATAATAAATATTTAAAAACAGCATTGCTTTCTAAGTGTAATAAATAGAATATTAAGGTGAACATGTTTCTTACTTATGTCAAT
The DNA here is from genome assembly GCA_035610835.1 of Ophiura sarsii. Lineage (NCBI taxonomy): Eukaryota > Metazoa > Echinodermata > Ophiuroidea > Amphilepidida > Ophiuridae > Ophiura > Ophiura sarsii. Next base: position 56,210,627 of record CM069447.1, on the reverse strand, counting down.
TTTATCAACATATCTTTATCATCCAAATGAATATGGTATCATATTACATGTATTTAAAATAGGTGAAAACCTGTATTTCACTTGTATTGTATTTCAATTGAGGATGACATTATGTGAGGCAGCGAACCCCAAAATTATGTCTCCTCCTTACAACCATGACCAAAGGCATGGAAAAAGAGATTGTAAACTTGCAAACAGTGATCAACCGATGAACCGTTGAGAATGTATGTTTTGCCACGTTTTCATAACAATAATATTCTGAGAAGTTCCCAGTTGACGCTGTCTGATATCGATCTTGTTTGGCCACAATGAACACACAGCATTTTAACGCAACTACTGAGATTGTTTGATGTATGATAACCTCCCGAAAGGCAAGATATTTGCAAAAACATATCGTCTGTCTTTCTTTTGTTCCAATATGTCTAAAAATAAACCCCCCTTCTCTTCTTGGTTCAGACAGATTTTGTTTTATTACAACATATTATGCAGAAATCTTTGCATATTAGTTCAATGATGTACTTCAGGATACAAACAATAACGGATGAAAATTGTTTCATCAAATCTTTCAATGTGGTTTAAATCATCTCTGTATTAAGTCAAAACTGATATCGCTCCACTGTGGAGATATCTACCCTTGTGGCTCTCCACCTCCTTTTTAGTCTAGCAGTCAAACCAGTGGGCAGTTGTAATAACACTTTCATAAAATACACACATCAAATTACTCTATTAGACCTACTAAAATGAAACATTTTCTTGTCTTGGCTTCTGAATCTTAACTTCCTTAGGTTATATTTTGCCTGAATACAGAGATGAGCACTAACCGAGGTTTGTTATAATCTACTCAACTGTTAAATTAGTCGCTATTAACAAGAACACAGTACACTGTATATTGTAAGACTGAAATAGATAGTCAACATTTTATCAGATGTCTGACTTCATCAGGATGTAACTAGTCTCTTTAGAACAGCACAATGTTTCACTGAACCAATGTGAATAATGGTGATGACGCTGACTTGTGCGAGGTTACCACAATTGTTCTGCAAGCATGCAGCAATAACATTAGCCACCTTTGTGCACAACATTATGTTCTACTTGGGTGCCTCAAAAATATGGATACTTTCTTGATCCACCTTCATTCACCTATCCGCTTTGAATATTCAGTTTAGGGGCGGAAGGCTTCCATTGGATTGGTCGGTCTCATCATCATTCATCGCAGACATAGCCTCTGCATTTTCCATGTCTGCCTCTGCATTTTCATCTGCACTGTCAGCTGAGTAAAGTAAAACACAAATATAATAATAACTGTATCAAATTGAAATGTATAATTAATTTGAATATAGTTTTCAGGCCCAATGGACACTCTAACAAAAGAGGCACTGGTCTCACCAACTTATCTGAATCCTCATTTCGAGGTCTAGATATGCTCAACTTTCTTAGCTCTACATCTGGAAGCTCTTCAACCATCTATTGTTGTATTGCGTTGGATAAAATATGGGGAATCGCCAAACATCGCAACTTGATGAGAAACATGCTTATTCAGTACAAGTGATCAGATAATCAGAATTTACCATCAGGTAGTGTACCACATGTTTCAAACAGATATTTCAAACATGAGTTCTATTTTCAATTTCACAAGAATAGGATCAATATAAGGTTTGAAGCTGAATGGAAGGAAGAATACAGCATGCAGTAGGACAGGGAGTGGTCTCAAGTTCTTAATCAGATTGTATATGACTTTTTAATTTAATTTTGTTATGATACCAAAGACAAATTTTTAATTCTGAAATATCACATCTTTTTAATTAACTTGAAATTTGTTTATCATGGGTGTGGAATAGAATGTTTACACATTTAGTATTCTGTTCCAATTGTTTTATAAAAACCCCAAAATAATTACCTTGTTTGGCAGAGACTTTCCTTTTCTCTCTGTCTTTCCTTCCTCCCGATCTATCTGCTGCATACTTCAACCAGCTTTTGATGTAGTTGCCTGCAGAGGTATCGTCGGAGCTCTTCCATACCTTTCTTGAGGCACCTAAAAAAATAAGACAGACAGTAAATCATTAAAACTACTGAGGAACTGTGATGCTCAAAGTATGTGCAAAATGAGAATACATCTTTTATGTTAACCCTTACCCCCTGAATGTTAAATAATGCCAATCTTAAGTCCCTCTCCAAGTGCCTGTGCCGCCGGTTTTTGATGACCTAGTCAACGGAGCCTATAATAGTAAGCGCAGACTGCGCGAATGAGTAGCTGAGGACCGTGGCTTAGTGGGTGGAACAGAGGATCCCCGGATCAAATCCCGGCAGGTTTCCCTTGAGATTTAGTTGGTGTTTTTTCCTTGAAAATTGTGATCCCGGTTTAAAACCCTAAACCGGGGTTAGGGATATCTATAAAGATAAATAAACAAATATTTGTCATAAAGCATGGTCAGAGGTAACAAGAAAGAGACAATGCAGGCTTCACAACAATTATCACCAGTGTTGTAGCCGAGTGCACCCTACCTAAGTCCAAGTCCCTGTTTCTCGAGTCCCAATTCTTACTGTCCAAGACCAAGACGGAGACCGACTCTTCATATATTTTAAGTTCTGATAATATTTCAAGTCATATATTTTGCTCTACAGGCCACGCAAACATACTACTTTTTACCCCTGTTTTATATTCATGGACACATTTGGATACCATTTTGAATCACCGGTGTAGTGATGATTTTGATGCTCGGCTATATGTGGTCAGCAATTGAAAAAATATGTTTTTTATACATTGAGAATTTATGTCAAACTTAATAACAAAGTTAAGTTGTGATAATCTAACAGATTACAAATTAACCTGCCATTTCATTTCATTAAAGGTTCCATCCCTAATTCTGCTCTGTGGAGTAAGAGTTGAGGAGAGCTGCTCTTTGAAGCTCAAAATTGCTAATGAAAGATTATTTTTGTTGAAATCACAGACAAAGAACATTTTCCTCGTAAAAATATCCTTAATTGTTTATTTATATTTTTGTCTCTTTACATTATAGTTATAGGATCTCTATGATATACATGTTTTTCAGCTTCTTATGATATTTTCAACAGTCAGAGGTATTTATTATGTTTTATGACAATATATCTCAAGAACTGAAGATAAGGATGACCACATTTTAAATACTTAAAAATTATGCCAATATTTACTGGACTTTGGCCTGAGGCAAAGTTCTCAATGTTTGAGCCCTACCTCCTCTGAGTTCAAGTCCTTCAAGAGGACTCGAGTACTACAACACGGATTATAAGTAAGTTACTGAACCCTGCGTAACAACAGAAAAATAACCAACAATGATATTACTCACAGCAAACAACATCTACCACTTGTGAACTGGCCAAGCCAGTTTTGGCTCCCCTGCCCTTCCAATTCCACAGTCTGGCGAAGTCGTCCGTCATCAGTTCAGCCATTATCCTCAAAACTACCTGCAGCTCTGATTGTCCCCCCAGACGGTTCAGCCATTTGATCTGCGAAGTAGGTAAATCTGTGTTATTTCATTATTATGAGATGCATTATCATGAGATGCATGTTATCCAAAGGAAATTGTGAAACCATACCTATATCAACTTGAATCAAACAACTGGTGTCATTTTCATGGTTCTCAAAAGCTCTGGCTGGTGTGTCACCTGCATTGTCTTGCCATTGAACTTAAAGGTTGTTCATATGGCTAATTTTGTATTTGATATTTTAATAGAGGTTGCTGAGCTCCACAATAATCTCAAATTTTAGATTTGAGGTACGGTTTTCTAGATGACAATTTTATTGAAGCAAAATTGAAGCGTTCATTTCTTTTGTTTCTTATTGTTTGTTTTTTTAGCCCCTAGAAAATACAAAGAAAAATTATTCAAAAATATTCAAAAATGATTAATTAATTTTTACAAGAAAACTATAAAAAATGCTACAAAGCTGAAATTCAAGTTTCCTGTGCTGCAAGACATCTGCATAATTAATTATACTTAATAATTATCTAAACATTTTTTTTTTAAATTAGGCTAATTAATGCAATTCATTATTTTCTTCAAGTTCATGCACTTTACTAAATTATGTAATGCCACTTGGTGTATATGTTGGCTATACAACTCTCTTTAATTTCTGTGCTGCAGGAATCTAATGGAGTTTTCAATAAAAAATTAGAGCAAAAACAAAAAATACATTTGTATAGAAATTTTACCTAAGGAGTCAAAAAAACAATATAAAACAAAAGAAAATAGACTGCCCTCTGTTGGCCAGAAAACAATACAAAACAAAAGAATTCAAAATGACTTAAAATGGTTTTTTGACAATAAAATTGTCATATCTAGAAAACCGTACCTCCGATCAATCTCAAATTTCAGATTATTGTGGAGCTCAGCAAGCTCTCTTGAAATATCAATTAAAAAATTAGCCATAGCAACAACCTTAACTTTATTGGCGTATTGCTCAAAATAGATTTCAACTCATCCACAAATTCTTGTAAAAATCATTAGCACTGCTTGGTTTAGAATCCCCTATTAAAAAAACCAATTGTAAATGGTGTTGTTGAAAAAGTACAGTCTTTGTCCTCCCCACCCCTGCTATATCATTCAGTTTGTATGATATTGGTGTTGATAGAAGTGTCCGGGAATCTTTGGGCAGAAGGGGGAAATGTGGTTTCAATATTGCAAGCAATGAGTTGACATGAACAGCTGGTGTGGAACCTTTCACTGCCCTTTCTTTTAATTTGTCACGAAAGCTAGGAAGGTAGGGCCATATTGTCAAATCACTATTATTAGTAAGGTACTATAGTCAAATTTATAATTGAACGAACACATTGAAGCAGCTTATTGCGTACATTGCGTGAGACGCGCACAGCCATAAGCGTGATAATTTCGGGCGCGATCATCTTTGTGCTGCGTGCACGTTGTTCGTTCAATTATTAATTTGACTATAGTATTATCAGACTCAACAGAGCTACATTCTGAATCACTATAATAATAATAATAATAATAATGGACATCACTTAGTAACTAATAGGCAGCTAGATCATCATTAGGCCATTCAGACAGGTCTAAGTTTTCAGCTGTACCTGTGTCCTGAATCACTATCAGTATCATTTAAATCAGTGGCGTGCACAGGATATTGTGAGTGGGGGTGGGGGGACCACCTGGCAGTGGCGTAGCTCAGGGGGGGCAGATGCCCCCCCTGAAAGAATTTTTTGTGCCCCCGCCCCCCTTTGTGCCCCGCCCCTCCCCTTACATATAGTATTTATATGTGGGGTAACCATTTAAAAATGACCATTTTGGTGTGTTTTTTAAAAATAAATGAACATTTTTGTGGAAAAACTGCTTACAACCCTGAGGATTGGGCAATATTTGTTGACTACAGAGCTTTTTGGACTTCACCCCCCCCCCCCCCCCCACCCCCACTTACGTGAAATTCACGAGTTGACCGACTTGAAATTTTTTGGGGGCAACCTTTTAGGAAAATTTTAGAAATCTTGCCCCCCCTGAAAAAAAACCTAGCTACGCCACTGCCACCTGGGTGGCCATAAATGAAATCCCCCCGACTCAGATTCTTCTCAATTCCCCCGATGTACCAAAAATATAGTAAAAGGTAGCCTCAATTTTTTTTGCAGTCACCTCATGAATTTCAGGTAAGTGGGGGTGGGTTCAAAAAAATTTGCACGGTCTACCACAGAAAAAGTATACATTTTCTGAAGGCAAATTTCACAAGAATTCCAAAAATGGGGTTGTTTTTTAGGTAGGGTGAGGGGCAAGAGGGTTATTGAAAGTCAAACACCAAATATTTTTGGGAAAAATTGTCTGACTTTAGGCAATCATGTATTTGTAACATCACACTCCATGTCAAAATTGACATCATATTTGAGTTGCTCAGCTCAAGAGCTTTTAAAAAAGGTATACTTTTACGATGATACCTGTTATAGTTTTTCTGATGTGCGAGGATCTTCGTGACTTGGGGAAGCCGGTTCATTTGTGCGAGATTTTGAATGTTATTATCAAACTTTCTTACTGAAGGGTACTACATACCAAGGCAAATTACCTATGAAATTAAAGCTTTTGTTCAGTACTTTAAAATGGTACTCTAAGTTCTGTGATAGCATGTTGCATTCTCAAATTATAAACAATTTTGTGAAAAAGCTTTGGGGAGCCGAGTCACTCTAACAAATGAATAACAATTGTCGAACTGCAAATTGATATTTAACTAATATTTTGATTAATAATGCATATTTATATTTTCATTCTTCTCTTTAACATATCTTTCAAAAGATGTATAAAGACATGTGAATGTTAAAAATAACCCATTTATATCCAATATACCACTAATTTTTTTTTTTTTTACATACCGGTGCCTCCATACCGGTGCCTCGGCTCCCCCAAAGCTATTTTTCATAAAAGGGCAATTCCACGGTAACAGCGTGACGGTTTGGAAGATATTTTCACACTTCATATGCAAATAACATACACACTTGAATTATTCAGAACATTTTGTTATTGCATTTCTACTTCTACTAGTACAACCTACACATAGAAAGAAAAAAAAAGAAAAAAATCATTCACATTTATGAAATATGAATATTAATGAGTGCGGTAACAGCGTGACGCTAAAAAGGACATAGGTATTTTTCTCATTTATGAATGGTCAAAACTCTGTGAACTTTATTTTTATTTTAAAGTTTCATCAGGTGGATTGTAATTATAAGAAAGTCAGCTATAACTTCCCTGTATAAAAAAGAAAATATCTTATGATTTTAAATATATATGATACAATAAACAAATTTGCATACGGTAACAGCGTGACGGTAACAGCGTGACCAAAGGCTGACCCTATATGAGCAATGCAAAAAGATCAAACATTGACGATACAATGATCTCCAAAACTTACACTGATTATAGTGATTGTTGATTTTAATAAAATTAAATCACATTATAGTGTTCTGTGTTAGTTTAAAATAGATAAAATACAATATTAAATACAATATTAAGTTAATTAAATTATCCAATTAAAACACATTTAACTTAAAAATTGTATTGGAACTCACTGTATAATTCAATGGGGGTCACGCTGTTACCGTCACGCTGTTACCAAAAAAGTAACAGCGTGACATATTGCTAATTGAAATAATTAATTAACAAAAGGTAGTACTGCATCTTTGAAGCATGTATAGGTCTATGGGAGTGTGATTTGCATTGCAAGTATTATTTAATTTGTATATGTAGATTTAATGAAAATGTAAAAAACCCTTAAAAACATCAATTATTTCGGTAACAGCGTGACATTTTGGTGAAATCTTAATAAAAATTGATCGTTGAGTCGCGACGCAGAGTTTTTTTTGGGTTTTTTTAAATTTAAAGAATAATATAAGTATGTAAGAGCTCACAACTGATAAAATAATTATTATTTTCAGTTTATAAATGAATAGCATTATAAATAACAGATTTTACAAAATTAATCAAATTAGTAGATTATGCTAATTAAAACGGGGAAAAAACACAAAATATGTAAAAAAAATGAAAATAAAGTTCATTTCTGGAAAATTTAGACTTTTAGCTTTAATTTGATACTAAATATGTTAGGATATAAATAACTTGAAAATTAGTGGTCATGTCCACCTTTGCATGGAATTGCCCCTAAGTGTCCATAATTCAAGAAAGCAACATGCTACCACAACACTTGGGGTACCATTTAAAAGTACTCAACAAAAGCTTTAATTTGATAGGTAATTTGCCTCAGGGGTAGGTAGTACCCTTCAGTAAGAAATTTTGATAAGAACGTTTGAAATCTCGCACAAGCGAACCGGCTCCCCCATATTAGCTGCCCAACTCAAAACACATGGCCTTATAGGATTACATCCACTACGCACACAAAAAACCTTCTAGCTACGGCACAGCCCCCGACTGGCAGTAGTTTCCCCCGACTGACAATAAGTTTCCCCCGAATATTTCAATAGTGGGGGGGGGGGGGGGGGGGGGGGGGCATACCCTCTGCGCACGCTACTGATTTAAAGCACTTTCAATTCAACATGCATCCTGGATCGGCTATATCTTGCCTCACATCCCGTACGGAATAAACCGTGTATAGCTGCAACATATTTTAATTGGTTTGAGCATGCGCACTTGAGTTACGGGACGTCTAGCAAGGCATTGCCCCTGGATCTCCATGATGATGATTGATACTATGATATTGATAGGCATGTCGACCTCTAGTCCGAGACCGAGGTGGCTCAGACTTGTTCCGATACGATCGATCCAGTAGCGTAGCGAGTGGGGGGGGGGGGGGGGGGTGGGGTGAACTGCCCCTCCCCCCGGGGGGAAAAAATTGGCAAAATGGGGACGAAAAGGGCGGAAAATCATGTTAAATCAGCCGTTTTTTGACCTGGTTTCTTTGAAATAGGGACCGTTATGGGGATCTATGGGGATATTGCCCCCTCGGAGTGGCTGGGCTGGCTACGCGGCTGGATTGATCACTGATCTACTCTCCGCTAGTGGGAGGAACGACAAGTTGACAACACTACGCTACGTGAACGAGCTAGTCGACCTCAGGCTCAGTTTCATGTTGTCCCGCCTCAGGCTCATGTTGTTTACTATATCATAAAAGTAACTAATACTCACTAGCTCTAACTGTCTAACAGACTGTTAGTGTTACTTTCATGCTATAATATAGTTATGTATTATCAAAAGGGAAGCTAGCGGCTATATCTTGCCTCGCGTCCCGTACGGAATAAACCGTATAGCTACAAATTACAACGTAGTTTTAATTGGTTTGAGCATGCGCACTTGAGTTACGGGACGTCTAACCAGACATTGCCAAGCTAGCTACATCCTAATTCATTTGGCACATTTGTATTCTCTGAGTGAAGTGCATGGTAAGCTTACATGAATGATGTAAACCTTCAGCAGGAATGGCACATCACCAGCTGGATCGCTGCCACACTATTTATGGAGAGAGAGGCTACGAATTCGGCAGTTTCCCTGCTGGCAATTCTGGATTAGATTATTTTATACTCCCAATTAAGCAGGTTACTGCATCGCATTAGAGTTCCCTGTAAAAACCTAGTGTAGGGAGGGATCTCCGATTGTATTTCACAATACTTGCCATTTCAAAATACAAATAATTATGAACGTAGGCCTACCTCTATAAATCCCGTGTGAATTTCCGACGACTTCAATACGACTTTTTATGTGTTTACGTCGTAGCCGTATTTTTTATTAAAACGCCGGATGTATTGCGCCCTCAATCTTGTATACCGTTTGTGTATATTTCAACATGTAGGCCTTATTTGTGGTTTTTTATGTATTTGTATTTGTTTTTAAAGCGTCTCTGTGCACCAATCCTTACTTTTTAGCTGTTACGTCGTAAGGCACTCAATCATTTCTAAGTAGTTTATTAGTAGTAGTAGTATTAGCATATTGTTATTAATTACCTTCAAATAACACCGCGGAATGCATATTTGACCTGATATGCAGTCTCTGCCTCAGCATCGTGGGTATCAGGTGTGGTGACTTTTAAAGCGAACAATTGCTGGGGTACTCTGAAGCAGAGACTATTACCAGCAGCCTGTTCATGTTACGTCACAGCGATGGTTTCCAGTTTGTAATACGATTTATTCCTTAAAAATATATACTGGGTTCCAAATTGTTGGCAAGCAAGCTGCTGAACAAGGGTGACCTTGAGCTGCCGAAAGACAAATTATAGTCGCATTCAGTCATCGGGCCAACGTTGGCCCGCCGACCGTTTGCCTACCGACCATTTACCAACGTCACTTTGACGTTGATTTGCCAACCAATACCCGACATAACATCCTGTTAAAACTCAACGTTGGCTAGACGTTGGCTAGACGTTGGCTTTCCGACCGCAACCTTGCCGACCATTGCCAACGTTAGCCCACCGTAGTCTTGCTATCTGGGTACTTGGTAAAATTGAAATATAAACTTCCACCACTGTTCTGTATTGGCTTAGCTCCAAGATGTAGACTGCCACTGGATGTCGAACACTGAGCAGTGAAGTGTTACTGTGGCGTTGTAATATAAATATATTTAATCTCAGGGGGTATAATTTAGACCCTGAAACAGGTTATGGCTAAATTGTAGAGGGTGTATTCCAAAGATCCTACAGTGGTGACAACAACCACATGTTACACATTTCCCTGCTTCATGTTGACGTCCTCGAAAACTATATAACAACAATTTGAACATTTAGCACACATTCGACCGAGTGCACCAATGGTGAGTAACTGAGGAAAAGCGCTGGTAAGTCCAAGGTAAGTCATCATTTTGAGAGCGCCAAACCGGAGTTAGCTACTAGGCTAGTAAACACCGATTAATTTACGCTAAATCTTATACCTGCCCAGACCTGAGACTAGTATACCTAGTCTCAGGCCCAGACCCTAGAGTAATTTGGAGCATAAACGTTATGCTGCTGCAACTGTCGATCGATACTAAATACCGTAGTTTGCAAGTTGTACGCTAACATAGTCGTGTCGACGAAATAGGTGACTTTTAATCAAAACATTTGATGGAACTACACTGAGCCAAAAAAGAAACTTATAAAAAAAAAGAAACTTATAAAATTTTAACAGATCACCAAATAAAATTCTGTGCATGAAAATGTACCAAATTTGGATACAATATTAATGGTAATATTAGTAATATTGTATCCAAATTTGGTACATGCACAGAATTTTATTTGGTGATCTGTTAAAATTTTATAAGTTCTTTATTTTTATAAGTTTCTTTTTTGGCTCAGTGTATATAACTGAAAATGCTCAAGTCAAATCAAACTAATTATACATAATTATATAGTATACACAAAATAACCCTTGGGAAAACCATCACTAGATGGTTACACAAGGTATAATACAAGTCAATAGTCAACAAGTGGAGCACTTTAGATCAGTGTCCTCTCTGAATCGAGGAAGAAGAATGTTCCCCATCTTATTGCTCTCATGAATTTTCTGTTTTTGCGATAAGGCAGTACAGGAAATCCCTCTGTGTAGGTTCTGGTATGTTCTTTGTCGAATATCCGAAATTCACTTGTTCAATGGTGGTTTCAAAAGTTCTCGACATAAAAAAGAGCAAAGATAATTATACACAATATAAATCTTCGGGAAACCATCACTAGAAATAGTGCTCAACTATAAATAGGAGCGAATAATATTTTCCAAAATTAGTGGTGGACTTAATACATTATTGCAAGACAAGTTTGTTTCGTATGGATGGAGGATAGCCCATCCACACTACTCAGTTGCTATGTGTAGAGTGACAAAGACATTTCAGGGAATCCCTCGGTATGTATGGAAAGAGGAAACCTCTAGCTATACCATGGTACCAAAATAAGCGTACTCTGCATCTCGGTTTCAATTTTTTAAGCGGGAGGGGTGGGGTGGTAACCCCCCCTTAGTTAACAGGGTAACAAAAATGTTTCAGAAAGACGAGGGTTAATGAACTGAGTGATTATAAATAATAAGATAAAGCACACAAGTAATCTTTATAAATATAGAGTTTATATATACATTTATCTTGAAGATACGGGCACATTTATGTACAGTTAGTTTCAACCACATGTTTTACTTAATCTGAACATAATTTATTCCACAATCATTTGACCATATAATGTTATTAAAAAATATATAGTAAACACAATACCGTTAAACTTCATCTATAAGCACCCATTGACTAATAGTTAATAAGCAGAGAATAGATAAAAAGGTATGAGCGCCCTCTTTTGATCTAGAGAAATTAGCACGAATTTGTTTAGTGTATTCGATATTCAATAATATAAAGTTGTATTACTATCTAAATAATTTCATGGACAGACGAATTGCTCAGTTGGTAAAGCTCCCGGTAAAGCGTCAACTTCAGTATCACGAGGTTGGTGGATCAATTCTCAACTACACCTTTTGCAATTTCTTTTGAAATCCAAGTGATATAGAAATTAATGCAAACTTGAATGTAAAATTATTACTCAATTATACTAGCTTTATTGTTATTTTTCAAAAAACAAGCGCATAATTAATTTGATTGTATAAAGTAATGATCTTAATAGTCCAACCTTTTTATAAGCTAAAACACATTTATACTACAAATTAACCACAGCAAAATGTATTCATTGGCTTATTTTAAATGTTTCACACAGTAATCTTAAACGTTTCCTTCATCATGATTTAAGGGCAAATTATGATGATGCATATTAGGTTGGTAGATCAAGTTAAGCAACAAAATGAAAGTAACTATGCAAATCACTATAATCCTGGTCTCACAGGATTATAATTGAATGGCTATTAAATCAATTTATTTTCAATAAGATAGAGGGCCGTCCATTTATACCGACACGTCAATCATACATGTAGTTATAAAACAGTATCTGACATAGCACTCCCGTTTAGATCAATTGGTAAAGCCAGCGCCAACAGTTTGGGCTAGGGCAATTGTGATCGCAGGTTCCAGATGGCAATACCTGGTTCGAATCTCACTTCAAGACTTCTTCTTTTGGAAAGGTCATAATTTTCAAATTCTTGACAGTGTTTTATTTTTATCATGAATGAACAAGGAATCTATCTTTTACGTTGGTTTTTTTATATATATATTTTTTAAATGAAACAAAATTTAATCAAACTGGACACGCAAGCCATGGCCAGTCAATAACGTTTTGACTGTTTGCCTGTTGTTCTCATTGATTCGAAACGCGATATTACACGTTTGTGCCATACCTATTCTTGGAGAAACACAAAGCACAAAACAAATAAAACAAAACTGAGTGGAAAATAATAAAAGAAATCACGCGAAGGACTTATTTACGGCACCATCCATCTTTTTAAGTCTGTTTAAGTTTTTCGGAACTATAATACACACGTTTGACGGATTGCCTTTAAATTGCACGCCTAATGAACATGTCATAGTTTGAGCAGCTCACGTGGTATTGAAGGTCATGCATTACATTCATGTAAATGGTAGTATAGTGGCCACGTGTTATTGATTTATAACGGATTAGTTTTAGAATTACGAAACTGTGTCTATACATGAAGCTTCATGGTCTATATCACTAAAGAAGTCCTCTGCCCCAAATTCGATAGACAAGCTACATGCTTGTATCATGAAGCTAATGCTTGTATCGATCAACTGTGAACCATATACATGTACATGTACATGTATGTGTCTCTATAAACTCAATTAGGAATTGTCATCTAGAACCAACAATGGCCAACTACTCACAAAAACCACAACTTAACAAAATACCATAAGTAGCTGAACTGAAAAGCAGTGAATTATAATCAACGTATTGTCTCATTGTACTCCATCCATGCATGTCTTCACAAAAATACTAAGTCGTTGAGGTTGATTTAAATGTTTGTACTATTTATAAACGATTGTGATAGCATTAAAATTAAAATTAAAAATAGTAGAAAGAGAGGGAAAAAAAGAGGGAAAACCCACATTAAAGACGAAGATAGATTCACTATTTATTCATGGTAAAAACAAAGTTAAGAATTTGATATACACCGTAAATATTTATAAACTTTCCAAAAGAAGAAGTCTTGAAGTGAGATTCGAACCAGGTATTGCCATCTGGAACCTGCGATCACAATTGCCCTAGCCCAAACTGTTGGCGCTGGCTTTACCAATTGATCTAAACGGGAGTGCTATGTCAGATACTGTTTTATAACTACATGTATGATTGATGGGTCGGTATAAATGGCCGGCCCTCTATCTTATTGAAAATAAATTGATTTAATAGCCATTCAATTATAATCCTGTGAGACCAGGATTATAGTGGTTTGCATAGTTACTTTCATTTTGTTGCTTAACTTGATCTACCAACCTAATATGCATCATCATAATTTGCCCTTAAATCATGATGAAGGAAACGTTTAAGATTACTGTGTGAAACATTTAAAATAAGCCAATGAATACATTTTGCTGTGGTTAATTTGTAGTATAAATGTGTTTTAGCTTATAAAAAGGTTGGACTATTAAGATCATTACTTTATACAATCAAATTAATTATGCGCTTGTTTTTTGAAAAATAACAATAAAGCTAGTATAATTGAGTAATAATTTTACCTTCAAGTTTGCATTAATTTCTATATCACTTGGATTTCAAAAGAAATTGCAAAAGGTGTAGTTGAGAATTGATCCACCAACCTCGTGATACTGAAGTTGACGCTTTACCGGGCGCTTTACCAACTGAGCAATTCGTCTGTCCATGAAATTATTTAGATAGTAATACAACTTTATATTATTGAATATCGAATACACTAAACAAATTCGTGCTAATTTCTCTAGATCAAAAGAGGGCGCTCATACCTTTTTATCTATTCTCTGCTTATTAACTATTAGTCAATGGGTGCTTATAGATGAAGTTTAACGGTATTTAACGTAAAAGATGATAACAAAGCAATGACGTTTACAATGCATTATGGGTTAAACCTTTACCTTTCCACATGTGGAAAGGTTTTACCAGATTTGGCAAGCTTGCCAGATCCAAACATTTGCCCGAACTGATTCAGAAATCATTGATTTGTGTGTGATTTACCATAGACGGTAAAAATCAATGTTTTACCCGTCTATATAATTTACGCACTGAAAAACTCACAGCTTATCAGCTAAGACTTGTATTCTTCACAGCCAGATACACCTTTGGCCCGCACGTTGCGGTTATCACTAAAGACCCATTCATCTGTCACGTTCAGATAGCACACAGTTATCACACACAAATCAATGATTCCTATACCTAGTGCCACTTTTCTGTTGCATGCGCGGTCATTGAAATCGACATAACTTTAAAAGTATCCATTCGATTTTGTTGAATGAGGTATCAAACTGCGGAGAAGAAATTTGCTCATTTAATGTTTATCTCAGATTTTTGGTACCGATTATATATTTTGAATTAGTCAACCTCAAAGCACCTGAGGAGGGACTTTATGTGCTAGGTGTAGTATGCAAACAAATAATTAATTAATTTGATTCACAGTTACAGTTAAGCCCACAATTATTCATACCCTTTGAAAAATATGTGGTTTTTGCGTTTTTCTCATATCTATACCAGCTGGAGTGGTGGAACTTTTGCTTTACACTAAAGACAATTAGTTTGCAAGTACAAATCGATATATTTGGGCACAACATTTTTTGCATAACAATAGAATTGAACAAGAATTGTGTTTTTATGCCTGTCCAAAATTAAGACTGTTTGGAATGTCAAAAACATGTGTATTATCACAAAAAGTGGCCTCAATCCTTAGACTTGGTATGGGGTATGAATAATTTTGGACCGGCAGAAAAACAAAATTCTTGTTCAATTCTATTGTTATGCAAAAAATGTTGAGCCCAAAGATATTGATTTGTACTTGCAAACTAATTGTCTTTAGTTTAAAGCAAAAGTTCCACCACTCCAGCTGGTATAGATATGAGAAAAACGCAAAAAACTCATATTTTCCAAGGGGTATGAATAATTGTGGGCTTAACTGTATCTTCTGCGCATTTTGACACCTCTTTTGTTGCGCTACCATGTTGTTTGGCGGATTTATGGGCACTTGAGTGGCTTAAGGTCGAATTCAAAAGTTGCAAAAACAATTTTGGGAAACAGTGTACTTAAGGCTGAGTTCACATAGGAGTATACTTTTCGGGTATACGGTGCACGTTTTGCAGGGCACGCGTATAGCTTAAATCGAAACAATGTAATTTCATAATACCGGGTCACATAAGACGGCACTATTCGAAAAAGGCCGTATACCTGCGTATAGTGTAGTATAGTATAGTATACCGGGAATCGTGCGTGTTCGATTTTCGTGCACCGTATACCGTCCTGTTTGGATGTGGCGGGCTGCAATTCGTGTGTACAGGCGTTCCGAATTTCCCCTATCACGATTTATAAACAATTTATTGCGTAGAATAGGGTAAGTTAGAACAATAGGACAATAGGACGCCTTTGTACTATAATTTTTCGGAATCCTTGTGCTCAGCCGAACAATTTGTTCCAGTATCGGGCGATACTGGAACACATGAAGTGTTCCAGTATCGGTCCATACTGGAACACAATTTGATGTTCCAGTATCGCTCGATACTGTAACATGTAAATCGTTTCAGTATCGCTCGATACACCATAACGTATCGCCTCAACGTATGCCAACGTATGCGAAATATCGAAAAATACGTTGGTGTACGTTTGTGTACGCTGATATAAGTTAGGAGTACGTTGGGGATACGTCGTTTACGTTAAGAGCACGCTGTGATACGCTGTGACAATTTGGACCACGAAAAATATTGAGCATGCTCATAATTTCTCGACGTACTCAACGTATGCTTAATACGGTCTGCATAAGTTCCCGGTAAGATTGTGGTACGTTAAATATACGTTGACATACGTAAGTGGTACGTTACTCGCACGTTACTCGTAAGTTGGTATACGTTGATGAACGTAGGCTGGGTTAAACGTACAGCCAACGTAGTGATAACGAGTTGATAACGTATATGAGCCGTATGTCTAACGTATGCCTGACGTATTTCCAACGAGTTTCGACGTATTCTCACGTATTCACTTTATGCCGGGCGATCGTGTAAGGCCCTGTCACGTATCCATAGTGTATCCATGGCGTATTGAACGTATACATAGCGTATGACTAACGTATTGATAGCGTATCACTAATTTATAACATACTTATGACAGCGTATCACAGCGTATGCGAGCGTATGACTAACGTATGCTTAACGTATACTTAACGTATACTTAACGTAGCGTAGCGTATTCTTAACGTATGATGATGGGTTGATGTGTTCAGCACAACAGACCATGAAGAAGTGAGGATGAGATACTCAAGGGACCCATTTATATACTCAAACCCTCCATAAGTTCCCAAAACGCCGAATGCGCTCTAGCTGTACGGTAGCCCTGTCACACCATGGCGTATCGCCTGAACGTATAATAACGTATGCGAAATGTCGAAAAATACGTTGGCGTACGTTGGCGTACGTTGGTGTACGCTGATACAAGTTAGGGGTAAGTTTGGGATACGTCGTATACGTTAAGAGCACGCTGTGATACGTTGTGAAAATTTGGAACACGTCGAGCCCGCGAAGAATTATTGAGCGTGTTCAAAATTTCTCGACGTACTCAACGTGTGCTTAACTAACGTTCTGCATAAGTTCCCGATAGGTTCGTGGTACGTTAGACATACGTTAGACATACGCTGACATACGTTAGAGGTACGTTAATCGTCTTAAGTTATAGGTTGGACATATAGATTTACCCTTCTAGATATTTTAATAGTTATCATCTAGGCTGCGTTTACTTGAACTGGCAACACTTGTCCCGCCGTGTACGAAACTCAATTTCTGCAACGGCATCAGTCACGTGTTCGTTGTACGCCGAGGATACGCTGAGGATACGTCGAGTACGGCAGACATACGCTACGAATACGTTGGTCATACGCTCGCCGATCGCATACGCTGTGATACGCTGTCATAAGTTTGTTATAAGTTAGTGATACGCTATCAATACGTTAGTCATACGCTATGTATGCGTTTAAAGGTATATTATGTGATCTTTCCAGGGAACGCCCTCAACATCGAAAAAAAAATAGAAAGCAGATTTTCTTGCAGATTTACATTTCTGATCATAAATCATGCATACATTCCAAGTTACAGGGCGATACGATTCTTAATTACTTCAAAATCATGGATTTAGAGTGAAAATAAACTGTCGGAATCCCGACAGTTTATATTTTTATTTTTAAATTCACTCTAAAACCATGATTTTGAGGTAATTAGGAATCGTATCGCTCTGTAACTTGGAATGTATGTATGATTTATGATCGGAAATGTAAATCTGCAAGAAAATCTACTTTCTAAAAAAAAATCATGAATAGAGGGTGCTCTCTGGAAAAGATCACATAATATGCCTTTAATACGCCATGGATACGTCCATTCCATCACCTATGTTGACGCAATTCGTTGACGTTCACGGACTCTGACAATTTTTGAGCTATTTTTTGAATACGTCGGCATACGTTCAGGCCACGTTCAGGCCATACGCTATGGTGTGACAGGGCCTTTAGGCTTTCCACACGCCGCTCGTTAGCCAACACTAAAACATGTACAATCCGAACCTTGTTGTGACTTTTAATTAATTCTTTCATCATTTATTTTAAATTACAGTACTCTCAGAAAAAAAATCTTCGTCTTTTTTCTTCGTATTCATCCATTTAAAAAAAAAAAAATTATTCCATATGATATATTAAATAATTTCTGAATCGATTTATAGTCCGTCCTTGATATTGATTAAAATATTATGATTTTTGCGTTGAAAACCCCATCTTTGCATTGAAAAACAAACAAGTAGCTATGTCGTGACAATCCGATATGGAGTTTTTTGGCAAATATTTCAATGTTGGCCTACATGTATATTTCACTACACAAATATAAAATGGGATGTTGAGGCCATGTTTATAATGTCATTGTGACGCCAAGCGTAAGATGTTTGCACTTGTCACGAGTAACCAAACAAATAATAATAATGAAATGTCTCAGACAACAGCTTCGACGGGTCCATCTAAAAAGAACAACCAGCTAATCGTCAAATCAGGAGCTTTTCAGGACACGCTAAAAAGGATCAATATCAGTCAGTAGTTAGGTCACCAAAGCCCTATATGAAAGCTATGATGATTGTTAAACGGGGTCAGTCGTCACAAACATGCACAAACACAATAGTCAAACGACCTTGCTATTGTCACGCTATTGTCAACACTCCCTACACAGAGGTATGCAGTGCAAATCTGTACGATTTTCGCCATGTAATGTCTATGGCAGATTTCATTCCGTGGTATAAAGCTATGAGGTTTCCGTGGTCTTCGCTATCTCCAAGCAGATAGAGCTTACGTACATGGACTTTTTTTGTAGACGAGGGTTCATTTCATGATTTGGTGAGGTTTATAATGAGTTAGGATTCCTGTAATTTTGAAGACCACGGATTTTCAAAACGTGAATTGTCCGACATTGTACGACATACATTTGGTCACCAAACGTGTTTAAAACTATACATGTTATTGACCCTCCTCTAAAATTCTACATGATTTTTAACACGTTTCTTAGATTTTGAGATGCCCAAATAGACCATTTTCGAAGCTATTTCTAGCAAATATTGCAGTCACAAGACTCCATTGTTTTTATGCGTAGTTACAGTATAACAAAATATGACATGCAGCGTGACCTCCCTACTGGCTGATAGTTTAAGAACGTCACAATATATCGCGTTAAACGATCGGAGTACCACCCCTCCCCGATGAATTGACTTTTAAAAATTCTAGAAATCCACGAACCTTGATATCGTGTATGCGTTGCACTTCGGCTGAACATTTGGCTGAGTAAACAATCTGCACGTCAGAGAAATGTGATCGGATTGTCACATACACACGTGCTATACTTTTCCGTATGAAAATGGTATAAACAACACAAAAATAGGTATGCGGAATGCAGGTGTGTTTCATGGGTTTATTATTCTATAGCGATACGGGTTAAAGGAGATTTAAACTCCTGAGTATAGGTGCTGATTGGGGGTATACGAACGGATCCAGAAGTGGGACTACATTTTGGTATAAATTATTAAACAAATTTTAATAGAAATATTTTATAAAACTTAACGTCGCCCGTCCGCCAGGCCGGCTCACGGGGCCGGATAAGCTATTGGAGGGAATAAGAGTGACGGGTTTGTGATCGGTTGGGTCATACCTAATTTTGGTTAAATCATATTAATTTGTTATTTTATTTCGGAGAAAAGACAAAGAGGACACGGGGACTTTATAACAGGGGATGGGATGGGGAAAAACTCGCCACTGCCACTACCCATCCCCCATCTTGTAACGCCCCGAACGTTAACTTTGTTTCAATATGGTTGAGTCACATTAGGCCAAACGACTATAGGCCGATAGATTGCCATAATTTATTGGTACAATTGAAATATCATCATGTCGGAAATTTTGCGAGTTGTCACATTCAGCGGGCCCACCGAATTGTAATAGGAATACGATGTGCCTCAAATTGTGTAAACATGGTAAAGCAAAGGTGTACTTTTTAACTTTTGAATTGAAACGTATCGCTGAAGCAAACTTTTGCGAATCGGTGAATACGCTATTGTTCAAAAAGCAAACAGTTTTCTTCATCAAAGGAACGAACAGAGACATTTATGCGGATGTTGATATCACTTTTGTGTCGTTTTATAGTTCACCTGTGAAGAAGTTCAACGTGTTCAGCAACTACTATTAGTATAAAGGTTGATAGCGAAAGAGTGACTAGGTTACAATTTCGTCGAAACCAAGATCAAAGATTGAACTTCCGGTGAATACGACATCAGTATGTGAAATAGCGATTGGATTATTGTGTAATTTGAATGTTGATATTTAAGGAGTATATAAACTACCATCGATCATTGGTGAACATTTTTACAAATCTTACGTGCAGTGTATTCAGAAGTGCAACAGTAACGAAATTCCACACCAATATACGAGTGCTAGTGTGTTTTGCGATATATTAATATTATTTTCAAACAAATATAGCTTTGTACTATAGTCGCTGAAAATGGAATATCAGGTGAATCTAATGCTAGTGTTCCTGGTGTCTTATTTGACCAGCTGTGTATCGTTTTATTTGACCAACTGTGTATCATCCGCACCATTGACTACGGCCGAGTCAGAAGGAACAGTGTTAGATTTGTTGGATGTTAGCGAGTTGGATTTAGACGACCAAGTAGATAACGTCATTAATCTGGCGGTAAGATACAGATGCACCGTTGTTCAAATCGTGAACTAATGGGCCGATTGGCACTTAATGTTATTATAACTAGCCTGTTTCCTAAATATTTATGGATATAACGTGCGTAATTTACTTGTAAGTATTATAGCTCGGACTGGTTAGCCAAAGCAATGCCTACATTTCTAAGTAAATGCTAAAGTGAATAATTATACGATCATAAGATTCACGTATAAATAAAGGGGACCAGTAATCCGAAGCATTTACTTTTTAGTTTTGGCAATGATCTTATGTTGCCTACACATCCATATTCATGACATTGCACTACATGTTGTAGGACTAGGCCTATGTGCAAAGCATGTAAAGAAAATTGCCGAGTAGGCCTACATAAGCATACTAAGGCCAGTCATGGATGAATCATCATCCAAACATGTTTCCGTTCAATAAGTAGAATGTTGGACAAGTGCAAGTTATTTTCTTTGTTGTCTCAAACAATGCTTGGAAGCCCTTCAAAAGTGGGCCTCACAGCTATGAGTTTGATCAGTTCCAAATTGGCAAGAAATATTCCGTTTCTATCACTCCGTGCGCAAAAGTAATCCAA
The DNA here is from genome assembly GCA_035610835.1 of Ophiura sarsii. Lineage (NCBI taxonomy): Eukaryota > Metazoa > Echinodermata > Ophiuroidea > Amphilepidida > Ophiuridae > Ophiura > Ophiura sarsii. Next base: position 56,189,299 of record CM069447.1, on the reverse strand, counting down.
GCGTTACACGTGTGATAATAGCAATACACACGCTTTGGGCGCACACGCGTTACGCATACGATGCACAGTGTAAATGTTGTCTTCATCCGCGCCCGCGTCCTTCTGTAAGGAGGCTTCGCCAATTTGGAGCTGATCAAACTATAACCACAATAATAAACATTTTTTGGCACTTTTTGGTCAATATTTTCAAAACTAAAAATAATTTAAGCCAAAAAAAAAGAAGTGCTTCCTAGATAATTGACTAAAGATGATTTTGGTGACATTTTGAAATTTTGAATAAAAAACTGATTTTGTTAGGTTGGTTGTCCGTAAATTTTTGGCGCCAAAAAAGTGATTTTTGGGCAAAAATGTAGAAATCACTATTTTTGGCGAATTTAATACCAAAAATGAATTCTCCGACTCATTTCATTTGAAAAATTGTATACTTTTATGTACATTACATTATTAGTTTAAAAGTTACAGTGCTTGATAAATTTCATATATTTAGGGTTGACACTTCCCTTAAATTCCCACGGCTGTCAGTGATTGTTCTCGGTACTGTATTCACCAAATTGCGATTGTCATTGTTTACAAAACAAGGCGTCAATTCTGTAAAATGTTGCAAGTGTCTACTTGGCGTAGAACAACAACTTGTATCAGTTTAACACATTACCACCACTATGCTATAACTAAACAATGTTAGCATGGATGTGGTAATGCGTTTAACGAATACAAGTTGTTGTTCCACATCAAGTAGAAACTTATTATACATAATTATATGAGTGGCCATAGTATAAACAAAAGGTGTTTAAGGTAACACATAGTAGGGTAAGGTTAGACGTTTAAGATAACATCTTACACGTGACACGTCGAAATTGAGCAAATACAGTTTACAAATATGGTTTATTCCGTAAATAGCATACATTTGTAGGATATCCAATATCCCTGAATGGTTTTGACCTTGTTTTACCACCCTCTCCCACACCCCACTCCCCCGGGTTTGTTTGATTAATACTTTTTCGCAAAAATTAAATCCAAAGTGTCAAGATTGTTAACGGAATAAAGCGAACATGTTATCTTAGGCGTCTATATGTTATTCATTTACATTTTTAATAATATCGTATGATAATGAGGATAAAAGCAAATTTATCTAAATCTTCATATCTGTATCAAGACATAATTTATCAAACAAATTTTCCATGTCTCAGCTTTTAAAATCATGTTTCTATAAAGATTTCCCAACGATTCTTTATATCATATTGAATATACGTACCTTTACTTTTGGGTCACCCTGTGTTACATTTGGGTATTGTAACTCTAGATAGAATTGAAGTGTTTAATTCTTTCAGGCAGCTAGGCATACACCTAACGGAAAATCTACCTTTTTTTTGTTTTATTCAGCTTTTATTTATGAAGTTTGGCTATCTGGAGCAGTACCCTGGTTGTATGTATACCGCGGAGGATCTGAACAAAATACTGCCTACACAAATTGAAAAATTCCAGAAAAATGCAGGGATCAAAGTAACAGGTAATGTGCCTATTTCAAAATTAATCACTTCCGGAGAAGGCGGTCATGGAACGTGTCTTACAATTACGTTTTGTTTACCTACATGTAACTCTGGATATACAGTAGATCGACGCATAACGCCTGCACATTACGATCACTAAACACGATAATGAGGTGCGATCGTTTGAATACATTTTGACGTCACTGGATAGAATCACGTGATGAAGTATAGTGAGTTAAAACAATATTGCGTACGACACATTTACATTGTTATTTGGTTGTTTACCATATACAGGTACAATTACTGGTTCAACTATGTTGGCCGCTAATAGCCCGCGATGTGGACGGGTCGATGTCGAACCGACCACCGCAGCCAATGACGGTGATCGGAACAAATGGACGAAAAACTCACTTACGTGGCGGTAAGTAGGCCTAGGATAAACAATCTTTAACGTACTCTATGCTTGATCAATTTTTTTCGTTACAAAAGGAATTGGTGGTAGGCAAACGTACGGATAAAATTAAACTCTGGAAACTAGGCAATCTATCGATTTCCGAGTGCGATCACTATAAATACTTAGAGGTCCACATATCTAGAAATTTGTCTGATCACACTCATGTCAATAAGAAGGGCAATAGGTTGATCGCGTATATTAAATTGATCGTTGATAGTCACGATAATTTCAATAGGATTTACTATGGTAACATTCTTTGGAAATCCTTAGAGCTTCCCTCTATTATTGCTTGCTCAGTACGGACCTGTGGTAGCAAGGCTGACAGCAACAAAGGAGAGAACCTGCAGCTACACTCTTAAAATATTTTACTCTAGTTAGGGTAAAATCTTACTCTTTGGAATGGTAAAAAGGGAACAACGCTTCTAGTTGAGTAAAGTTTACTCAACTTGATTGAGTAACACGTTTACTCCGATATTGTGCAAAATTTTACTCCACAGCTGAGCAAAATCTTTACTCAACCCTTGTTGAGTAAAACTTACTCTTCTTTACTCAACTAGAAGCGTTGTTCCCTTTTTTACTCAACCGCGGGGTAAAACTTACTCAATACATGGCGAGTAAAAGTTTACTCGGATATTGAGTAAAATTGTACTCAATAACAGAGTAAAATCTTTACTCAACCATTTACTCAACCAGTGTTGAGTAAAGTTTACCCCACGTACAGGGTTCGTTTTTACTCAACCAGGTGGTAAAACTTAATTATGATTTAGCAGCCTGTATTGAGTAAAACATACTCAACATGGGAAAAAACCTTAAAATCAAGGGCCGCTTGTCTCTTGAATTTAAAATAACAGCAACATCAACACATCTTACACTAAAATATTAAAACGAACCCAAAACCAAAACAAAGTAACCTTGCATTCAGCGAATATCCTATTCTACCGTGACGACTGGTAAACATGGTAAAGGCCCTGTTGTGTTGTACGCGGTTTGCTATGGAACAACGAACATTGCGTGATAGCCAGTGAAATATAGATCACGCACTGTCCATTACACCGTTGCTCACCGCTACATCTGGTTTTTCAGATTCCTAGCGTTATACTCGCTGTCCGACAGCAATTTCTGGTTCTTAACCACTGCCAATGCCATATCATGATCCTGAAAGCACTCATATTCAGCTTGATGAGGTCTTTCATTCCCCGTTAACAACTTCTGCCGTTCCATCATCAGCCATCTTGCTTTTGCCGGGCTTTTATTCACGTGACTTGCGCAAGGTTTTACTCCTTTTACGCATAAAGTTTGCTCATATAGCAGGTCAGAGTCTGCCAAATGTATGTCAAAGATCAAAAGTTGAGTAAATTTTACTCGGCCGCTGCGATTTTTTGTAATTCACCTTTTATTTTTAACCCATCCAGTACATGACAGTTTTAATCAACCGTTAAGTATAAGTTTTACTCCTTCGAGGGTAAAAAGGTACTCAACTTTCTACTCAACTATTTTTACACGGCAACTTTTTACTCCTTATATTTGCAGTGTACAAATGGTATCTTGCACGACTCTCTAATCTAGAGATGCACCGTTGGCCAAAACTTATGTTAAACGCTCTAATGAATCTAAACTGCGACATGGACCAAATCAGGTACAAATTGTTGTCGTTGATTAGAGATACGCTTAAAAGGTGCGACATGGAATACATTATTAATGACGCCCCCACAAGTCCACGCTGGGTTAACACATTTAAGCGCATTAATAAGATTGTCTGTCATAATGTATGGAGTAACACTGTTAGGGGAAATCTTCTCTTAAAAGACTATTTGCAGTTTAAATAAAAATTCCATTGAAATGGAATGGGGGCGATCCAAAAGAAAGAAGCATGTTTTGTAACCATTTTCTGAAGCATCTGTTGCAAACCAAAATACCAGGGAAATGGTGTATGTATTTTCCATAATTCAAACCAAAAAACAAATCAAAATACCGCAGTCTAACCACTAATTAGACAAACCCACAGCAATTGGGAGGTTTCTCCTATTTAGTCAAACAAGATAAGCTATTATGTCTCTCTGCGGGGAGTCTATAAACATAATGAATCATCAACAGTCTATGCATCAACTAAACAAATATAGCTTTGACTCCATCACAGACTGCAGGACTGTTAAAATAAACTGCATAGGTATGTAATTTACAAACATGGCTGCCCCCACTTATGTCTAGAAAGACCTAAATGTGTAATTTTTTGCAATCTGATGCTATAAGGGTGGCTTCGCCCCAAAAAACCCGTTCAATTGGACGACTATCTTATAGACAAAACCGATTTCTTTGGTTGTAGTCTAAATTTCAAAGCGCGATCAAACACGCTTCCATTGGAACAAACAGCAGGGAAGTGTCATGCTTACAATTTCTATACAAAATACGGTTTCTAAAATAAGCAAAACAATTCAATTTATTGTTATAATATACATATGATAGAAACACTGATTATACCATTTAAGTGCAAAGAATACAATGTGATAATATTATCTGTTACAAATATAACCAACAAAATTATATTTTTCTAAATTATATGGTTTATCAAAATAAGCAAAATGTGCATCGCTTTAAACGATGAGATTTCAATAACTATATTGATTTAGAAATTGAGTTTGGTATCAAATTAAACCCAAGACAATAATTCATAACATGATTTAATAATGATATACAGATTTTAACCTTTTCATGTTAGTAAAATGTTATGCCTACAATTATGGTGGAAACCCGATACGTACAAAAACCAACAAGTCTTTAAATTACGACAGACGGGCTTAGATCCCTGATTGTGGAAAATCTATCCATTCTCCTTCTACATTTTACAATTTTAATCGAAAAACCTTTAGCAAAGCTACACACAGAAAAATCGCGACCTCGATATGTAAAAAAATAATATGTATAATGATGTTGTGTATATTTTCGACGAGTTTCTACACAACTTCGGTAGAATTGTTGTCCAACCAGTTTACCAGTTGGCATGTAGATATTAAAAATACACAATTAAACGCAAAGCGGAAATGTTACATAGTTTGTGTATTTTTTTACATATTAAAAAGGTAAAAGTGTCGAATTACATTCTTATAATGTACAAATCTTTCAAAAATACCACTTTGCGATGTAATTTTGCGCGCAAGATCGATCACACTTGAGCAAAATGGCGGACATGGCGGAGGCAGAAGAGCTGAAGCCCAAGTGGATAGAATTAATGAAGGCTTGGGGCCTCCAGTCTTTTGTTGAAGCATTCAAAGGTGAGTACCGGAGTTCTACGTCTTATTACTTGATTTTTTGTTTATATTTGGCTATTTGTAAGGAAGTGCACATGCATCACATAGATTAGAAGTATAAATTGTGCCCCCTGCCCTCTATCGCCCTTAAAAAGTGAATGGGAGTTTCCAACATATTGTATTGACCCCAATGTTATATAATCAGTGATAACCACTTGCCAACACTGCTAGCAACCGCATGTTAATGAGTTGCTGACGGAGGTATTGATTTTGATAGATTATGTACATGCTAAACAGTCAGTCGTTAGCACACACAAAAAGCGTTCACTGTGAAATGAAATATGCACGATTTCTTGCTGAAGACACGCACTCCGATTGGATGTGCATATAATTAGTTTAGGAGCGGCTTATTTCAAACCCTTCTCATTTCGTCATGGTATTGTCTAATAGGCTAAAATTTGAACTGTGGTTTAGAAAACCCATGAACTCCAGGTAATAAAAAGGATAATGGATATAACAATATATTTCTCATATAATAACAGTATTTCCTACCTTTCGATAAACCGGCACAATTACCACATATTATCATCGCGTTTGATAGCAAATTTCTCCCAAAGAAAAAATAACACATTTGAAAAAGGTTATAAGGTTCCCGACATTAACATGTGAAACATCTTGGAAATAATGCAGTAATATACTCTGGAGGTAGACGATCACATCCATGAATGAAAATTTGCGGAGTAAAAATATACGCCATTTTCCAATACACAGACCAAATCGCTTATTGTAACAAAATTTCGTCAGACAGGATTCGAACCGGCGCGGGGAGAATCCAATAGATTTATAGTCTATAGCCTTAACCGCTCGGCCATGACTACTCATTGAAACGACCGTCGTGTTCAATAGATAATAAGCCAGTGGTGAACTATCGATTTAATCGACCAAAAATGAGTTATTTGGGGGCATTTTTGGGACTCATGTTATTTGAAATAAAAATAAAAATAATGATCGAGCATCTAATGTAACAAACAGAATGTAACTACGAGAATCTACGGGATCCTCATAACAGAAAGAGCTCATCTATCCCCTTAGTGATCGCGCTAACGACTGACTGTCATCTAACTAAAAAAAGTGATGTTTTGAAGAACTCAGGATTTTTTTTTTTTTTTTTTTTGGGGGGGGGGGCCTATTTTTGGAAAAGGTACATTGGTACAAAAAAAAACTCGTAAAAGGTGGGGGGTTAGGACATATTTTAGTCCAAAACGGTCCGAAAAATGCTTTGAAAGGTTTTTTTTTGAAAAATAGGGGGGGGGGGGGGGGTGTGTGGAGGTGGGGCATTTTCACAAAAAAAGGAACATTAGTACAACAAAAAGTACATTGGTACAAAAAAAGGTACATCCCCCCCCCCCCCCCCCCCCTCCCCCCCCCCCTCCAGCCCCGCCCCACCTGATTACGGGCCTGGAGAACTTGTTTATGAATTAAAGTATAACATTTGTTTTTCAATTCATGTTAAATATAAACACATTACCATGAACTTTGTTATCATAATAAAGGGTTTAACAAAAGAAAGTATACCACTTTGTTTATGTCATTTTGAATATGAGTGGTTAAATAGTGAATACGGGAAGGATTTACTCTACATATAACCACCGCAATGAACTGTGGATAATATTGTGACGAACGCGAAAAGGAAATACCATTGTGCGATCGATTTCGGGTTGTGCCCGTTGGACAAAAGGACCCGTAACTCACCAAGGACATAGTTAGTTGAATTTATTCATCCACAACATTTGTTTAGCACAATCAGGGCATTGACCATATACAATATGTCATTGTGCCCTATGTTACTTTAGTAAGGTCACGTCACGTACCAATGTTCATACACAGAGTGAACAAAGTTTGTGGAGGACAAATAAAACGAACCCGCGAAATTCAACAGACTTAAGCATAACATGTAAAGCAATAGGCGACTGGTCTCTATACTAGAATTTAAATAACAATCATGTTAAAGATCGGCAATGTGATTAGTGCTTTAATCATGGATCATCCCTTCTGTAGGCTACTATTCCTATGGTACATGCCATATTATAATGTAGTAAAGAAAGAATGCATGGAAAAGTACATGTACCTATAAGATTACTATGAGACTGTACATTGCTGTACATCCCTTACTAAAGGTCAAATCTAAAGGTATACCTTTTTTTGCTTTTTTTACACATTATTTGGCTGGTAAATACCACATATTTGATATCAATGGAAAGCTTGAAACACATTTTATCAGCTACCTTGACTTATTCTGTGATTAAAACTACTCTCTTTGAGAAATGCCATCTGCAAGTACGAAGTTTCACGTATTTCGCATGACATCGGTGTTCCCCACCTTACTGACCTTTTAAAAGGTATGCTATCCCCAAAGTATGCAAGCTAGCCGGTAGCTTTAGTCCCACTCTTCAAAGTGTTATGCATTTTATGGACGAAATGTCCGGCATTTTTTCATAAAAAAGCCACCAAGAAATTGTATGTTTTCCCATAGCGTTACACACAAAATTACCCGGATGTGGCAATGAACAGCAACATTATTAACATTTCTCGACAATTGAGGGCAGTGCGTATAAATATACTAAAAACATAAGAACGTAACCTATGTGGCATGTATGATGTAATGTAATACGGCTCGGACCTGGGGAAGCTTCTATGGTTACGCTATCCGTGCATGTATACTGCACTGCACTCCCGGGACTCATTGCGTGATTGCGGCACTGCATTCAGCCATTCAGCATATCAATGTACTATGGTCAGGGGCGTCGATACCTAATATTCATGTATTTAATTTTTAAATTATACCTAATAATCACGTATTTAACTTTTAAATTATACCTAATAATCATGTATTTAACTTTTAAATTATACCTAATATTCATGTATACCTAATATTCATGTATTTAATTTTTAAATTATACCTAATAATCACGTATTTAACTTTTAAATTATACCTAATAATCATGTATTTAACTTTTAAATTATACCTAATATTCATGTATTTAATTTTTAAATTATACCTAATAATCATGTATTTAACTTTTAAATTATACCTAATAATCATGTATTTAACTTACCTAACTGGTGAGGTAAAAGAACTACATAAAAAATTATGTTATTATTTTACCTAATATTTATGTATTTTACTTACCTAACTGCTAGGTATATTTTACATAATTACAAATTCGGTAGAATATACCTATTTGTTCGAGAGTTCGTATTGCACCTAACGTTATGTATTTTTTTTACATAACTTACGTATTTTTTTTTCTGTGTGTACAATTTAATACCATGTTGAATGAATTTCTATGTATGAATGTATATGCTTCCCGAAATATGACGCATTACACATGCGGGTCAACGTTGGCCTTGTTTCAGATTCTTAGGTGATTTGAACCATTTTATGGCAAGAAAATAATGAAATGTACACATAGAAAATCATTCAAAGTGATATTAAACTCGAGCGTTTTTAAAAAAACTTACGATTAAAATCGTAAAATATCAAACGAGAACGGATACATTTTCCACAATTGGGCATTTACCCCCTCTATCGTACTTTTACTAGCTGAGTTTTCGCACGACTTCAGTCTTACGCCGTGAAAGTAGGACTGATAATTCTTAACAATAGGTTGTTAATATTGTCTGTGTTTGTTATATTATTAAATTGGTATTTTTAAGCTTAAATTTGATACCAATCTCGGCTGCTAAATCATTTTAGCTATACCGAGAAATCACTATTTTAATTACGCGTATGGATAAGAAGTATTGCGCAAGAAGAGTTGCCAGTTTTCGCCTAGAACTATTTTGGAACTATTTAGAGACGTGCTACCATAACATTAATATTGTGTTTAAAGTTGTTGGTATAGAAACACTGGTTGTTAGATTGTTACGAATGCAATTACAACCGGAATCAATTCAAATGATTACAAAGGGAACTTCAAATAAAAGTATATGTTCAAAACACCAAAAATAGACTATATTAAAAACCGAATTACAGTCTAAAAACACTTCTCAGTTGGCTTTATTGATCGCTAGCCCAAACAAGTGTTTTAATTATTCGGATCGGATGTCTACCTGCTGAAAATGCTGTAAAAATTGCACAGGAAAAAAAAGAGGAACAAATCCTATTTGTGATTCAACATTTAGAGCCAACCGTGTTCATCGTCGTACTCGGATTAATCAAGTAAATTTGATATTTTCTACTTTTCTACATTTTTAGTGATTAAAGTAATATATTTTGCTTGCTTCTACAGGACAATATACATGTACTACTTTTAATTTAAGATAATGATTGTTTTATTCAACAAACAGGTTGAATAATTTTCCAACTAGTAATAAGATTACTAGAAATCAAGTCCTGAAAGACATACGGCTTGCATTTAAGACTTGGAGTGACGTCACACCACTAGAGTTCACACAGGTTCCAACAGATAGTGACGCTGATATAAGGTTAGCTTCAAATTGAAAGGTAGTACGAAAAAGGTGTTCTTTAGGTACTCAATACTGGAACATTAAAGTTGCTAGTATCGATCGATGCTGGTACGATTTTAATGTTCCAGTATCGGGCGATACTGTTACACGTGCTACCCAAGGGCGTCCCCAGAGGGGGGTTGTCACATCCCCCATTCATCGAATCTGTCGGCAAAATTATGGTGCTGTGGGCAAATCAAAGGAAGGAGGAAGAAAAGGGAGAAAGAAAAGGGAGAAAGGAAAAGGGAAAGAAAGAAAGAAAGAAAGAGAAAGGAAAAGGGAAAGGAAAGAGGAAAGAAAGAAAAAATAAAGAAAGAAAAAAGAAAGAAAGAAAGAGAAAGGAAAGAGGAAAGAAAGAAAGGAAAAGGGGAAGAAAGAAAGAAAACCCTATAACAAATATCGTATGCGCAAATGATAATGTTGTGTCGGCATATATGTTATGTTAACACAAATCAAATAAAAAATGAACAAAGGCAATGTAGGCATATGAATTTGTAGGCACTGTGAACGAGCCCATTTTTATGAGGTTTTGTGTCGGCGCACATGAACAGCCTAGGCCCAAGTCTTTGTTTTGCTCATTGTCAAGACACGCAAACAAATTGTGTCGGAACAGTATAGGCCTAGGCTAGGCCTAAAGGGCAATGTGTGGGACCTGTATTGCTCTTTAATTAGACTAACTAGGCCTATTTCATTGTCTTGTCGTT